>BPTQ01000001.1:10449323-11049323 GCA_019973895.1 Chrysanthemum seticuspe
AGCAGTTCCAAAAATCCCTAGAAATAATCTACACAAATTAGTCAATAAGCCCTCAAATAAGCTCCATGGTTTGGGTGTATTATGTTTGAAACAGAAAGAAGTCAATAAGCTACTTTAGTAAACGGGTGAACGGATGAGCTTTTCCCAGTTGAGTTTATTGGGGTAGGGAGAGTCTTGAACTCAATATACGCGGCCTAACCGGGGTATCCCATGACTTTGTCTGAATCGTTTCCCAAGTCACCCCCAAGATGTTTACTTGGTGAGGTTCACAATATAAACTATTAGTATTTAGTAAACTCATACCTTGATGGTGGTTTTATAAGCTCCTTAAGTATGCTACTTCAAACACCCTAAACTTGCTTAGAAACATAAGCTGTTTAGATAAGCAATCTAAAGCACCCCTAAGGGCTATTAGAATCATATAGTGTACGGATATGTTTAGCTTTTGAAGTTCTGATATCTCGATAATAGTTGTTTGAATGTTGGGGTAGGTTGCTACTTCAAAATACGTACTTCTTTTTCCTTTTTTTCGAGTTTAAATATTGCACAAAGTAAGTAGTTCATTATTTTGCAATAAAAATTGGTTTAAAAATTCCCTCAAAAAAGTAATTCAAGTCTTCTGGTCAATTATGGCATTTTGGTGTTGTATGATACCTATAAGCATCGAATTGTTTATAAAAAGGGCATTCTATCAACAGGTTGTGTTGTAGATGTCGTATTAACGTACAATGACGGGTGTAAAAAGAAACATGAGAATTTGGACAACCAATGAAGATACAAAGCTAGTTGATGCACTAATGCAAATACATTTATCGAGAAATACACGAACGTTTATAATAATAAGTTTATAACCGGGTATCTTGGGGCATTGGAACGAATTTTGAGTGCAAGTCTTCTTGGCGTGGGCTGGTGGCTACGGCGCCACAACTCACCAACCGACCTCCGGTGTAGTATCTCGTGCCATAGGCTCGCGCCGAAGCCCATGGCTTGAGCCATGGCGCACCGTACCTAGGCCTCTAAACATTTTGGCTAAAAGCATATCCTCATATAAAGTCTAGATTGAATACTTTAAAAAACAACTTACAAATTGTAAATGACATGTTGGTTGGCAAATACATGAGTGGATTTAGTTGGGACCACAAGAAATCATGTGTTGTCGCAGATGATCACGTATGGGATAAGTACATCAAGGTATCTACTAAAGTCTAAGCAGTTTATTATTACAAATTTCATACAAACCAAAATTAGTTGACGCGTATTTTTAATTCCTTGTAGATTAAAAAAATTCTTGTTGGTTTAGAAAATATTTCCTCATTATGGCAAGCTTTGCATCATCTATGGTAAAGAAAGAGTTAGGGGCCTTCAAGTAGATGGTATATATTGGAGGTGAAGACGACGTAGAAGAAATCAAAATACACCAGATTTTTGAAGCTGAAGACGACGTTGAGGGTGAAGAGAACGTCGAATAAATCAAAATAAACACGGTTTTTGAAGCTGAAGACATTGTTGAAGGTAAAGACAACATTGAAAAACTCAATATAAACACGAGTTTGGAAGCCAACGTGTTGCATGTTAGTGTGGATGTTTCTTTATTCAATGAAGGTAAAGGAGCGTTGGTAATAAACGCAAAAGAAATAATCATTTTTTTAGTTTATGTATTCACTTTTATGCGTAACTTTTAATTAAAGTGCACAAGTTAAAGAAAACGAGCTGCACGCTTACCGACACTACATTAGTAATGACCAGGGGCGGAGCCACTTGCAAGGTAGGGAGGGCACTTGCCCACTTGCCCCCAACACTTTCTTTAGTAGTCCTATTTTTCGAGAGTAATAGTCATGTTTTTTTGAAATTTTAATGGTGTTGCCCTCACTATAAAAATGATTTTGCCCTTTGCAAGTCGCATGATTTTTAAAAAATGAGTTAAAAAAAATGTATGAGGAAGATGATGCATATGAACCTGTACTAGAAGAGAGATAAAAAAATTAATATTTGAAACAAATTGTTGTAAAGTCATGTGGGAGTGGAGAGTAATTTATTACTTTTTCCACTTCATCTTACTATATGATTTTGTGGTACTCATTTTTTACTTTCAATTTGTCTCAAGTAATAAAACTATGTAGATATGAAATATGTGACTTTTAATATTTCATTTTCTTTTTGTTAATTATATGCTGTGAATTTTTAAATATCTTGTTAATTTGTTATGATATGAATGTGTAAACACATATTATGAACTTTGTTACTTGTCATATTATTTGGCCACATATATGCAATGTGATACCGAAAAAGAGAAATGTCAACCTCATCAACATCCACTAATATTGTTTGATATTTTTATGTGTTTGCTCAAATTAGATGTCTAACTTTTCTTTTGATAAACATAAACTATTATTTTAACCCCATTTTTAGTAGATTAGCTACAGAATATATCCTCTTATTTTGGTGCAAATTTTACGTAACTTAACTAGTTTGCGCAATACGATTTTTTTTTTTTTTGACAACTTACGTAAAGGTATAAATTTTTTGCTCCCCATGCAGCGATTTCCTGGCTTCGCCACTGCATAAGATTATGTTTACGTTTACCATATTTGTAGTGTCATTGAACACTCTAGTATCATCTGTTTCATTATACACTACACTTTCACTCTATAATCTTTAGTTAGTTGGAGTATAGTACTAGTATTACGGTACAAAAGCTCAGGGGCGGATCTATGTGTAAGGTATGTGTGTGTGGGGTTGCCCCCCATAAAATTCTTGTGAACATACGAAGTACGTAGAAAATATATATAATTGGTAGAAAAAATGTGCAGTGCCCCCAAGCAAATCGTAAGAGTGCCCTGCACATTATTTAAGATTATCAAAAATCAAAGTGAAAATTGTTGTAATATGAAATGATGGTTTATTTAATCTGAAGAAAATGTGAAGAAGAAATGGAGATTGGAGAAAAAGAAGTTTTTAATGGGAAATGGGAATATGAGTTATTGGGTTGTTTCGGGAATGACCAGTAAAAAATGAATTACAAAAAGACAAAAACATTCAATTGATTAAATAATTATTTATGTAGCATGTTTAAGAAACACTTTCTATTTATTTATTTTGTCTAAATATTAATTGGGGTTATATTTTATCAAAACTTAAGGTTTTTGATTAACGCTACATGTAATCTGATAAACAACGCAAGTCATTTTGTTTTATAAACATATTCGCTTATCTAAAATAAATGTTATTGCATTTAAGTATAGTATTTTTGTCGCATTTAATGATCGCAATTTTGTTGATTTAAACAAACTCGACCTAAACCGACCCGACTTGTTTCAAGTTAATCTAAAAAAAATTAATGTTCAATGCCCCCTGTGATCAAGTTTTCTGGTTCCGCCACTGGTAATGACTCAAATTCAATAATTATTTTTCACCGTCTATAATTTTGTTTCTATAATAGAACAAAACACATGTACCCTTATACCCCCCACCTAGCAGCCCACTACACTCCTTAACCCTTTGTACCAGATTTCTTTTCCTCTTTCCAAGTCAAGGCATGATAGATCACTGTCTACTTTTGTTTCTGCTCCTTCTTCCCCAAAGCACATCACGAGATCCCCTAGCAGGCCACAAAAGGAAGACTATTGCTCAAAAGCACATCACGTGATTTTCATTTTCTTTTCTTGTGTGCTCATAAATCCTGGTGTGGCTTACACTAATCAACAGTCATATACATTTATAAGAAAATTATAAGAAAACTTCAGCTACAAAAGCAAAACTAGTGTTGACTCATAATGGAAATACTTAATTTACAGCTTATCAGTCGGCCCATGTTGGTTAATTTGATCTTCTTGCCGTTTTGGGTAGAGTTTGGGATTGTTTGGAGGTCGAAACCACTGTGGTCGAACCACAGTTGCGTTCTCTTTTCTCTGTCTCGCACCTCGCTTGTGTGTGTAACCAGTAAGATGTAGTGACTTGCTTACTTTCACATGACTTATTTCATGGTGCTTAGTTAAATTGGACAAAGATTTGGTTTGGTGTTTTTATGTTGGTTTTGTTGGAGCTGGAAAATGAAAATAAATTTTGGAAATGTTATGCTTGGCAAGGGAGACAGTGGGTCGATACCCACTTGAGCCAACATAGGAACGTTTGGTTTTGTTCACGGGTTGTCACGAACTTTTTGAAACTAAGTTGCATGCTGAGTCTTGTACATGTGCAGTTGTGGTTGCTTATGTGTTTGTTTTGATTGGGTAAAGGACCCCAAGTCCAATACATAAGGGTGTGTTAGTTTGAGTCATTTCTTGAGGTCGAGTTTGTCTAGCGAATGTCTGGGTCTTTCTTTTTACTCCTCTTGCACTCAAAATACCACAAGCTGTCATGAGATATGGTGTGTTAAACTCATGGTTTGGTTGCTCCAATTTGTCATGCGTCGCAGATTGGGCCGAAGCCCATTGATATCAAGAAACCCAATTTGTTAGTCCCACTTTGGGCCACAGCCCACACCTTTAATCAGACATAGGGTGCATTCGTGTTAAGCGAAGTCATAATGTGTACATTATGTCAAGGCTAATAAAGCGGGAAAAAAACAAAACTTGTAACCCCCAACGAATTACTCAGAATTGACTCAGACTCATTTTATCTCACTCGACCACGAGATCGCAACGTAATCTATAACGAGTTTCGAAACTTACTTCATAACTCAAAACTATATATATTTAACAGATACAACCATAAGCCCTATTTTACATTTAAATCTTATAAACGCTAAGTCTAAACGAAAATTTTAAGTTTTAAATATAGTTATTGATTAATATCGCCAATTTAACATATATAAGCTTAATATGGTTTTATAAAAATTTACTCGGGTTTTATTCATTATATAAAACGACTATTATTTAAACATATACACTGAACTTTTAAAAAAAAACATATACACTGTGACCTATAGTTATCACGAAAAACCTAAAATGTTTACACGGGTTATGCCCGTCTTTCGGCAAAATATATATAATTAACTTAATTTCTTTTAACCACTAATGAGAAATTTCATTCGTAACCTACGAGAACATTTATTAAGGTTATCACTTAACTTTTTTTAGATATTTTTATGACCATGATAAATATATTTATATACGCACTTGGTATCATGTAACAATAATATTTTCATAATCCGTCAACGCTTAATATTTGATTATAATTACTTTCTGCTCATCATCTATCGGTTGCCGTCGAACCAAGGATTTATTTGTCTTCGACACTCTTATTATTGCATATTTATATACTTGTACTTTTCCAAGAGCCAATCATTGCAAACATTTACTAAAAACTACTTAAACTTAAATGTTGTCACACTATCAACAATAACATAAATACTTTGAAACTTTGAAACTTATTTAGACTTCACACATCGAGTCTTAAATTGGTATTGTGAACTAAACTTGCCGTACTAATTTAGGTCGCGTGTCGGTGCCGTCCATTATCTATTGAGGTGAGTTCTCGTAGCTCTTTTTTCATAATGTTTTCCTAGGGGAAAATGGTACTCAAATGATGTTTTAACTGTTTTATACTGTGCTAAACTATTTACATGATTTTGGACAATATGTGTGTTTGATTGCAATATGTGACCCTTTTGTGATGATAAATTGTGTTTCTTGTATGTGTAACTGTTTAACTCCGTTTGGAGCCGAAGCAAATTGATAGTACTATTTGGGGTAGCTTCCCACTATTGGTAACATGTGTGTAACATTATTGGTAGGTTCAGTTGCCGCTAGCAATGTGTTTCATATTCGTATATCTTGCTCACTATTGTCCTATGCTACTATGCACAGCTTTGTGGTTTAACTCTTAAACCTACGAGCTCACCAACTTTATTTTGACGTTTTCGAGTATCCATTTTCAGGTGTTAAGAATGAAGTCGCATAGAAGGTTAAGTATTGGCCTGGCTTAGCAGACATAAGACGAAACTCTACCAGGCTGTGTTCCCGAGGAGTTATGCATTTGGAAATGCCCCTTAAGACTTGATAATTGTGAACTTATGTAGTAAGACTTGTATTCACCGTATTGTGGGATCAATGTAACATTTGACTTGTGTTGTGATGAATGCATTTAATGTTTCTCTATTTAGACACCTTGTGTTCTTGGTTATGAAGTCATACCCCGTAAATGCCTTTTCGCTGCGCCATTTTTAAAGTGACACCATAAGATGCAAAGAATTCCACAAAAATCATCTCCGAGAAGATAATTTTCGTCCTAACTTTTTACATAAATCATCCTTTAAAAAGATAGTTTCTCTAGACTTTTGTCTCTTATGGATGATTCATGGTGACATCTTTTAACATGCATGGTTTATTTGAAACTGGAAAAACTAAATGAACGGCTATTGGATTTTACTCTTACAACGATATGAAAAACGAACTAAAGCTATATAACCATTTTTCGTTTAAAAGTTGGTAAATCATAAATGGATATCGGGTTTATATTTCTTTCTTTTGAAACGAGAAGAAAATAAATATCGTTTATTAAAAACATAAATATTTGTCAAATAATTGCCATTTTATTACTAGTTTCACTTTTAAAAAGCTGTAAACAACTAAAAGCATTCCCAAACCAAAATGATGCTTGATTTGAGTAACAAGAGTTCTTTCCATTAAAATCTACTTATATCTGGTATTACTACGAATTATTTGACAAAAATTAAAGCCATAACTTCTCATTTCTTTATTAGCATAACTTTCTCAGTATTTATCAGCTTAATGTTTTTGTATAATTTCGCAATATAACTCATCGTCCTTGTAGCCGCAATAGCGAGCCCGTTATACAACAATGATAACAAAATAATACTATTAGGAGGTTACTTAAAAAATAGTAAGTTGTAAAAACTTCCAAGTTACATATTCCGTCTCTAAAATTTCAAAAGTGCAAGCGAAGTCTGTCAAAAAGCTTCAATTCATTTTTTGTTCATGTCTAAAGCGATTGACTGATATGCTCTGATCATATAGGTAAAAGGTTGAATATGAATATTTTGGTCATTTCACTTTTGCCCGAGACGAAAATTAAACATTCTTTTTATTACAAATATCACGTATGCACTTCAAAGTTATGCAAATTGTTGCTCTTTAAAACGAACTATAATAATTGTTAAGAAACTAATTATATTCAATCTTCAACATTCACAAACATCAATCATTCTCGATTATGAATCATGGTTGTTAAAATCTCGATCATAATCTTAATTACTCATAATTTTACGATACTAAAAAGCAAAACGATTCATATGTTACGTAGGATTTTTTGCAAGCTTAAAATCTTATACGATGCCGATTTCGACTATAAGATTTTAAAATATAATCTGATTTGATCTTACTTTTTCGAATTGCAAACAAAAAAATTAGTATAATTTATGGATTATGTTTTATATAATTTTAACAACAACGTGTTAACCTTTTTAGACATTTCATATTTATAATTTAATACAACATTTTCATGAAACATCTATATAATCTTATGATATGAATAAAATAACATTATAGTAGTATTTTAAAATCCAATCCAATCTTACAATCTCAATATTCCAAAAAAATAAATAATAATAAAATAAAAAAATAGTAAATTGCAAAAATCGTCCCTATGGTTAGCTAATTGCAAGCGGCCTCCCTATGGAGGAAAGTTTTGATCATTTTGGTCCCTGGTTTTAACCGGCATTAAGTAGATTCCGTTAAGAGTTACACTTTAGCCCTTTTTGGCCAACGACCGCTGCAACGTTAATCCTTTAAACCACAGGGCAATTTTTGCAGTTTACTCTAACTTAAAATACTCGGTTTATTTAATATGTTTTCGTCCATTTTTTACCTTTTCAAACGATTCTATACGTATTCGTCCATTTTTTTATGTTTTCGTCCGCTTTTTTATATTTTCGTCCATTTTTTTACGTTTTCGTCCATTTTTTTACATATTCATACGTTTTCGTCCGTTTTTTTACGTTTTCGTCCATTTTTTTATACGTTTCGTTCGTTTTTTACGTTTTCATTCGTTTTTTTTACTTTTTTTTACGTTTTTATATGTTTTCGTCTGTCTTTTTACGTAATCATACGTTTTTTTACGTTTCGTCCGTTTTTTAACATTTTCGTCCATTTTTTACGTTTTCGTCTGTTTTTTATGTTTTCGTCCATTTTTTTTACGTATTCATACTTTTTTATACGGTTTCGTCCATTTTTTTAACATTTTTGTCATTTTTTTACGTTTTCGTCCGTTTTTGAAATGTTTGGAGTTGATTATTAAAACCACTTTGCTTCTTTAAATAATTAAACGGTCATTAAAATGCACCCGTTTATTTATTCTAAACTAAAAACTTAAACATACTAAAAACATAAATAAGGTTGTTTTTGTTTCTACTTATTCGGCTTATATTTCGAAAAAGAAGATTTTTGAAAAAAAAAATTGGAAAAAAAAATTTTTTTTTGGAAAAAGAATTTCGAAAAAAAAATATTCCATATAAAAACGTATGAAAAGACAGACGAAAACATATAAAAACGGACGAGAACATTAAAATAACGGACGGAAACGTTAAAAAATAGACGAAACGTCAAAAAAAAGACGAAACATTAAAAACGGATGAAAACGTATAAAAACATATGAAAACGTCAAAAGACAGACGAAAACATATAAAAACGGATGAAAACATAAAAAAATGGACGAAAACACCAAAAAACGGGCAAAAACGTATGAATACGGAAAAAAAGGTAAAAAAAGGGGACAAAAACATAAAAAAATGAACGAATAAGTAAAAAAACAGATGAACACATTAAAAAATGGACGAAAACGTAGAAAAACGGACGAAAATGTTTAAAACAGATGAAAACGTAAAAAAATGGACGAAAATGTAAAAAAATGGACGAAAACATAAAAAAAATAGACAAATACGTATAAAATCGTATGAAAACGTAAAAAAAGGGCGAAAACGTATTAAATAAACCGAAATTTTAAGTTAAAGTAAACTGCAAAAATCGTCCCTGTGGTTTAAAGGATTAACGTTGCAACGGTCGTTGGCCAAAATGGACGAAAGTGTAACTCTTAACGGAATCTACTTAACGCCAGTTAAAACCAGGGACGAAAATGATTAAAACTTTCCTCCACAGGGAGGCCGCCTGCAATTAGCCAACCACATAAACGCTTTTTGCAATCTTGACAAACCACAAGGACGATTTTTGCACTTTACTCTGAAAAAATATGAATAATAATAATAATAATAATAATAATAATAATAATAATAATAATAATAATAATAATAATAATAATAATAATAATAATAATAATAATAATAATAATAATAATAATAATAATAACAATAACAATAACAATAACAATAACAATAACAATAACAATAACAATAACAATAACAATGAATAAATAAATAATTTTCGTCTAAAAAAACCCCCCAAAATTTCACCATCCCAAAACCAAATTCAAATTCCGTCCATTTTACTCCCAAATGAAAAACCGTAATCCTAACTTATCAATCCCACAAAATTAACCTTGAATTCACAAAAAGTTCACATTTTTATGTAATATCTCCACTTCTTACACTCAACCCATCTTTTAATTTAATCAATTTGTTAAAATTCTTATTATCCAATAAAGCTTTCAGATCAGTTGGTTTTAACGGAGTTTAGAGCATTTATTTATTTCTAGGGGTTTTTCAACAAAGTCTTTTTGTGTACAGCTTGGGTCATTCATAAAAAGTTCACATTTTTATAATGCTGATCTTATAACGAGTCAAATGTTATACTAGAAGAATAGAATTGGATTTGGTATTATAACTTTACTCTTAGATTGAAATAAGCTGTTTTGAATAAGTTGATTATTTGTTTATTTGCATAAGTTATTTAAAATAGTAATATTAAACATCCCTTATTTCGTTGATGTGGTAGATAAGCAGATTTGAGTGTTTGGATGTGATATGTGCTTATGCTAATGATCTCCTTGATACTGTTATAATGTGAATGCGGTCTTCTTCTGATAGTATACTGAATTGGATTGTTTCAGAATTTGAATTGTTTTTATTACAAAGTATATGCTTATTGTGTTTTTTGAGCAGATCAAGAAATGTGACTGCTTATCTGCTTAGTTTAGGGGTTAGTTTGAACTGGTTATTGTTAGTGGATCCAGTATCGGAAGTTTAACCTTAGGGGTTAAAATAAGCTATTTTGGAGAAGTTGGTCTTCTGGTTATGAGCATAAGCTGTTTAACTTAGTAATGCCAAACACCCCTTGTTTAACAACATAAGTAACAGTTTCGGAGTTGCCTATTCAAACAGCATATGCGATTCTGATTATTTTACGTTTTAAATCCCTAATTAGTTGATTGCCGAAAACTTAAACAAATGCGATATCTGATTATCTGGTTTCGTTACTGTAGAAGCCTATCTACTAGGGCTGAGCAAATCCACCCGGAAACCGACCCGAACCGACAAACCGACCGAAACCGGACCGAACCGAACCGACTTTTTTCGGTTCGGTTTCGGTTTTGTATATCTATTTCGGTTTTTGTCTTTCGGTTCGGTTTCGGGTCGATTCGGTTTTTGTCGGTTTTTCGGCTCGTAACCCGAAAACCGACCCGAACCTAGTTATTCGGTTTTGATATATATTTTTCGGTTCGGTTTTCGGTTTGAGTTTTTTCCTTTTTCTGTTTTCGGTTCGGGTCGGTTTTTGTCGGTTCGGGTCGGGTTTGACCCGATGCTCACCCCAACATGGGAAGGTGGTCAGTACGATGGAGATGAACAAAGTCGATTGGCTGCTCTTTGATTAGCAATGGAATTAGGAGCTGATCATATCGATGTTGAGCTTAAGGTTTTCTTCTCTTGACATAAAATCGGTTTCTTTGTGATGGGACCATCTAAATTACTATTATTAGTGTTCTTACATAGTAAATTTTTTCCGTTATACTATGGTTGGCAGCAAACCGTCAAGTTTATTACACAAGTCAACCACTTGTGAATGGTCAACCATAATAAAATTCAAACAGTCTAAAACCAATGCAATTTCCCTTGGAATATAGTGGATTCCCGGGTCGTTAAGTCCCACGGAGGATTAATGGTGTTCAAAAAATGTTCAGATGTTGAATGATCACTAAGGATAATGATCAGTAAGGATTTTGATGGATAACTACACTACTGATTGATTGGAATTGTATTTGGATACAGAATTGTAAAGCACAACAATCAGATAAGACAAACGTAAATACGTACGTTTAATAAACTACGTAAACGTACCAAATAAAAGTGAGATATAAGAAATAAAAGGCCTATAAATATGAAAATGATATTTTTGGAATCCTAAAAATAAAAGAAAATTATTGGAAAAAGAAAATTATTTTATAACTATTTATTTAATTATTATTAATTAAAAACTATTTTTAACTATTTAATAATACCCTAAAATATAATAAAATAGGAAATAAAGCTAGAAAAATGAAATTATGACTTAGAAAAATCTAAAATATTATAAAACTTATTTTAAAATTGAAAATATATTTTTTTGCACTTTTTATCTATTTATTATTAATTAATTACTATTTAAAATACACTTAAATACAAGAAAATACAAAATTAACCTATAAAAATAAAATTTTAACTCAGAAAAATCTAAAATATTATAAAACTAATTTTAAAACTGAAAAGATATTTTTATGCTTTTTATTTATTTATTATTAATTATTTAATACTTTTAACTATTTTAAATTCTAATAAATACTAAACAAGCTAAGAAAATTATGAAATTTTTTATAAAATTATCCTATGGTGACAGAAAGCTAAGAAAATTATAAAAACAAGAAGTGCTTAATAATAAGCTAAAAAAGAAAATTAAAAAGCTAATTTCTATTAAATAAATGCTATCACTATTTTTAAAATGATGTTTTTGTGTTTTTTCTTTTTTAAAACTATTATACTACTTAAAATAAGTAACTTTAATGAAAACAAAAATTTTACAAATTAAAAATAAGCTGTTTATGAGCTTATGATTTAAACAGTGAGCTTATGAGCTTATTTTGATTTTTCTAAGCTCAAATAAGCTTACAAACTGTAACCAAGGATAAAATAAGACACAAATAAGCTAAAGTACTCAAATTAAGCGGTTATTTGAAAAGCAAAGGATATAAGAGTAATATTTATATGTTCGTGTGTCTTTATCAAGAAAACGTCATCCGGGTTTGTAATTATAGCTTTTATGTTGATGATTTGAACATCACTAGTACAAATAAAGAAATCAATTAAGTTTTTGTGCACTTAAAAGAAAATTTTTAATGAAGGACCTTGGTAAAACAAAATATTGTCTTGGTTTGAAAATTGGGCACATGACTAACAACATACTTGTTCATGAATCAAATTATACCGAGAAGGTCCTACAACGTTTCAGTATGGACAAAGTAAAATCTTTAAGTGCACCAATGGTTGGTAGATCACTAAATGTTGACAATTATCCATTTCGCCCATGTGAAGAAGATGAAGATGTTCTAGGTCTAGAAGTATCCTATCTCAGTGCAATTGGAGCTCTTATGTATCTAACATAGTGTAACAGACCCGATATTTCTTTTGCAGTTAATTTGTTAGCAAGGTTATGTTCATCGCTCACAAAAAGGCATTGGAATGGAATCAAGGACATATTCTGATACCTTCGAGGAACTACTTACATGGGATTATTTTACTCTAAAATTTCAAAACAAGGATTGGTTAGTTATGCTGATACATGTTATTTGTCCGATCCTTACAAAGCTTGATCTCAAAATTGTTACGTATTCTTAAATGGAGGCACTGCTATTTCATGGCGTTCTCAAAAGAGCAACATCATCAAATCTTGCTGAAGTTATCGCACTACATGAAGCTAGCAGAGAATGTGTATGGTTGAGGTCAAATACATGACACTCTATGGATGTTTACATCATGGGGAGTAAACTATACACTACACTTTTTTCCCCTTTTTTTTTTTTTTTTTTTTTTTTTTTTTTTTTTTTTTTTTTTCACACTGGGTTTTCTTTAGCAATATTTTAATGGGGAATTGATACCTACACCACATCTTTTGATAGATGCACCATAATTTGTGGATTACATTATGTACCATACAATACCGTAATGCACAAATTGTGGTGCGTGCATTAAAAGATGTGATGTGAGTATCACCTCCTATTTTAATGATGCAATATTTCAAAGCTGACTCTACGTTGAAAAAGTGACATCTAAGAAGGAGTGTTATGAATTAGTAACTTCACAACACATATATGTTTTTTATTGGTTGCCACTTTGTCAACCTTAAATTAATAATGTGGCTCTCTAGTGTCCTTTAATTACCCAAAATGAAAGTGTGAAATGTATAGCATATTTGAGTAGTATAAATACGTCATGAAATCTGTGAATAACTTGCACCAACTTCACATATTAAGGTAATTTACACTTCTCATCTTTCTAACACTTCCTTAATGGTTCTTTAATGATACTTGAAAGTTACTTGATTATATTTGTAGTTATGTGATAAAACTAATTTATTACTCCGTATAACACAAAGTTATTAATATTTAAATGTCTAAGTCACAAAATCAACGATATACTAGTGCACAAAATTGGTAATCTACACTTGGTTATTAAAACAGCAAAGATTATTTGACAACCACTAAAATACAATGCAAATCTATAAATGTGAGATGTCATATCTACTCACGGGTAATTTAATTTGTGCAAGTTGGCTATTATAGATGTACAATGACTAGTGTTTATTAAACAAATACTATAAAGACTTTTGACCGATTGAATGATATACGGTTTACCAAGAGACTTTGTAAACAACTTAAAGCTGGAGGGCAAGGCATAGCCTCACTCACCTTACACATCAGCGCCACATCAGTTTTCTCTCTCATCTCTCTTCCACTCACCTTTATGTGGATAAGGGACTCACTTCCACTCACCTTAATTATTTTTACTTAATTTTTTTTAACAAACCAACCGGAACATATTTTGTGCACACAAATCAACTAGGTGAGTTGGTCACCTTAAATTACCTTGAAATGTGAGACTAGCGCGTAACTCATTTGGGTGTGCATGGTGACTCACGAGTGAATGAAAGTAAGGTGACTGACTCACTTGCCCTCCCGCCTAAGTTATAGTGAAACTTACCGATATGATTTTACGTACATTATTACTGGATAACACAATGTTGTGGATTAAATTAGAAAGTTTTAATGGATATCAAGCGCGCTAGATGCAAGTATAGATTTTACAAGACCAAACACAAAATAACATATTGATATTATTAAGTGTTAAATTGTTGGTTTGAATTTTTAGAGCAAAGTATGAACACACATAAACGAGGTGACATGAACACCCAAAAAAGTGATATATTATACAAATTCCGTTTGAACTAGTAAGGATCTCGATCAGTATCTAGTAATGTTACTTTTTGATGTTGGTTTGGATTTTACTTGGCAACTTCAAGTAAATTTACAAATCAGTGTCATTGTCATTACGCGTTTCGATCAATGTCATTGTCATTGTTACTTTAAGTAAATTTACTTGACAACGTTGGCTTCGATGGGTGTCATTATCAATTTATCATTACGTGTTTTTGAACTAAAATTACAAATCAAAATCAGTTACTATTAGAAAATCGTTTAAAAATGTAAGTATCACAATGTCATCACAGCAAGGGCAACATTGTACTTCTATACATATGCCACTTTGTAATAGCATTCAAGTTTCACAATGTCTGGTAGAGCTCCATCTTTTTCAATGTTAATAATAAACCAGTATCGACGCAGTATAAGCTAAGCGACAGACCTGCAAATATTTAAGATGCTAATTAGAGCCGTCTTTGAAGGTGTGAAAGGTGAGCGACCGCTCATGGCCCCAAAATTTTTATGGGCATAAAAATTTGTCTCGTTAACAATTATATGTCTGTGTACACATATTTTTCATAAAGAAAAAAGTATCTAGATGAGAAGATATCTTAAATGAGTAATATGTTTAGCGTTTGGATAACTAATTGGATTATATCATATGAACGGTGACACTTTATATATAACACTTCTTCTTGAAATGCCTCATTGTGTGATTTCGTTAAGGGCCCTCAAAATTTTTTAAAATACAGAGACGACCCTGATGCTAATCGACGTGCAAAGAATTCAAACGTTGACCCGACTAAAGAAGCTGGAACCCTGATAAGCCGACTTCCATAGGAACTTTTGGTCGTGTTGACAGTAGCGGATGTTGTATCTTTCTAAGACTTGATAATTATGATTGTGTTGTTGTGTTTGCATCTTCTATGACGTGTATTAGATCGAAATTCATGGTAAAAAAATATTAGATCGATATTCTTGGTTGTCATTTAATTAAGTTGACTTTAACATAACACATTGGATTATACTTCACGTGATCAGGTTGACTAGTCTATATCTATACTACATATAATAGAAAAATAGTTAAAGATGAAAAGTTGAATTGTTGAAATTGATCAAATGAGAGAAAAATGCATAGTGAAATTAATATTCTTATTAAAACGTCCGATTATTTAAAAATACAATAATTTATTCACATTGTACAACCAATTAAAATCACATCTACCAAATTAAAAACAACCAATTAAAACACTCCTTACTAAAAAGTACAATAAAATCTATTATATAATAAAGGAATTACATCATTTCGGAGTGACTTTGTTAATTCATTCTTATTGAAAAATAATTGGGCCAATAGGAGAGCTCGATTTCGCCACGTAAGCAAAATCGTGTGATGTGATTGGTTAATAAAAGTCAAAATTAAATTGATTTTGGTCAAACTTTAATAAATTTGGTGGAAAATTTTGGTTGATAAAAAAAACACATAAAAATATAAGTGTCAAATTTGTGAAAAAAAAAATATGAGGTAATTAATAAAACTTTAATGGTTAAATTTTAAAAAAATTTATAAAGTTAAGTGTAATATTATAAGTTTTCATGTTTTTTAATAACTTTGGATTATAAACAAATACCCCCATATACTTTATATCTTAAAAAATATAATGTATATGTTGTTTTAAAATAACAACATATAAATTTGCATAAGATTATAAGTATCAATTTTTTTACTATATGCGTTCAATAAAGACTCATTTAATTCATTTTTAAAAGTTTACTCTATGTGGACACGGATTTACATTTTAAATACGGCTAAATTACTTAAAACGGAAATATAATTATCAAACTGTAAGCACAGGTTACTTTAATATAAAAATAAATATACGCGATTGTACTTATAACAATGAATCATGTAATTCTTATTTATTTATATAAGGATATCTAGAAAAATATTTTTAACAAACTTGAAGGAGTATTTTTTAACTTTATCAACGCTCATTATGTGCTATTAAACTTACATTATGTGTACAACATAATATCAGTAGTGAAATTTAAATAAAAACATCAACATCTATGTCAGCTAAATAAAATGAAATCTTGAATTACCTAATAGAAATTTTTATAAATATTTTAACAAATTCTAATGGATATTAATGCATAATGAAAAACTCGTGCATAAGTATACTTATATCACAGTTTTTATGGGCAAATTCTTATATGTGTATATAGTAAACTAAAATGTTAGAATAAATTTAATTTATATGTAAACTATGTGCTTTCATGAAACTTATAACTATATGATTATATGCAATGAGTTGAGATCCATGTAGAACTCAAATTTGTCATAGAACCAATTAACCAGTCACATTCATTCATTTTTTTATTTTCACTTTTTTTTAAAACAACATATCTTGCAAACGGTAAATCTTCAAGCTACAAAAAATACACCATCGTGACGAGAATTAAATTATCTTTCTATAGATATGCATTGTTATATACTTTCGACGAACTTTTTTTTTTAAAAAGTTCGTCCAGAAAAATCACATGTGATTTGTAAAAATCACATGTGATTTTTAAAAATCACATGTGATTCGTAAAAATCAAATCACATATGATTTTAAGAAATCACATGTGATTCTTACAAATCACATGTGATTTTTACAAATCACATGTGATTTTTCTAGACGAATTTTTTTTAAAAAAAAGTTCGTCGAAAGTATATAACAATGCATATCTATAGAAAGATAATTTAATTCTTGTCGAGATGATATAATTTTTTTGACGTAACGATTAACGGTTTGTGAGATATTTAATTTTCAAAAAAAAGGTGAATATATTTTTAATAAAAGAAATGAGTGGCTATGATTGGTTGATTGGTTCTATGGCAAATATGGGTTCTATAATGAACTTTTCTCTATATGCAATTACCTTTAAAGACACAATATTTTTAAAGACACAATATTCTGTACTAATACATAATATTATTTTTTTTTTGTCAAAACCCCGTACGTGCACGGGTATTATAACTATTTTTCATAACATACAATTTAAAGAAGCTACAACATAATCCAAAATATAAAATAATTAAACATACTAATTAATGATATTTTTAAAACACTCTAAAATGAAAAATACATGTTATTATACACATTTTACAAATTAATAAAACACACAAAACTTTATTCAAGCTAAAAAGTTGATGTTACATATAGTTTTGAAAACCGGACCGGACCAACATGTTCAACCGGTAACCGGTGTGGCCACCGGTTCGGCTAGCCAATTGAAGCCATCCGAAAACGAACCAAAGAGGACCCGTTGAAACCAATAGAAACTGGTGAATCAAGTCTCATCGAGATCTATTTATGCGGTTAATCGTCACAGGGTACCAGCCACCAAAGCGCGCGAGTACCCTGCTATATATACTATATATAAAGGAAAACCCAAAAAGTAAAATGTAAAAAGTTGAAATGTTGAAGAATATATTTTAAAAGGAAACTATTAATACACATCGAAAACCGGGTTGACCTGGGACGCTTCAAACCCGGCAGGTTGACCTAATTTAATTTGACTTGTTTTTTACCCAACCTGTCGGGTTGTATCGGTTTAAATCAAATTGTTTTTTTTAGCGGAACGGTTCAACCGGTTGAACCACCCGGGTCGAACCAGGTTTCAAATTTGACAAAATTATATGAGAAATGATGAAGTAGTTGTGGCACCCGTGACAAATTTGGAAAAATGATAGACCAAGTAATTGTAGTTTTTTGTTGTTTATTTTGTTTTGACACATGTACGTTGTTATTTGTATAATGTTATCCATTTAAAGGATTAGCATATATGAATCATCTTTTAAAAGTTAATATATATTGTATAGCCTTTTGTCCGGTAAATCAATAATGTTATGTAAGTTTATTAGAATCACAAAAATTAAATAGTATTGTTATCTTTAGTGATAACTATTTGTACCCCAAACAAATAGCTTTGAACAATGTTTAAATATCTATGCAAATTGATAGTACAAGATAATCTTATTATGGTGATATTAAATTTGTAAGGTTATAAGTTTAAAAGCCACACACCAAATAATAAATGTTACACATGTAAAAAAAATAGTTATCACTGCCTAAAATACTGACAAAACAAGAAAAGGCGGTCACACATGTTGGTTATACCTCTAAACTACAATATAATGTTGTCAACTACATAATACTGTTGCTTTTTGTAATGCTTGAATCTGTTATTACTAAAATCTTAATAACTTAAAAGTTAAAACAATCTTATTAGAAATATACTCCCACACTTAGATCGACTCCACATAAAACTGTATATTTCTGATGCTATGCAACCACGCATCAAAATTATAGTTATATGAAAATGATTTTCTGACGCTACAAATACAGTTTGTTGAAAGAAACTTATGGGTCGTCGGAATTTTGCAGAAAACTAGACACCGTTGCCGCTAAACGCGGGTACTCGTCTAGTTTTTCATACATGTTTAAATTAGAGTTTACAAATTGAAGCTCAATAAATCTAAATAAAAAAAAGGTGGGAGTAGAATATATATGTAAAATGTCATATAGAAACGGTCTACATCACCATATAAAAATGTTAAAATAATATCATAAAATTCTAATACCATGAACAGTATATCACAACCCTGCGTCATATATCATGTAGGGTAGAAGTATATCACAACCCTGCGTCATATATCATGTAGGGTAGAAGTAGCCACAGGAACCTCAAACGAAGTTTTTAAACGGGGCTTTTTTGCCGAAAATCGTTTATACAAAATTGACTTATTTTGCCGTAACAATTGTCACCTAAATGGTTAACATTATTTTTACGCCATATAAGCATCAGAGAAAAAGTTTAGATTTGTAATACGAGTAAGTATATCAATCAGTGTAGCATTTGTACAATTGTACATGTATAATTTCTCTCCAACTCTTGGTTCCAAAATTAAATTTAGAGTTAACTACATAAACGGTCGTTGAAGTTTGCCAGGTTTTACGGATTCAGTCCATTTTTCATTCTCGTTACAGGTCCAATTGCTGTAGTTTGGACCCATCACGGATCCAGTCCAAAACCACCCGTAGCAATGATGAAAAATGGACCGAATTCGTAACACCCGACAAACCACGATTACCATATATGTAGCATTTTGGACTAGATCCATGATGGGTCAAAACCACAGTGAAAATGAACTGAATCTGTAAACCGACAAACCACACCATTTATGTAGTTAACTCTTAAATTTGTGTCGTTAATATCCAAATAATTATAGCTTAAAGTACTTTCAAGGTTTAGACAACTATTTTTTTGCTTTTTATGCGTTCATTAAACTTAAATTGCTTAAAATATGAGTAAATGTTAGTGGAGTATTATACTCTTAACTAAAATATGATAACATCATTTACAACTAAATTAATATTTTAAATGTTTTTTAATCTTTAAACTTTTATTATTTTTTATTTATAACTCATGAACTTTTTTCTCGAATTGACTACAAATTGAACCCGTAAGTTTGCATTAAAAGTCAAACAAAAATAATGATTTCACAAGTGTAATTATTTGATGCTATACATCGTTGATTTATGTAGGTATTTGTGTAATCTATCTATATTTATACTATCTAATAAAAGCGAGTTTTAGTACAACCCTCTAAAGCATCCTATAATTAATTTTTATACGTGTTTTGAAGCTCATCACATTGAAATTTTTGTTGAGTACTACTCATTCAAAGCATTCATCCCTTTTGTAGGCGCCAATCTTCTTCAGTTCCTCCCTTTTTTAAAAATTCAATTTATAATTCCTTAATTTTTAGAAAGTAAAACGAGGGTAATGCAATTGATGTCTTATGTTGATTTACGTTTGTTAATAGTTTGTTTTAATCTATTCTGATTACATTTATACTTTTTTTTTTTAATTTTTAAAAGTTTTTGGAAATAAATTAGGGAAATCACATTCATAAAAGGTTGGGTCAGACATGTTGTTTTATATTTTAAATTTTTTGGAATTCCTAGAAATAACTTTAAGATCAACCATTGTGTTAATACTTTCTTGGGATTTTGTTGAAGCTTCATTGTTTATGATTTTGTTTGTGACTTTTCCTATAGTTTGGAATCTTTGGAGCAGCAGTAACATAGAAAGAAATTTCGGTGGCAAACCTTTTACTTCTTAATATTACATCTTGATCCCCTATATTGAAAACTTTATATGGATCTAATTATCGAGTGGAAATTTCTTTAAGTGATGTCGAGGCTAAAGTGGAAAATTCTACTTGGTTTCCATGTTTGAGGATCTTGGACCATTTAAAGAATGCCCTGAAGGCTAAGGGGACTAAGGCGTTGTATCATGTTCAAGGTTAAATATTTGGTTTTGTTTATAATGGTCATGATTTAATTGGGAAGGCTAAAACTGTCCAGGTCTACTTCGTTATAAAGAAAAAGCTATTTAATGAATCAGTTTTGCCTTTAAGATAAACATCAACTTATGTTGATTTTTTATGACTATTAGTACATTCAAACGGTATTGGCAATTATCAAGTATATGATTTTCTTCTATTTTCTAGATTCAAGGACATTGTTGGCGGTTCTTGGTAAGTTTGTATTCTTATGAAGGCAAGTTGAGTGGGTTGGGTCACAGTTTTAAATTTGTAACACCCCAACCCGACAAGGGTAAAGATATCACAAATACAGTTTCATATCAGAACTTTAGGTACTATACAAAAGCGGAAGCCTTTACGAAATATCCAAAAAGATAACATAAATACTAAACTTCCAAAATAAATATAAGATCTCTAGGGTAAAGTCTTGCTCTCAACTCTACTCTCAACCCAGATCAGCTATCCCATAAGCTCATATTGAATGCTAAATACCTGCCGCAGGAAAAGAAAAGTGCGGCTGAGCTTACAAAGCCCAGTGAACAGATATAACGAAAACAAAAGCTAAACAAAACAAATATACGAATAACAAAAATAAAATGAAATAATGACGAAGGATCTTTCAGGATTCTGCGGAACTCAAACATACAGAAATCCAAACAACCATATAGCAACTAGACATCACATAGCACATCAAAGACACAAATACAAACACATCAGGACAACCAAACATACAACATATCAAGAGCAATTAGGTTTCATATAAACCAAACGAAAAAGTCTAAAGCTAATGAAAATCCTTTTTAGAAAATAAACATGGCATTCAACAATTAATTAACCTTCACTTAACACATTTAAAACATTAAAGCAGCAGCGGAAATAGCAGTCCAAAACATAGCAGTCTCACAAACAAATAGAAACATAGCATAACCATTAGCAATTATCAAACAACTATTATAAACTAAACCAGTTCTCAGATCAAATCCTAACATCAGCAGAGTTCAAGCATGGCAGGTCACATAGGAAATAAAACACTAACGTATAAGCAAAGTTCGCAAAATTAACTGAACAATTTATACATACTAAACTTATAGAATACTCACTTTCACACTAGCACATTCATCTCACAGATCAACGAATCCACATAACGATAAACTAACATAATATCAGATGACAGCATGCGAATCATATTTAAACATATTAATCATATCTTAGCATAGCAGACGGTAGTCACATAAACATACAAAAGTATAAACACATATAATAGAACATATAATAAGCCGAAGACATAATCATAAGCATCAACATACCAAAACATAATCAGCACTTAACATAGAAATATCAAATACAGATTTAGTTAACTACCTCGAGCCCAGAACATATCATATCAAAATCATCATAACTATATAGTTATAATCTTAGAAAATCATTTGGAGTAGCTAGCTCCCAGAAGTTGTGAAGACGCGTATTGCACACGACATCATTCACCAGACAAATCATATCGGATAACAGATCAGATCTAGGATGCATCCATACGCCCCACAGACAGATATTGGCCATAACATATACTTGAGCTCATAACAGATACAGATAAGGGACGTGGCAGAACATCACTCTACTGCCCTAGAGTCATGTCAGAGGTGCATCACTGACACGGACATGGAACCCCCATGACTAGTGAAATATTTGGCTCGGGTGTCAACTATCAGAGGTCAAATAAGAATGTCATAACTGACATAGATCATATTTTATCAAATGTTTAATCATGTTTTCAAAATCAAAGTCTTCATATCATACAGTTCAAAATCAATGTTTTATGATTCAAAAATCAAAGTTCAGATAAGCAACAGCTCAAAAGACACATTAGTGTTCATAGCAAATAACATATCAGATAACTCATATCATAAGGTTCATATTCAATATAACAAGGTTCAACAAATATGCACATCAAAGTCTTCCTAACATAAAGTTCAAATCAGATAACGCATGGTTCACTAGAACATAATTCAGATAAGTAACAGATCAAACATTCAGAAAAGGATTCATAGCAATGGCACAGGGAATCCTAATAAGTAAAATAGGAAAGCGAACGAAAAGAACATCATAAGGAACCTTTACTGAAAAGGTCAGAATATCCGTACGATAGCATAAGTGTCTTAAGGTAAGACAGAATATCCGTACCTTAAAGCAATTGAGAGAAAAGTAACGAATGAACGAATACGAAGATGTAACGTCACGTCTCCTCCAACGAATCTACACGGATTATGATTTATTTAATATTTATTAGCATCATTAATATTATAACGGATTTATCGTATTAATACTTTTAGAGTTGTCAGGATATTCTCATTTTAGTGACAGACGAAATCACAACATTTTAGGGTATTCCTCATTAATTCACCAACTTCCTATTTAGGTTCTATGGTTTCCCATACTCTTTAAATATTACTAAATACGCATTAAATTTACATATTACTTCTTTTAATGATTTCCCAATTTAACCTAGAACGTAAATGATAACAAACCGAAATTAACTTAAACTCATGCGTGTCTCTACAAAATCAACTTACACTTGTTGAACCCATAATTGCTCAGAATTTCAAATTACACCCTTGACCTCTTTAACTTCACAATCTAACCTTACTTTATCAGATTTTACACTTTTAACCCAAAGGTTTTAGAATTTACAAAACATACCCTTTTAAGTTAACTACAATTCAAATGGCCCTCTAAATATCCAAAATTACATGTTTAACCCCCACACTTATTTTTATACGTTTAGTACCTTTATTTTATTGTTCCCAAAAATAACCCTTAAGTTTCATAATTTACAAAACCAACCCAAAACTTTTATTTAGGACCGAATAGACATAATTCAAGTACAAACCCTAAACCTAAGTTTAACCAATCATTAGCTCATCATTACTACTTCATTAATTACCTTCAATGATTACAAGAAACCCTAACTCATGCAAAACCCTAATCGTCCCTTTTTAAAACCTTCCTTTTTCCATGTTTAATCGAACCCTAAAACTCAAAACAATTCATACAAGCTTCGAATTCATAAATATGTATTTTATTCAGGTCTTATATCATGTAATAGCTTCTGGAAAAATCAATTCATGATCTCTAAAAATATCATAAGCTCATTCGTTAATTGTATACGCTTTTTAGGGTTTTAGATTCCAAATAATTTCATACGACATATTAAACATGCATGGCCAATTTTTATGTGTTCCATATGACTTATAGGACTGAAATCAACATTAGGAACTTACCCTTGATGAGCTTGAATCGTTAGAACAAAGAAGCACAAAAACCTCTATTTGCCGAAACCCTAATTCACTCAAAAACTCTCCACGATCACCACAGCAACTTAGGACTTCGAACACTATTTTTCCCACCTTCTTTACCTTCAAAATTGTCCAAGAAAATTGGTCTCAAGCTCTGGAAACTGGAAGTCGATTTGTAAAGGGTTTTGGGAGTCGGTTTGTGATTAATCGGTTATTAGGGATAAATGTGAACCGAATATATGTATATATATAATTTTCCAATTTTTCTTGTGGGCTTCATAATGTATTGGACTTAAAATAAATGGACTCTTAGTTTTATAAATTTATATTGGGCTTTTATTAATTAATTTCTTTTATAAAACATTTAAATATATTCGGTTATTTAAGTAAAAATACAAAATGAATTTTTATAAAATCATAAACTATAAAATTAACTTCACATAGTCATTCAAGATTTATTTGGATCATATGTGATTTTCTTATGAGTTTTTCTGAATTTACGTAGCTCATTTGGTATTGTGTTTATTTAATTATTCTTGCTTTTGATCATAAGGGTATTTTGGTCTTTTTGTGAATTTTAGAATTTCAGGTATTACAATTTCTTCCCCTCTAAAAAGAAATTTCGTCCTCGAAATTGAACAAGACGGAATAGTACGGCGACAAATGTGGATTTCAAAACTTCATGGAATATATGACGAATGCTAATCGTATACTTATTAAAGTATTAGCAGTAAAAGATGAGATAAGGAAAATTCAAAAACACGCTCTAACTTACACAGGTATCAAATGATGAAAACTAGCATATGCATAGATGGAACGAATCCTAACGGTTTACTAATCGCAGGAGTATGTGGAAACATACAGATCTAAGGCAGGCATAACAATCTATAGGTTAACGCAGATAATAACAACTTCAGATCCCACTGGTACAAAACTTATATGCAACAGATACCGACGAAAATCTCATAATCAAATACAGAATCTCAACCCAATATGAAAAGTACCAAATAACGGATATAAGGCAAATATCCATACACCTACCAACCACAGGCATTTCCCAGACGTCATATAATTTCAATAAGTTCAAATTATATGATCTCGGTATTATCACGTTGATCAGGCGTCATAATACTTGCATCACATAATAAGTTCTTATTGTCACTATATTTGGTCTCGGGTCATGACACATCACATAACGAATATCAGAACAAAACATATCATATACAGATAACACACAGCTAGCAAGTAACATACTATAACATACCAGATCGCCTACATACAGCATATACGACATCAAAAAACTTACCATACCACAAAAGAAAAGAAGGCCACCAATGCACAAAACAGTTCCTCATGACTCATTACTGACGATCCAGAAAGAAAAGCTGAGTTATACCAGAATGCTAAACGATAAAACTTCACGATTCAAACCGAGTTCTGAACGAATCAAAGAAAAGTAATGCCGATCAAAATCGCGTAGCAAGATATCAAACCGCCTCAACACGCGTGACAAACGAATCAGAGTAACACATGTCACGCCCAAATCATATGAAGTAGATGAACCTTCTCAGCCACCCGTTGAATCTTATCTCCGTCCTTTGCGCCTTTGGTTGGTCCGTCCAGCTTCCTCTAGCAGCATCCTGAAGTCTCCAACAGCACGGCAGTCGGGTGTGGCTTCTGCTTCACGAACCTCTCCAGCACAGGGACTGTTGCAGCAACGCAGATTCGGCACCATCTTCTTTGGCTTCACGGGTAGTCTCCATCTAACGATCGACAAACGGACGAGCGAAAACAAAATAACAAAATTTGATGCGAACAGAGGAGGGCCAATTCAGTGAAGGCAAAAGGATATCGAAGTCAAATCTGAACGACCATCAAAAGGAATCGAAAGATGTCTGAACAGACGGAAACCTAATGTCTACCCAACTCTCACAGGTCATAGCCTAAGCTCTAAGGGTCCTAAAACCTAGAGCTCTGATACCATAAATTGTAACACCCCAACCCGACAAGGGTAAAGATATCACAAATACAGTTTCATATCAGAACTTTAGGTACTATACAAAAGCGGAAGCCTTTACGAAATATCCAAAAAGATAACATAAATACTAAACTTCCAAAATAAATATAAGATCTCTAGGGTAAAGTCTTGCTCTCAACTCTACTCTCAACCCAGATCAGCTATCCCATAAGCTCATATTGAATGCTAAATACCTGCCGCAGGAAAAGAAAAGTGCGGCTGAGCTTACAAAGCCCAGTGAACAGATATAACGAAAACAAAAGCTAAACAAAACAAATATACGAATAACAAAAATAAAATGAAATAATGACGAAGGATCTTTCAGGATTCTGCGGAACTCAAACATACAGAAATCCAAACAACCATATAGCAACTAGACATCACATAGCACATCAAAGACACAAACACAAACACATCAGGACAACCAAACATACAACATATCAAGAGCAATTAGGTTTCATATAAACCAAACGAAAAAGTCTAAAGCTAATGAAAATCCTTTTTAGAAAATAAACATGGCATTCAACAATTAATTAACCTTCACTTAACACATTTAAAACATTAAAGCAGCAGCGGAAATAGCAGTCCAAAACATAGCAGTCTCACAAACAAATAGAAACATAGCATAACCATTAGCAATTATCAAACAACTATTATAAACTAAACCAGTTCTCAGATCAAATCCTAACATCAGCAGAGTTCAAGCATGGCAGGTCACATAGGAAATAAAACACTAACGTATAAGCAAAGTTCGCAAAATTAACTGAACAATTTATACATACTAAACTTATAGAATACTCACTTTCACACTAGCACATTCATCTCACAGATCAACGAATCCACATAACGATAAACTAACATAATATCAGATGACAGCATGCGAATCATATTTAAACATATTAATCATATCTTAGCATAGCAGACGGTAGTCACATAAACATACAAAAGTATAAACACATATAATAGAACATATAATAAGCCGAAGACATAATCATAAGCATCAACATACCAAAACATAATCAGCACTTAACATAGAAATATCAAATACAGATTTAGTTAACTACCTCGAGCCCAGAACATATCATATTGATTCGTTGTGAAGTGAGTGGTGAAAAACACAATATCAACGTATATCAAAATAACCGTAAAATTCGACAAATCAACCCTTTAGGAAAAAGGTCAACGTGCCAAACCTCACGGGTGTGATAAAAGTGATACCGGGAAGTGATTTCCCCGAGTCGTGTCCCAACGAGGTGTGAATGGAAGGATTCGTTGAGTTTCGTGATTTGAACTTGAATTGGATTTTTAAATGATTTGGATTTGATTACGAATTCTACAAATTAATGACCGGGAAAGTAATTAAGGCAAGGGAACCCTAAATAACTAAAAATAAACTAACACTAAGCCTAAGAAATGATAAAACGAAGCTACACTAAGTCCTAGGGTGCAAAAACGCAAAAACGTAAAAACGGTAAAACAACCCGAGCCATAAACGTAAAAGTTTTGAAATTTAAGGGCTACGGGTGTGAAATCAATTTTCCTACGATCTATTCGACTAAAAATAATTTTAGGAAAAAGCGGAATATTTTTTCGACTTATAAATTAATTTCTACGAATTAAAAACGATTAAACACTAATTAAATTATAAAAAATACTAAACTACTAGAGAAAAATCTGAAAATTTCACTAAAAGTACTTTAAATATAGCAGATTCTAGGAAAAATGAAAAAGGTAAGTGTTGCTTTATGAAATAAGCTCGAAATAAGCTTAAAAGGGCTTAAAGACTAAACTGTTATGAAAGGGTAAAAGGATATTTTGTGCAAAATAAAACAGGACAAGACCCAAGGGCGCAGTGGTTGTGATGTTGTGTTGTGAGGTGGGTAGCGTGGGTTCGAGTCCCAGCTATGCCACTTTTTGCAAAACTTTTTTTTTTTTAACTTTTTCTTTTCAAACCTTCAAGATGCAACCAAATTGAGCACTTTTACAAAAACTTAACTTATGAAAACCTTGGGAATAAGCTGTAAACAGCTTATACCTTAACTGTTTTGGACAAATTGTTTTAACAGATCTTAAACAAACACCCCTTCTAGCAGCTCAAGTTGGACATCCAAACACCCTTGAATAATCTTAACATTTCACCAAACCAACAGTTCAACTAACAAGCTAACTGTTGGAACTAACAAGCTAAACCAAGTTTCTAAATCTAAATAAGCTATCACCTAACTACGGGGAAAAAACAGTTGGCATATGGGTTTAAACTAATGGAAATCCTCACTGAAGCTAAGGAAAATTACCACTACAGGAGTCCTAAGTAGAACTAAAATAGAACTAATTCCTAAAGGATCTAAAGTAGGCTAACAAAACTAATTAATCTCCTAAATAAGCTAGGTACAAACTACTGATAAGCTGAAAAGAAAAATGTGACCTGAGGCTGCTGTTGTGCAGGCTAAAACTAGCCTTGGAGGACCTGTTTAAGCTTATTTTTGAGCTGAATGGTTGAGTTTCCAAACAAAGCAAAAGCTGCAACACAAAGTTAGCATAACAAGGATTATCGAAAACTGATTGTGGTGGTAAAAATCAAGCTGAGACAGTTTAAAAATTGCTAGGAACAGGACTGTTAGTCCAATTTTGTTACTGATACAAAAAAAATATGAAGTGTAATAACAGGTTTTCCAGAGATTTAAACTAAGCTAAATGTGAATTTAAAGCTCAAAGCTAAATCCAAAGTCAAAGTGGCATGCAAGGATTAAATAAGAGCTAGCTTAACTTAGTTTTCATCTCAAACTATCTGAAGAAATTTTCACAAAAATTAACAGCAACCTTGCTGTTTTCCTGTGCAGAACTCAACAGTGAGAGAAAAAAAGAAATTTCTTTTCAACTTGATTCAATTAAATCATTTCAAACCCAACTCAAACTAGTTAAAACTTGTTGAGCTAGCTATATAGAGATTGACCCTTAAAAGTCAAACGGGTAAGATAAACTCTTTTTGACCCTTTAAAATTTTGATCCAAACACCCCTGTACCAAACTTTGAAACTGCTTTAGGAAAAACTTAAAACTTAAGACCTCTTTCCACAAAAGCTACAATAACACTCACTGATTCCAGTTTAACTCCACTAACCACACATTTGAAAACTAAGACAGTAAATAAAAAAGAGGAACTTCATTAATTAAGAAAAAGTAACATTACAATAAAATTTAAAACATAACACTGATTTTTAACTAAGACTAAAAGGGTGCCAATGAATGGCTTACAAGGTTCCTATTTATACTAAAACTACTAAGTCTTCAACTCTTGAGCTTGTCTTCACTTGTGCTTCTTTCCTTCAATCTCGACCTTTGATCAATTAGGTACATCTTGTGAACAATCTGAGCCATCCATGGGTACTTATGAAGTTGGGATTGCCAGCTTGGAGGAGGGGGAAAATGGTAGTGGGGTTGGGAGTTGGGTGAATCCGGGTAAAAGGTTTAAGGTGGGTTTGGGTAAAGGTGAAGATTGGGTAAAAGAGAGTTGAGAGGTGGAGTGTTCTTGGGGAGGAGAGAAAGAAAGGTAGGGTTAGGGTTCATGGGGGATTGGGGAATCTAGGGTTTTGGGAGATTGGGTTTGGGCGGGAAGATGAGTGGGGAAGACAGAAGACGTGGGTTGGTTTATTATTAACACGGGTCAAAGGGTTGACCGGGTCATGGGTTGGACAGGATTGGGTTGGGCCATGTTTTGTTATTAGTTGGACTTAGGATATAATTTGAAACCCATTTAACATCTAGGGACCATAGGTGTACAATTCGAAAATCCAAGGACTACTCACGTAACTTCTGAAAATGCTATCCAAGGACCAATCTTGTGAATTTCAAATAAGTTGAGGATTATTTTTGCCAATTGTGAAATTCCAAGGACTCAAATTGTAATTTTCCAAAATCCAGGGATCAAAACTGTAATTTCTCAAACTTTTGAAATATTTCACCAAAGGACTAATTATGACAACTTATGATTTCAAAAGGACCTTTGGTGACTTTTCTTTTTAAAATACGTGCTCAGGGACTGTTTCTGTCAATTTTTGAAAGACGGGGGACTGAAACTGCCAATTATGCAAACTTTGTTCGTTTTTCAATGATTTTGCATCTGAAACATATAAAACACAATTTTGAGATATTTTTAGTATTTTGGTGCATTTCGGAGTGTTTTTAGATGTTTTGCAGCTCAGATTTGACCTAAAATGATGAGTGAATACGCACTCATCAAATCCCCCACACTAAAACATTGCTAGTCCCTAGCAATCTTTTGAGAAAACTTAATGGATTTGAGTCTCTTTACCAAAAGCCATTACTTCTGGAGTAGCCAAATGTTTTAGTTCAAGGAAGAACCATGGTACACCGATAACCATGTGATTTTGAGCAAACCACCAGCTTTCAACGGATTTGATTTTGTCTTTACCAGAAGCCGTACCCTTCTGGACTAGCCAACTCTTAGATAAATTATCAATATTATCTTTGGTGAGCTGATTACCAATTATGGATTTTCCACTGCCTTTACCACAAGCCATAACCTTGCGGGCTAGCCAACTCTTCACTTTTTAGGATATGGTGAGTTGAGAACCATACAATTTTGGGCAAATTGCAAGCCATATAAACGGATTTGAGAAATCTTTACCAAGAGCCGTTTGCTCCTGGATTAGCCAATCCTTTTGTCTTACAGACATGGCGGACTGATAACCAAATGAGTAAGTGTAAAACACTTACTCCAAAAAAAAATTTTTGGCCAAAAACGGGGGAATTGGTTTAATTATATGATAAAATTCGTGAGAATTCCCCCCCACACTTAGAAATGAATATTGCCCTCAATATTCAAAGTACCGGCGGTTATGCCGAAACTGAGAACGTAAAAGGGAAATACTACGGCCATTATTTGAAGGATTTTTTTTTTTTTTTTTTAAACATGTGGGGTAACTCCCCCACACTAAGGTGGCAGAAAGAGGTAAGAAGACAGAAATATGGGTGAAAACCCATATAGCATGCTACTGTTTTTGATTCCCGAGTCGCTAGCTTGACTCGACCCCGAATTCATTTGTTCATGGGGAAGCAAAGTGGAAGAAACAATCTCCATCGGACTTTCATTCAAATGGTTAGGATAGATATTGAATGTGTTGAAAGTTCCACTCCGATGAGATACAACCGGCTCAAGAGAAAGAGAAATGCCGGGGTCAAAGATGGTATCTTCACTCCCGTAGGAGTTAAGACATGGAGAAGAAATGGGAGGAGAAGGCAAAGTGTCAATTACTTGACAACGGGTGGGATAGGTGGGCAAAAGATTAGATTGAGGAACATTAACGGAATGTTCAAAAATCTTTTCCACCGCAAGAGAAGTCACAACATCCGTGTTGGACTTAAGAAATATCCGAGAGTGAACTCCCTTGAAAGGTAAGATACCGGGTTTGAAAACTTTATCCTCAGAGAGGAATGAAACGCAAGTATCAACCATGGTAAAATCCTCAAGGGTGGATGAGTTACTCATGGATGAAAGGGGATGCAGAGCATTTTGCTCAAAAAGCTCATCCTCAATTCCCGGAGGAAGAGGATCGATGTGAGCGAGTTCACCGGCGAACTCCTCATGGAAAAGCCTACTCCTTTCGGAAGGAGGAAGCAATTCAAATGTGGACGACTCATACTCAGGAAGAGAAATATGAAAAGTGGGAATGCCACTACTCTCCTTTTCAGTATGATCGTTATCAAAGCGGAATACATCAAATTCCGGAAGAGAATCATTGGAAAAAGCCTCAAGCTCAGAAAATGGTTCGGGCTTTTCCAAGATAGAGTCACTATCCTCAATGGGGATAGGAGCTGAAGCTGGTTTAGCACAAAATGATTCGATCTTAGAAACGAGGAGATTTACATTGAACAATTTTTCACGAAGTATCTCGTCCTCAATTTCCAGATCATCAGAATCTCTCACTTCCTCTAAGCTAACTAGCTCAGAAGGTAACTCCTCGACATAATCGATGTCTCCATAAGATAAAGAATCGTCAAACGAAGTACAATCGTCGTCAGAATCGGAGAACATCTCGACATGATCATTTGGGATGTCAAGAGGAGGAGAAGAATCATCATCAAGAGGCTCATCAAACATATTACCGGAGATAACCTCGGACTCACTTGGGGTTGGGACAAGGTTCTCAACACAAGACGGTTCCGTTTCCAGAATAGTGCTAAGATTTTCGTCCCCCATTAAAAGGTCATCCGAAGGTTCTATGGTAGATAGGCAATATGAGGGCGGAGAGTGGACATGTGCGGTACTTTGTGAACTTGAGATATGCACCTTGTCCTTTGTCATCTCCCAATCTTCCTCATCCTCGTCATCGAGACGGCAAGCTTCGTTAAAGAGGAGAAGCTTTTGAGCTGCTCGCTCATCGGCTAGTAATCTTTCGTTGCGAGCAGCTTGTTCCTCGGAAAGTTCCTCAAGAATCATATGAGGAAATGGATCAATGACGGGAAGCTGTAGGGGTTGGATGTTGTCAAATTCGGAAGTCCACGATTGACATTGATAATCATCATGAGGACCCCCACACTTAGCACAATGAGGGTATTGGGGAGAGAAATTTTGAAATGACGTTTGATCGTTGAAATGATGAAAATACGGTTCTGGTTCGTATAAATTTTGTGGAGGGTAGTTGAAATTGTTTTGAGGATAATTGAAAGAGTTTGGGTTAGAATCATAAGCGAATGAATTCTCGGCACAAATCGAACAACATCCATTGACAAGATAGTTTCCACACCACTCGCACGTACATTTGTAACAACGAAAACCTTGTGGTAACAAGTCTCGACAACCGTAGCAATAATTTTGATCAAACAAAGGTATTTCGGGCTCGGAAATAGGAATCGAGGGTTCAACAACATCACAAAATGGAGGTAGGTTATTTCCCGAAGTTGAATCTTGACGAAGTTCAATTAAGAAGTTTTGAATCATGTCATTTCTGACCCTAAAGAAATCGTCGGTAAAACGTTCAGAAGATTCCGGAGGTGGGACAAGTGGTGTGCTCTTAGAGCTAGCAATTTCCACCACTTCCGTTATGGTCTCCGGCGTTTGAACGGGTTCATCGTAATCAATTTTAATTCTCGACCTTTTTTCATCGGCTTGAATTTGTTCGATTAGATTACGGGCTCTAGATTCAAAGAAATCGTCCTCGTAACCCTCGGTAGGTGCTTGAGGTAACTCCGACGTTTGAACGGGTTCGGGTTGTGGCGGGTGGTCGAAATAACTTTGAAAAGACTTTTTGATGGATAGTTCGCACAAATTGCAAAATTCGCTTGAACTAGGCCTTCCACACCGCGCACACACACACTTGTGACAATGATGTTGATCTTTTTCCATACACCGAAGATTATCGTCGTCATTAGAATTAAACATATAGAGGGTTAAAGAGATAGAATTAAACGGTTTTGAGGTTAAAGAAGAGTAGAATCAAACGGTACGAGAGGGTAAGAGAAATAGAATCATACGGATAAGAGGAATGAGAAGAGTATTTTTTGGATTTTTCAAAAACGGTAACTTCACGAGGAAGGTTCTTCAAGTCACTAATCGCAAAAACTTCACGATATTGTCGCAACACACTTCCCCGGCAGCGGCGCCAAAATTTGATTCGTTGTGAAGTGAGTGGTGAAAAACACAATATCAACGTATATCAAAATAACCGTAAAATTCGACAAATCAACCCTTTAGGAAAAAGGTCAACGTGCCAAACCTCACGGGTGTGATAAAAGTGATACCGGGAAGTGATTTCCCCGGGTCGTGTCCCAACGAGGTGTGAATGGAAGGATTCGTTGAGTTTCGTGATTTGAACTTGAATTGGATTTTTAAATGATTTGGATTTGATTACGAATTCTACAAATTAATGACCGGGAAAGTAATTAAGGCAAGGGAACCCTAAATAACTAAAAATAAACTAACACTAAGCCTAAGAAATGATAAAACGAAGCTACACTAAGTCCTAGGGTGCAAAAACGCAAAAACGTAAAAACGGTAAAACAACCCGAGCCATAAACGTAAAAGTTTTGAAATTTAAGGGCTACGGGTGTGAAATCAATTTTCCTACGATCTATTCGACTAAAAATAATTTTAGGAAAAAGCGGAATATTTTTTCGACTTATAAATTAATTTCTACGAATTAAAAACGATTAAACACTAATTAAATTATAAAAAATACTAAACTACTAGAGAAAAATCTGAAAATTTCACTAAAAGTACTTTAAATATAGCAGATTCTAGGAAAAATGAAAAAGGTAAGTGTTGCTTTATGAAATAAGCTCGAAATAAGCTTAAAAGGGCTTAAAGACTAAACTGTTATGAAAGGGTAAAAGGATATTTTGTGCAAAATAAAACAGGACAAGACCCAAGGGCGCAGTGGTTGTGATGTTGTGTTGTGAGGTGGGTAGCGTGGGTTCGAGTCCCAGCTATGCCACTTTTTGCAAAACTTTTTTTTTTTTTTTAACTTTTTCTTTTCAAACCTTCAAGATGCAACCAAATTGAGCACTTTTACAAAAACTTAACTTATGAAAACCTTGGGAATAAGCTGTAAACAGCTTATACCTTAACTGTTTTGGACAAATTGTTTTAACAGATCTTAAACAAACACCCCTTCTAGCAGCTCAAGTTGGACATCCAAACACCCTTGAATAATCTTAACATTTCACCAAACCAACAGTTCAACTAACAAGCTAACTGTTGGAACTAACAAGCTAAACCAAGTTTCTAAATCTAAATAAGCTATCACCTAACTACGGGGAAAAAACAGTTGGCATATGGGTTTAAACTAATGGAAATCCTCACTGAAGCTAAGGAAAATTACCACTACAGGAGTCCTAAGTAGAACTAAAATAGAACTAATTCCTAAAGGATCTAAAGTAGGCTAACAAAACTAATTAATCTCCTAAATAAGCTAGGTACAAACTACTGATAAGCTGAAAAGAAAAATGTGACCTGAGGCTGCTGTTGTGCAGGCTAAAACTAGCCTTGGAGGACCTGTTTAAGCTTATTTTTGAGCTGAATGGTTGAGTTTCCAAACAAAGCAAAAGCTGCAACACAAAGTTAGCATAACAAGGATTATAGAAAACTGATTGTGGTGGTAAAAATCAAGCTGAGACAGTTTAAAAATTGCTAGGAACAGGACTGTTAGTCCAATTTTGTTACTGATACAAAAAAAATATGAAGTGTAATAACAGGTTTTCCCGAGATTTAAACTAAGCTAAATGTGAATTTAAAGCTCAAAGCTAAATCCAAAGTCAAAGTGGCATGCAAGGATTAAATAAGAGCTAGCTTAACTTAGTTTTCATCTCAAACTATCTGAAGAAATTTTCACAAAAATTAACAGCAACCTTGCTGTTTTCCTGTGCAGAACTCAACAGTGAGAGAAAAAAAGAAATTTCTTTTCAACTTGATTCAATTAAATCATTTCAAACCCAACTCAAACTAGTTAAAACTTGTTGAGCTAGCTATATAGAGATTGACCCTTAAAAGTCAAACGGGTAAGATAAACTCTTTTTGACCCTTTAAAATTTTGATCCAAACACCCCTGTACCAAACTTTGAAACTGCTTTAGGAAAAACTTAAAACTTAAGACCTCTTTCCACAAAAGCTACAATAACACTCACTGATTCCAGTTTAACTCCACTAACCACACATTTGAAAACTAAGACAGTAAATAAAAAAGAGGAACTTCATTAATTAAGAAAAAGTAACATTACAATAAAATTTAAAACATAACACTGATTTTTAACTAAGACTAAAAGGGTGCCAATGAATGGCTTACAAGGTTCCTATTTATACTAAAACTACTAAGTCTTCAACTCTTGAGCTTGTCTTCACTTGTGCTTCTTTCCTTCAATCTCGACCTTTGATCAATTAGGTACATCTTGTGAACAATCTGAGCCATCCATGGGTACTTATGAAGTTGGGATTGCCAGCTTGGAGGAGGGGGAAAATGGTAGTGGGGTTGGGAGTTGGGTGAATCCGGGTAAAAGGTTTAAGGTGGGTTTGGGTAAAGGTGAAGATTGGGTAAAAGAGAGTTGAGAGGTGGAGTGTTCTTGGGGAGGAGAGAAAGAAAGGTAGGGTTAGGGTTCATGGGGGATTGGGGAATCTAGGGTTTTGGGAGATTGGGTTTGGGCGGGAAGATGAGTGGGGAAGACAGAAGACGTGGGTTGGTTTATTATTAACACGGGTCAAAGGGTTGACCGGGTCATGGGTTGGACAGGATTGGGTTGGGCCATGTTTTGTTATTAGTTGGACTTAGGATATAATTTGAAACCCATTTAACATCTAGGGACCATAGGTGTACAATTCGAAAATCCAAGGACTACTCACGTAACTTCTGAAAATGCTATCCAAGGACCAATCTTGTGAATTTCAAATAAGTTGAGGATTATTTTTGCCAATTGTGAAATTCCAAGGACTCAAATTGTAATTTTCCAAAATCCAGGGATCAAAACTGTAATTTCTCAAACTTTTGAAATATTTCACCAAAGGACTAATTATGACAACTTATGATTTCAAAAGGACCTTTGGTGACTTTTCTTTTTAAAATACGTGCTCAGGGACTGTTTCTGTCAATTTTTGAAAGACGGGGGACTGAAACTGCCAATTATGCAAACTTTGTTCGTTTTTCAATGATTTTGCATCTGAAACATATAAAACACAATTTTGAGATATTTTTAGTATTTTGATGCATTTCGGAGTGTTTTTAGATGTTTTGCAGCTCAGATTTGACCTAAAATGATGAGTGAATACGCACTCATCACATATCAAAATCATCATAACTATATAGTTATAATCTTAGAAAATCATTTGGAGTAGCTAGCTCCCAGAAGTTGTGAAGACGCGTATTGCACACGACATCATTCACCAGACAAATCATATCGGATAACAGATCAGATCTAGGATGCATCCATACGCCCCACAGACAGATATTGGCCATAACATATACTTGAGCTCATAACAGATACAGATAAGGGACGTGGCAGAACATCACTCTACTGCCCTAGAGTCATGTCAGAGGTGCATCACTGACACGGACATGGAACCCCCATGACTAGTGAAATATTTGGCTCGGGTGTCAACTATCAGAGGTCAAATAAGAATGTCATAACTGACATAGATCATATTTTATCAAATGTTTAATCATGTTTTCAAAATCAAAGTCTTCATATCATACAGTTCAAAATCAATGTTTTATGATTCAAAAATCAAAGTTCAGATAAGCAACAGCTCAAAAGACACATTAGTGTTCATAGCAAATAACATATCAGATAACTCATATCATAAGGTTCATATTCAATATAACAAGGTTCAACAAATATGCACATCAAAGTCTTCCTAACATAAAGTTCAAATCAGATAACGCATGGTTCACTAGAACATAATTCAGATAAGTAACAGATCAAACATTCAGAAAAGGATTCATAGCAATGGCATAGGGAATCCTAATAAGTAAAATAGGAAAGCGAACGAAAAGAACATCATAAGGAACCTTTACTGAAAAGGTCAGAATATCCGTACGATAGCATAAGTGTCTTAAGGTAAGACAAAATATCCGTACCTTAAAGCAATTGAGAGAAAAGTAACGAATGAACGAATACGAAGATGTAACGTCACGTCTCCTCCAACGAATCTACACGGATTATGATTTATTTAATATTTATTAGCATCATTAATATTATAACGGATTTATCGTATTAATACTTTTAGAGTTGTCAGGATATTCTCATTTTAGTGACAGACGAAATCACAACATTTTAGGGTATTCCTCATTAATTCACCAACTTCCTATTTAGGTTCTATGGTTTCCCATACTCTTTAAATATTACTAAATACGCATTAAATTTACATATTACTTCTTTTAATGATTTCCCTATTTAACCTAGAACGTAAATGATAAAAAACCGAAATTAACTTAAACTCATGCGTGTCTCTACAAAATCAACTTACACTTGTTGAACCCATAATTGCTCAGAATTTCAAATTACACCCTTGACCTCTTTAACTTCACAATCTAACCTTACTTTATCAGATTTTACACTTTTAACCCAAAGGTTTTAGAATTTACAAAACATACCCTTTTAAGTTAACTACAATTCAAATGGCCCTCTAAATATCCAAAATTACATGTTTAACCCCCACACTTATTTTTATACGTTTAGTACCTTTATTTTACTGTTCCCAAAAATAACCCTTAAGTTTCATAATTTACAAAACCAACCCAAAACTTTTATTTAGGACCGAATAGACATAATTCAAGTACAAACCCTAAACCTAAGTTTAACCAATCATTAGCTCATCATTACTACTTCATTAATTACCTTCAATGATTACAAGAAACCCTAACTCATGCAAAACCCTAATCGTCCCTTTTTAAAACCTTCCTTTTTCCATGTTTAATCGAACCCTAAAACTCAAAACAATTCATACAAGCTTCGAATTCATAAATATGTATTTTATTCAGGTCTTATATCATGTAATAGCTTCTGGAAAAATCAATTCATGATCTCTAAAAATATTATAAGCTCATTCGTTAATTGTATACGCTTTTTAGGGTTTTAGATTCCAAATAATTTCATACGACATATTAAACATGCATGGCCAATTTTTATGTGTTCCATATGACTTATAGGACTAAAATCAACATTAGGAACTTACCCTTGATGAGCTTGAATCGTTAGAACAAAGAAGCACAAAAACCTCTATTTGCCAAAACCCTAATTCACTCAAAAACTCTCCACGATCACCACAGCAACTTAGGATTTCGAACACTATTTTTCCCACCTTCTTTACCTTCAAACTTGTCCAATAAAATTGGTCTCAAGCTCTGGAAACTGGAAGTCGATTTGTAAAGGGTTTTGGGAGTCGGTTTGTGATTAATCGGTTATTAGGGATAAATGTGAACCGAATATATGTATATATATAATTTTCCAATTTTTCTTGTGGGCTTCATAATGTATTGGACTTAAAATAAATGGACTCTTAGTTTTATAAATTTATATTGGGCTTTTATTAATTAATTTCTTTTATAAAACATTTAAATATATTCGGTTATTTAAGTAAAAATACAAAATGAATTTTTATAAAATCATAAACTATAAAATTAACTTCACATAGTCATTCAAGATTTATTTGGATCATATGTGATTTTCTTATGAGTTTTTCTGAATTTACGTAGCTCATTTGGTATTGTGTTTATTTAATTATTCTTGCTTTTGATCATAAGGGTATTTTGGTCTTTTTGTGAATTTTAGAATTTCAGGTATTACAAAATTGGTCAATTTGAGTACAAGTCAAAACCAATCCGGTCAGGGTGGGGTCAACCTGCAAACAATATTTTGTCCAACTTTTTCTTTGAATAGTTAATGTGTTGATTATGATTTGGAAAACTGCATTTTACTCCTGGCTATAATTGCACCTTCTGCTGGGAACATAGGATAAATCACCTAGAATAGAGGAAAAGAATCATGTTATATGAATGATCAAATTGAGTTGTGTTTTATATCGTGTGGGTCAAAGAGGTAGTATTGGAGCAACAAGAAGGTGGTCGACCAACTAAATATTACTAAAGTTGCTGATGACTATGTACTAGGGGTGTTCAAAAAAATCGAGGAACCAAAAGAACCGAGGAACCGTACCGGTACCAACCGGGAACGGGACCGTATATTAGAACCATGATACGGTTCTTGGTTCCTAAAATTCCAAAATTTTGGTTATCGGGACGGTTCGGGTCGGAACCGTACGGTTCGGGTCGGAACCGTACGGTTCTGGTACTTTCCCAAAAGAACCGACTTTTATGAAAATATGTAATTTGATAGGGTTTGTTTAGGATATTGTGTACATGCAAGTATGCGGCTTTTTAAGAAAATAGATAAAACCCTACCTAAACCTAAAAACCCATAAACCTTAACCTTTAATCCATTGATTCCATTCAAAGATTCAAACATCATTCATCAATAAGATAGTAAGTTTTTTCTAAACTGAAATATCGAGTAAGCGCATAGCCTCATATCGAACAATTTTGTGTTGCTCAGTAACAACTAACAAGAAGTTGTAATTAACTATTGGTATTTTTTGTTCATTAAACTTAATGATAAAAGTCGAGAAACAATTGACGATTATGGCGTTAATGCATGATATTTTGTCACCATGTAAGTTATTGTAAGCTAGTCACCATGATTAATATATAATATTCTCAATGAGTTTGCAATTATTTTCGTGGATAATGAGTTTGCTATTACCGGATACATGTTTTTTTGTTTGTTTGTAAGTCAAGTTATAGAATACTATTAAGGCTGTCAACTTCTTTCGAAGTTCTACGAACCGAGTACCATAAATTCACATCCATCCAAACATATTTCTTAACACTTTGGTACTCATGGGAATTACCGAAAATTCCCGTACCGAAACCAAACCGAAAAACTTGGGACGGTTCTTGGTTCCACTTTTTCCTTATTTTCGGTTCTCGGTTCTTTCGGTTCGGTTCCGGTTCGGGACGGTTCTAGTACCATGGACACCCCTACTATGTACCTCCAGGTTAGTGTCTTTAGCCATTTTTAACATATCTAACTATTCACTTTCATTTGAATTTTGAATGTAAATTTCTATTTTTGAACATTTTATTTAGGACAAGGCATAGATTTCAGGTTGAAATGGAGTCAATGCCATTAGTTAATTCGCTTCAAAATCAGTTCTTGAGTTTCTGGAGTCCATACCATTAATGGGCGAACAACCCTGCCCTTGGAACATAATACATGTGGTGAAGAGCCGACATCGAGGTGGCAAAGACCACCAAAAATGCTACTTGAAAGCCCATTATTTCGTCTCTTCCATGATATAATGACATTGCAACCGCCACTGTCTTCACTACCAGGTTCAGGAGCCACTTCTACATTTATCATTTTTTTTCTTCATGTTTTCTATTGGGAGCCACTTCTGCAACTACCACTGCCTTCAGTACTGATTCTATAATTCGTGATTTCTGCCTCGTCTAACTAATTTGATAATCATTGGTGTTGTTGCAGAGTCCCAATTGATAATGGTAAGTTCTTCATCCCACATTTAATCTTTTAAGATAAATTTTTACCACATGCCTTTTTACTCTTGCTTTGATGGCCATAATGGGTGGCAATCTGAAACTACTGTTATAGAGGTTCCGTTTTCGATTTGTTTACCAAATACCAGGTGGATTTGGTCGTACGTTATTTCTAACAAGTCAAGTTGGCTGGATTTGAAAAGTTTAGTTATAATGAAACGTGATAGACGGGTAGAAAGTTGGCCTAAGTGTATTCAAATGTTCTTTATCCATGTGACACGAAGATGTTAAATGATGCCGAGGTTTTTATTGAAGATGAAGCTGACTAAGTCCATGCTGCTAAAGGGTGTTATATTTTCTTAAATATAGTTTCAGTCTTGACCTATTTATTTTTTAATGGGTCGATTTGGTTTCTAGGTTTTTTAAATCAAATATACGTACAAATGCAACATGGGCTGAATGGGTGAAATATGTCTAGAGTCTATATTTAATACATAATTTTCTAAACTATATTACTCTCTTTGTCCCAAAATATAAGTTTATTTTGACTTTTTGAATCGAACTTTGACTTTAAATATTTTTGTTTGTAGTATACAATATTTGATGCAAAATATATAAATGGATTGTGGTTACATGTATTTTAATCGTTATAATTTTCATCAAGTATTATATACCACAAAGAAATATATTTAAGGTCAAAGTTATATTTAAAAAGTCAAACTAGACTTATATTTTGAGACGGAGGGATTATCTGTAGATGTAGATTATCATTTTTTTTAAATGGATAATTAGTTTGGAATTCAAAAGATACTAAATGAAATGAACTTGAATTTGCTTTGACATGGTCCGCATTTAAGTTGTAAAATATTTGGTATGTCATGCAACATGGGACTACCTCATCCTTGCTTTTTTCCAATTGTAAGTTGGAACAAGATTAGTAATGTTGCATAAAGTTTGTAGTATGAATGTAAGGTCTGGTGAATAAAGTGGGATGTAAAATGTGAACAATGGGTCTGGTGTATAATTGCTTATGATGTTATAGTATTATTAGTTGCATTTTAACAAGAGGAAAGTCCTTGGATAAGAGCACTTGCAACCATAACTTGCAAATGCAAGTTAAGGTTTAACATTCTTAAGTTATACCAAGTTAACCACACCGTCATCCAAGTTAAAGTGGTGTTAAAGGTTGGGTGTTAACCCAATAACGTGCGTTATTTCCTTTTTTTTTTTTTTTTTTTTTTTTTTTATCATTTATGCCCCTAAATGAAGGGTTGTTTTTGTAAATTGTTGGTGAGTTAAAGTTTAACCTTGGGAATGTTATGATAGTGGGTGTTTTTGGGGTGAGTTAAGGTGAAATGTTAAAGCTGATGTGACGCTAACGTGGCAGGAGGTTAAAAATTAACTTGAGTTATGATTGCAAATGCTCTAAATGTCTTAACTTTGTAAATTTTGTTACTATATAAATTCACCTTTTTCACCCATTATTTCTTACAATGTATCATTAATAGATGTAGATTATCATTAGAGCTAACTACAATTTAGATCCTTGTGGTGTGCTAGGCATTTCATTTTTGGTCCATTTTTTTAAAAAATTTTGGATTGAGTCCAAAACTCATACTTTCATTCCAGGTTTGGTCCAATTTGTTATTGATTGTTAGTTTGACCAGTTAACCAACCTTAAATGACAGAAATACCCTCCACTTCATTATTATTGTTAGAGTAAATTACACCATTCGACCTTGTGGTTTGCGTTGACCGCAGCATTTCGTCCTTTGACCAAAAAAAATGCCCCGTTTGTCCTTAAGTGGCAAACGTTCTGCGTCGTTCGTCCCTTGACCAAATAACGTTAAGTTTGACTGTTAAACTCCCCTCATGTGACTTGCATATGAGGGTAAAAATGTCATTTCATCTACCCTTATATAGTTTGTGGTTGATACTCTTCCACATATCTCTTATAAGCTTATAAAATACGCATATTTACACATCCGTATAGTTACTAAAGGTGGCAATTTGGCAGTGTTGGTGGTGTGGGGGGGGGGGTATAAATAAATAAAAAAAAAGAGTTTTGTAGTCGGATTTGTGGTGCTGGGGTGGATAGTGGTGGCAGTTAGATGATGGTGGTGAGTGGTGGCAGGGTCGTTATTGCATCTGTGGCGGCGGCGGGGTGGTTTGTAGTCGGATCTGTGGTGGTGGGGTGGTTTAGCGGTGGTTTTCTGGAAAGAAATCGTGAAGTTGTATGGACCATCTGAAAAGAAGAGGATCAAAACACCCATCTGAAAAGAAGAGGATCAAATCACCAGTAATCCTCCACACCCATTCCGGTCAACCACCTACATATTCAGTCCACCGCCATAGATCTTGTCTGCTACCACTCCAACCCCACAAATGTCGACGAGAAAGTACTCCGATAAATTTTAATTTGGTGAAGAAATGGGTTTGTATTAGTTTTATTTTTTTGTTCTTGATGTGAAATGGGTTTGTATTAGTTTTCTTTTTCTTGATGATGATAATGATTTTGGTAAAGAGATGATTTTTAGATTTTTTTTTCTTAAGAGTAAAGTCCAAAATACATCCCTGTGGTTTATCTCGTGTCTCGCTTTACACCCCTAAACTTTTTTTTTTTTTTTTTTTTTTTTTTTTTTTTTTTTTTTTTTTTTGGCATAAAACCATCCCTTCGTTAGTAAAGTTGGCACACATACATCCTTCTGTTAGTAAAATCAGTTGATGAGGACTAATTGTGCATATATTTCTCCGTTATCTCCTAACGGAAGAGAAAATATTTGCACCGTTAGTCCTTAGGACTAATGATGCAATAAAATAAATTGCTTCGTTAGTCCTAAGGACTAACGGTGCACTCCACCGCCACCTACCACCCAAAGCCACCACCACCATCAACGCCACCACCACCCACCACTGCTACCACCACCCACCTCCACCATCTACCTCCACCACCTCCACCCCCACCACTACCACCCATAACACTCCATGCAACAACATCCCTGTCACACATTTCATCAAACACCTTTCGCGCAAATTCCATTCCCATATCCGCATACATACACAAAACATCATTCCAAAGCGATTGCACCGTCAAAACCCCACTCTTAACCATACAACCATGCATTTTCTGGCCTTCACTTAACATTCCAACCTTATGAATCGCTTGAACTGCAAGTACTAAAGTCGACACATTCGGTTCAAACCCTTCTACCCTCGCCTGCGTAAACGCACACATTCCTTTATCGAAATAACCATGATCAATGTACCCACATGTCATTATATTCCACGAAACAAAAGTGACTGCCCATTTTTAAAAGATGTCGTGGAACATGCTTTTAGTATTGGATGTAATAATGATGGTTCTATTAACTTAACTCCTGATTTGTTTAAGTTGTTGTATAACGACAGTATCTCGTGCCAGTTTCTGTTTAAGGATAGTTCTTTGATCTTTGAAAACATGTTTGAGAGTTTTGAATATGACATAAAGGTTGGATACTGCATTCAACATAGGAGTTTAAGGAAATGTGATTTGTGTTTTACTAGAAAAGACATTATATAATGTATTGTCTACTGATGCTCTACCCAAAGGAGGAAAAAGAAAAAAAAACTATTTGAACAGTACCTGCTTTTCACTTGGTGTGCATTTCACAAGTGTTCAGACTATTTTTATTAATTTGTAACTATTCTCATGGAATTGCAGTTGGGCGATAAGCCGATAATTAGATTATGAAAACACCAGAGGATAGCCTAGATTTTTGCCACAATTTGTTCATGATTGTTGCATTAACATTTGATTCCTGTCACGAGTATGATATGCAATTTGCCAAGCTTTGCTCCGTTTAGGAATCTCCACTTGTTGAATAAAAAGATTCCAATTGTTTACCATTTGTGCCATAAGTTGTCAACGTTTAGCCACATGGAACTGTATGCTCCAACAATTTGTAATTGGATCCATGAACCACAAAAGAACTGAAACAAAAACAGTTAGCGGTGGGTGGCGACGGTGGAGGTGGGGGTGGTGGCAGTGGTGGCGGTGGGTGGCGACGGTGGAGGTGGGGTGGTGGCATTGGGTGGTGGTTGGTGGAGGTGGCAGTGGCGGTGGCGGTGAAGGTGGCGTTGATGGTGGCGTTGATGGTGGTGGTGGCGTTGGGTGGTCGGTGGCAGTGGAGTGCACCATTAGTCCTTAGGACTAATGATGCAATTTATTTTATTGCATCGTTAGTCCTAAGGACTAACTGTGCAAATATTTTCTCTTTCATTAGGAGATAACGGAGAAATATTTGCACCGTCAGTCCTCATTAACTGATTTTACCAACAGAGGGATGTATTTGTGCTAACTTTACTAACGGAGGGATGGTTTTGTGCCAAAAAAAAGTTTAGGGATGTAAAGCGAGACACGAGATAAACCACAGGGATGTATTTTGGACTTTACTCTTTTCTTAATTATGATAATGGATTGCGGGTATAATGATGAATGGAAAAAAGATGGTAGTGGGTGATGATGATTTGAGATGAAGATGAATAAACATAGAAGATGAAGTGTGAAATGACGGAAATACCCTCACATGGGTGTCACATGTATCAACTTAACGAGCGTAGTGGGCCCTGTGAGAAGGAGGGACAAACGGCGCATAACGTTTGCCAATTAAGGACGAACGGTGCATTTTTTTGGTTCAAAGGACGATAGGCTGCGGTCAACGCAAACCACAAGGACGAAAGGTGTAATTTACTCTTATTATTATTATTGTTATTAGAGTAAATTACACCGTTCGTCCTTGTGGTTTTTGTTGACCGCATCCTTTCGTCATTTAACCGAAAAAATGTACCATCCGTACTTAAGTGACAAGCATTATCTGCCGTTAGTCCCTCAACCACAAATCTAAATCTTATCTATTTCAACACATATATCTAAATCTTCCTCAACCACAAATCCACTAACCATCTTATCTATTTCAACAAACCTTCTTCATTTTCTTCATTTCATATCACCATCAAGAATCTGTCTCCTACCATCTCTTACCATCAGTCACCAATTTTAATAAAACTCACAAAAACCTAAGACTTTTTGTTTTCAGACACAAACTTAATGAAAAAAAACACATGAACAACTTTCATCATACTAAAACTCACACAAACAATAATCTTGAACCCCATATGATATTTACACAAAAACCGAGCAAATCTTTCACATAATAAAACCATAAATTTTGATACACATATGTTATTTACACACATAAACACAAACCGGATCTGATGGTGATGGTTGTGGTGGAAGATTAAGATGGTAGCAGTGACGTTGGTGGGTGTGGATGGTGGTGAGGGGTTGCCGTGGTAGTCGGTGGTGGCTGGAGGTGGTAGACATGTGGTGGTGGTTTGGTGGCAGAAACTATGTGTTTTTACATCTACTTGGGTGGCGGCAGGAGACTATGGGTTTAGCCCAAAAATAAATAGTGTTCATGAGTCTCACTTTATTATTCTAATTTAATATAATAAAAAGACACAAATACCTTTCTAAGTAACGATCAAACAAGTCAAACTGACGGTGTTAATAAAATTGGACCGAACCTGGAACGAAAGTATTACTTTTGGACTGAATCCAAAACTTTTTAAAAAAATGGACCAAGAATAAAATACCTAGCAAACCACAAGGACAAAAAATGTAGTTAACTCTTATCATTATGTAAATATAGTTTCTCTAATCATAATCTCACTTGAAAAGGCAACTAAAGACATTTAATCATGAAATATATTTTTGATCTTTTTAAGTTTGTCACTTGCATCATCTAAATTTTATTGTTGGTTTTTGCTCATCTAATATATGGTTACCAACTTAAGTACCAATCCGAGCTAACATTATAGACTTAAGATTAACTCCATGTTTAAGATTCATTTTAACGACTTCATAAGTGTGATAAAAATTTGCGATAAAAAATTTGTTTTATAATTTATGCAGGAGGATTGGAATAAGTTTAACTCACAAGAGTGGTAAGCATGGTGTTGCTTCTTTGAAACGGAGTGTAGCGTATATATGATCTTCCTCATGATTTTTTTATAATAGTTTGTATTTTTGTCTTATACTTCAACAACGTTATAATTACTTATATATGGTCTTGTTGTAGGACAAATTTATAAGCTTTTTGTTAATTCATTTCATATTTCATAAAACATAAACTTTTATTATTACAAGACATTCAGACCAGTGCGATGCCCACAGGCTGTATCTAATTCTTCATTGCGTAATATTTGTGTAAATTGTTAAAGTGTAAGTAAGATGGTGCATCTAATTGAAACATGTCGTGTAATATTTAGCTAAATAGTTAGAAAATAAGTTGAGTTAAATGAAGCTTAAACTTATACGGCTCTATCAAAACAATGTTTAACAAAAAAATTGACATTCTACAAAACTCACAGGAAAAACAGTCATATACGAATTGTCTTTAACCCGAAAACTACTTAACACACCAATACAGCCTATTATAGTAATAGCCATGACCCAACACTAACCCATTTAACCATGACCTATATTTTCGGATCAACCCAATACACTACAACCCAGTCCAAACCATAACCCGGTCCCCTAAAAAAGCACATGGTGTTTTGTCAGCCGCCATCTCCTCCCTCTCACATTTATCTTTCTTGCACCATTCCCAGTGGTCACAGTGGCAAAGGATTCGACTTCAAGATCATTTAAGTGGACTCGGGTAGGTGTGGCGTGGTAACCCAAATGAAAGTGGTCTATTTATACATTAGAATGCATAAAACGTTTCTAGAGGATATGTATAGACGCTTTTAATTCGGCAAAATATAATTGTGAATGATGCCCGAGATGGTTTCTAGAGGATATGAAATAAGCTGATTGGGAAGTGTGCTGACTTAATCAATATTAGACAGGATAGCTTGAAATAAGAAAGGTTTATTGATAGATATGATATCAAACTTTAAACCCCTTTATAAATTAAGTACTTGCAGGTGCGGTTTTTCTATATACGAAACTGTTTCTGTGATATGAATGTCAGATTCATTAGCATTTTGAATTGCTTGATGTGGGAATTGGGATTGTTGACTTTTGAGCTGAAAATGTTATGACATGTTAGTATACTGAATTGTTTGACATGTGATGTGGGGTGTTTGGGATTTTTGCTTATCTAAACAGCTTATCTTCTTATTCCTTTTTTTTTTAAGCAAATGATATTATCTACTTAGTTTAGGGTAAATAAGCTCTTTGTAATTAGCAGTTTAAGGTTAGGATGAAATGTGAAGTATATGCAAGTATAATAGTCTTTGACCTTTTACCCAAAAAAAAATAAAAAAATAAATAATATTTAGGGATGTGTTTGGGAATTGGGATTTGCTAATGGATAAGTTTTTTCGGATGAAAAAGGCTTATGCTAATGATATCGTTAGAACTCTTATGACGTGAATGCGGTTTTCTTCTGTTGGTATACTGAATCTTCTGACATATGATGGGGATGTTTCAGAATTTGGGTTGTTTTTATAACATTATCTGCTTATTGTGTTTTTTTGAGCAGATACATAAATTTGACTATGCTTATCTACTTAGTTTAGGGGTGAAATAAGGACTTTTCACTAAGAAGTTTGAGATTGTTTAGTTTGAACTGGTTATTTTTAGTGGATTCAGTATGCTAAGTTTAACCTTAGGGGTGAAATAAGCTATTTTCGATAAGTTGATCTTCTGGTTATGAGCATAAGCTATTTAACTTAGTAATGCCAAACACCCCTTGTTGCGTTTTGATACTGTAGATCAGCGGTAATAAGTGTTTGGATATGATTATAGGCTGATTATTTTACGTCTTAAATCCCTAATTAGCTGTTTGTCAAAAACTTACACAAATTCAATATCTATTTATCTGGTTTCGTTACTGTAGAAGCCTATCTACACACTTATTGCAGCATTGCCTTCTGTTATAGCAATTGCTTATTTCATGAAAGCATAGGCAGTTTTAATAAGGATTACCAAATATCCCCTTAATCTAGTCCATATTACATGACGTTGTAGGACTTTATCTTTCCCGAAAAGGTTTCTGACTCTATGCTATTTTCCAGACCAACATGGGAAGGTGGTCAGTACGACGGAGATGAACAGAGTCGATTGGCTGCTCTTCGTTTAGCAATGGAATTAGGAGCTGATTACATCGATGTTGAGCTTAAGGTTCCTTCTTGACATTAAATCCGTACTATACTGTTATTCGTAACTCAAATGCAGGCCGTTGACGATTCAACAATTTAATCCATGGAGACAAGCCTACAAAGTGCAAACTCATAGTTTCTTCCCATAATTATCAAAATACTCCTTCGATAGAAGAGCTTGGGAACCTTGTGGCCAAAATACAGTCAACGGGAGCTGATATTGTGAAGTTTGCAACAACCGCCGTAGATATAACTGATGTAGCGCGAGTCTTTCACATTACTGCTAATTCTCAAGTAAGCGGCGTAAGTCATGCATGTAATGAAATTTGTAAATTAGATATATTTTTTTCGCGGTTTTATTAGCTTACGTGGTTATTTAAGTACCTTCATTAATCATTTAGGTTCCAATAATAGCAATGGTGATGGGTGAAAAAGGTCTGATGTCTCGAGTACTCTGCCCGAAATTTGGTGGATATCTGACATTCGGCACCCTTGAGCATGGAAAGGTATCGGCACCCAGACAGCCCACAATTAGGGATCTTTTGGACTTGTTTAATTTCAGACAATTAGGACCTGACACAAAAGTATTCGGTATTATCGGGAAGCCAGTTGGACATAGAAAATCACCTTTGTTAAACAATAAAGCTTTCCGATCAGTTGGATTTAATGGGATTTATGTACATTTGTTGGTGGATAATGTAAAGAATTTTCTTGATATTTACGCATCTACAGATTTCGTGGGGTTCAGGTTGTGTTTTGATCTATACTTTTACGTTTGTGCAGTGTTACTTTTTATTTTATTTTTGTACATGAACAAGTCTTTAAAGGAAGTCTTTGTGTACAATTTGGGTCGTTTGGTAACCGTAAAATTTAACAATATATATCCAATCTAAATCACACATATATAAACCTATCATTTTTTTTATAATGTCGATCGTTTTTAACAGTCGGTTTTTGTGTTACCGAATGCCCAAATAGTCTACAGAGCGATCTTATAATGAGTCAAAGATATATAAAAGTACAATGACTCAAAGGGCACAAATGTTAAAGTACGTTGATTTTTTAAGGAAAAAAACCTGTATTTCTGCTTATTTAGATTGGTAAAATGTATCTTTTTCGGATGCAGTCGTACCATTCCTCACAAAGAATCTTTACTTCAATGTTGTGATGAGGTTGATCCAGTTGCAAAGGTAAGTTTCATTTTCATAGAAACCTAAAACCTTAAGCACCGAAGCTGATGATAATTATTTAATTACGGCTTTTTATGTATTGTGTTATTGATTGCATGTAACAGTCAATAGGGCGGTCAATTGTGCCATCAGGAGACCAAATGATGGGACGTTATATGATTGTAATACATACTATGTAGGCACTATTTCCGCTATCGAGGATAGTCTATGGGGTTTCTTTCTGTACTTTCATATCATATTTCACGTGTGACTTTCAACCCGTTTGACCCATTTGACCCGTTTGAGATTTACAGGTTCAGGCGTTCAAAACGGGGTAACTGGATCACCCTTGGCTGGTAGACTATTTGTGGTTATTGGTGCTGGCGGTGCTGGAAAAGCACTTGCTTATGGAGCAAAAGCGAAGGGTGCAAGGATCGTGATAGCCAATCGGACCTATGGTTAGATTCTACTAGTGTTCATATTGAAATCCAAACACCCTCTTACATGCATAGTTTATACACCAACTAAAGTTTTCATTTATTGATACTGCATAGATGGTGCTAGAGAACTTGCTGACATAATTGGTGGAGAGGCTATATCACTTACATCCGAGAAGGTGGTATGATAGTTGCAAACACTACATCGATTGGTATGCAGCTAAATACTGACGAGTGACGACACTCCTATTTCTAAGTTTTCCTATCTACCTTTCTTGGGTCATATGTTTTAGAAACGTAATATGAGGTAATTTTGTGCTTGAGATAAAGTTTCTATTTCTTTTCTTTTTTTTGGTGGCAGGAAGATTTAAAGTCGTATGCACTGGTATTTGATGCTGTGTACACACCGAAAATTACAAGATTACTTCGGGAGGCTGGAGAATGTGGAGCCGTAATTGTTACAGGGGTGGAGATGTTTATAGGACAGGCGTATGAACAATACGCGAGATTTACAGTTGACCCATTTGGGCAGCTTTCATTTAGTCAGATATTAAACTTTACCTAGTTGACCCATTTGGATGACTTTCATTTAGTCAAATATTAAACTTTACCATCTGACCCATTGGAGATAGGGTATTACCCAAATCAGCCCAACTTCTAAGTAAATGGGTCAAAATTTCTACTGCTGCAGACATTGACTTTGGATAAAAAGCTTTATTGGCTGATTCCATAAAATCATGTAAAGCTGAAGTTTTTTTTTTTTTTTTTTTTTTGAAAGGAAGCTGAAGTTTTAGTTACTTTGTATACAAGAACAGGACGCTCGAGAGTAACGTGTTGTGCAAAATGGTCACAGGAAGCACGGAGGAGGTGATTATAGTTCTTGTTTCTCCATCATTTGTTATTGTATCATTAGTATTTTGTTCGGACATAGTAAGGAATCTTATATTTGACAGCCATTGTATTCTCAGTTTTGTGATGCTAAAATCAATTTTATTTTTATAAATTAAGTACTCATAAATTAAGTCACGAGTTATTAGCCACACAAAGCTTATCCACCATTTTACATCTCTAATTCGATCTAGATCTACTCTCTCACTCGTTCGTAGCAGCAGTAGCGAAAATTGGTTCCCCCCCAAAATGAAATTTTTGAGTTTCCCCCAAAACCCAAATTGAAGTTTAGATCTCCCTCTCCCCCAAATTAAACATCTAAAGAATTCCTCTTTTCACCCTAAATTGAATCTTTCCGCCGCCCACTCTTGACAAAACTATCACCATCTGAGAAACTTAGCTCTCCTTACAACTCCTTATGTCCTCTACATATAGTTTCAAGGCATTGTTTGTATCAGTTTATATATAGATCTATCATTTTGTTATTAAATATTTGGAACAAATGAATCTACTTGAGCTTAATTTGTAATGTTTTGTTACAAGTAGGATGAATATGAAACATCAAATAGGTGTTTATGAAACCGAATGGACAAGTATATCCATGTCAGTTAGTGTTTATGAGTTCAATTTGAAAGCTTATTAAGTTATTGATGTAACATAGTTTTCAACCTCATTAGTGTTCATTGTTATGCTACATGGTCTTCTTTATGTTTTTGTTGCTTGAAAACCGTGATTTATGTTGTAAGTCCTCAAGAATGTTACATGGTGATGACATACTGTATGTAGGAAAATTGGCTATTTCCTCGTTTGACGACCATGATATTGTTAGATTTCTTTTCTTAAAATGTGTTATATCACTGATATGTAGTTTCATAGTTCATATGATATTATTCTTATATTTATCTACTGTACTATTTTTATGTTGTATAACTTGTTAGGATGGTGAATCTGAAGAGGACGAATGAACTTCAGAATAGGTGAGAGTGTATTGACCAAGAGGTGAGTATTTATGTTCACCTTAATTTCCCTGTTTTGTTGTTACAAGTAAATATACAATCAGATTCAGTGGTGTAGTACATGTGTTATGAGTCTGGTACGCTATTACATCTTTTCCATTGTAGTTTGCTTAAATGAACAGACAACTTTCCTAGCTCTTTTGGTGTAATTTTTGCACCATTGTAAGTAAAGATGTTTGAAGCTTTGATCCATTCAAGTTAAGACTCAAGTCTTATTATGTTCATCTCTCTTGTTCTAATTATTGTTGTAGGTCTCAAGCCAAAATATAGTTTCAAGAATCTTTGTTGGTGACCTTGCACAAATTGACTAATTTCTCAGGTTAGTTTGCGATTATCACTTCATTTCTTATAATGAAAGCTCCTAGTGAGGTCTCTCTATGTGGTTGATTGTTTTTTCAGGTTTAATAACACGTTAATTGCTATCGTACAACGAAATTCATAAGGTAAGTGGCTACCTAAATCTGAATTATCGATAAACATATGAAGGTAGCACATGTAACTCTAAATGTTGTATCTACTTAACATTTCTTTCTTTGTAGACTATACTGCACAACTGAGGATTTGTATAAAAAACCGGCATGTGAGAACCACACAAGTGAGAGATCAGCAAGCAAACCAATTGTTCCTTTTGATCCTTGACTGGACTCAAGGTCTAGTTGCTTAAATGTATATTAATAACTCTAGCTACTAGTTTATATAGGTTCTAGTAAAAGAATGGATGTTGTATACTTGTATCTGAATAAATATTGCATTTGGATTTTAAGATATGTCATTATTTCATTCTCTATTATAATTGTATTTATATTCAGGTATACATGATATGCAATATTAAATATTTTGCCACAACTCAAGTTGTTGCTAAATGAAACTAAATCAACAATGATTTTTGGCGTTGCAAAATATTTAAATAGCAACGACTTAATGGTCAACTGAAATTAGAAACGAAGTTTCAGATTTAGCAACGATTTCAGGTTTAGCAACGGGCGATATAGCAACGAACACAAGTTGTTGTGAAATTCGTTGCTAGCATCAAATAGCAACGAATTTAGGGTGTTTAGCAACGAAATTGATCTGTTGCTATTGTCAGTTTTTCTAGTAGCGGAAATTATAGTGTGAAAATCGTTAGAAAACTGTGGCAAAAAAACCACGGATATGTGTGGAAAATGGCTACTAGAAACTGTGGAAAATTTCGTGAGAAATATGTGGGAGAAATTGTAGTGTGAAAATCGTTGGAAATCTGTGGCAAAAAAACCACGAATATGTGTGAAAAATGGCTACTAAAAACTGTGAGAAATTTCGTGAGAAATCTGTAGGAAATTAAACCCCCGGATTATCCACAATGATATTCGTGGGAAATAAGTCAACGCCCCGTGGGAAATTTAGTGGGAAAATATTTACCCACGGGTATTTTACACACGGAATAATTTCGTGTGAAATCCGTGGAAAAGGGCCTTTTTCCACGGGATTTCCCACGGATTTTACCGTGGGAAAAACCTGTTTGTGTACTAGTGAAATGGCATCCATATTTATCTGGATAAAGTGTGACTTTGTAGGTTTGCTGTCATGATAGTAAACTCTTTTGAATATGTGTATGCTGATGTTGTAAAAAATTAGATAGATTTGAGAATTTTGATGGACTATAGTAAAATGTCATAATAGTAAAAACTTTCAAAGTGAAAATTATGAAATTACTAATTTATCCTTATTGTCAATTCCTTCCGATCTTATACTTTACATCTATATATATCCTTATTCCTTCCGATATTCAACTTTACATCTATATATGTTTTCATTACACGACTACTTATAAGTCATAGTTAACCCATAAACAACATTCATTCTTTCATACACGAAACACTTTACCACAATTTCACAACTATAACTTTTTTACGGAATGAGGAGAAAATCGCGGCTATTAATTTCGTATAACACGGATGGCGCCATGTTTATGTATACTCGTATAGTACGTATGAGGGTTTGGGCTGGTCGATCATTTTGTTTCCCACGTTCGGTAAGAACCCAAAGTGTGACTGGAGTCACGAGTTGGGTAATGCTCACGAGTCGACTCAGTTGGTGTGTGTCAATTATCCGAGAGGATAATTGACTTGGATGTGGAGTTTTCTGGCATGGCGTGAATTGCTTGGGGTTAGCTTGGGTCATTTCGGGGGAATGACCAAGTATATATTGGAGGTCCTTTAGGGTTGTGAGGAACCCATAAAAGCAATCTGATGGTCACGTGGTGATCATCAAGAGAAGGAATGAGGAGAGCACGCGGTGCTCGTCCCAAAGGCCCTAGCGAGATTGCTAGGCGTGCTGTTAGTCTAGACACATTTGTTAGGCACACTTTGTCTCGGCGTTGCCTGGGGAAGTATTTCCCAGTGCCTTGCTGTGCGCCGAGTTTAGAGTGTATGGGCCTTAGTCTGCCGGGCTGAAGGTCGTACACGCTATCAGTAACTACCAAGTTAATCAATGGTTGCTCCAACGTTAAGCTGTCATTGCCCGAGTCCAAAGGATGATAATGGTTGCGCAACGATTAGAGGTGCCAATATGGGTGGATGGTGCGTGTTTTGTAATGAGTAGAAAAGGTTTAAGGTCATTGTGTACAACTTTATGGCACATGCTGAGAGTTTGGTTGAGGTAGGCGCGGAATACTTTTTGTGACAAAGTTTTGAATTGCATTGTGTTGACATTACACTTGCAACTTTGTTTCTATTTTCTTAGTAGTTAATCTTCTTGATTTCACTCGTTTGAGTTGTTAGAGATAAAACCTAACCCGAATAAATGAGTCAATTGCCTACCCTTTAGAAATGATAATCACTTTATTTGGTAGGTTAAATGATTCCAATGCTCAAATCCATTGACCCTTGAGATCTTATAACGTAACCATAGGATATAAACTTGTCAGAAGTGTTGAGTTTATGATATATAAAATACAATAAAACATAAAGACATCAAGAGTACACAGCGGAAGACTTAAGATCATAACAAATAAATTAATTAACTGAAAGTATGCGTAACGTACCTCTTGCGAATGTCAGATCTCTAGAGCAAACCAAAACAACCCTCGAGCAAAGCAAACCAAAGAAGTACTTATTGGTGTAAGAATAATGTCTTACAACCACGTTCTTGTACACACGAATTAACCAAACGAATCAAGCGATTGCTAGATCTAACACAAGTCCTCGTTTAAGAAAAACGAAACCAAACTCCCTTACTATTGGGGTGTTCGGCCGAATATTAGACTAGAGAGAGGATAAGGAGAGATCTAGGGTTAATTCAATGCACAAGTGTATGAAACCCTAGAACCTAACCCTTTTTATATACTAGTAGGTAAACTTAGGGAACAAGTTAGGGAATTAGGCCTTGTAGAGGCCCTATGGCCGGCCATGTACACAAGCCCAAAGCCAAACCCATAACTTTCCAAGTTTTCCATTTCTAGTCCTTCTCTTTTCCATTTAAACGGTCGTTAGTCATTTTTCCGTTAAATACTTAACGATCGTTAACCGGACTTAATGTGCAATAATTAATCGTAAACATAAACATTAATTATTAACTTTAATTCTCATTCGCTAATGTGTGCAATCCCGTGGTCACGAATTCGAATCCGGACATTCACATGTTTGTAAATATATACATTTCCAACAGCTCCCACTTGGATATGTTTACAAAACATGAAATGACATTGGTTAGCGTCTAGCAACACGCCAATACCCCCGGTACAACTCGTGTATGGTTTTCTGGAGAAAAACCAAGTTTGATGATTCATCATCATATTCATCCTTTTGTTTCTAATACCATGTTAATAAGAATATGAATCTCACTCATTTCTTAATTAACTATTATGTTTCTCGCTTTATGTGATTGATTAAGATTACCAATTTTTTTGAACATATTCCAGAAGACCTTGGGCATGGCCATGCAAACATCTTAACAACCCTACGAGGGGCCCAGTAGTATTATACTTCAAAATAAAATTGAAGGAAACAAATCCCATTTTGACTACAAGCAGGATTCATAAATTTCGCAACACTTCTGAAAACAACCCTTATAACTACCAGTTACATATAGCGTTAGATTGCTTCACAAAAATGCACTACATCCATGACATATCTCTTCTATCTCAAGTCAGAGGATAAATATCCATGATATACTTAATGACAAAGATCCATAAAGTATCATCATGTGGGTGGGATAAGTCCTATACTCAATTCATTGAATATTATCTGAAATTAGTCATGCTACGCATCAATATACTTTCAAGTATATTTTAACTAATACTCAGATTTGTCTTAATTCAATATCATTCCCATGTTATTGATTGACAACGGACTATTTAGAATAACTTAAGTTATTCATGGATTTAAACATGCAAACATAGGACACAATATTATAAATGAAATTAAACATATACCGTACTTTAATTCATTATAAATAATAATTGTTTAACATCCTTTATCCAAATACTAAATAGATCAATGCATGATAATACTAGTTAATGAATTTTGCCACAAGTCATGAGAATCATACTTGTTGACAAGGCATAATTTCAATTAACTTTGATCTATAGGAATTTTGAGAATACTTATTTCAAAAATTCAATAAGTGAATTTCTTGTATATGTTTACACATATCTTGATATTGTCATATCATTCCATAAGGTGCGTGATAACCTGAACCACCCTTTTATGACAATCATCTTTCAAAACTTTAAAGTTTTAAAGTATTCTTTTTCTGTAATGTATAATGCAACTATGCTCCTAGTTGAGCATAACTAGTCAACATGGTCATCATCAAGGATACCATGACTAGAATTGAGTGTCATCTCAATTATACCAGCATCATTGTGTACAACAATATGCTCTTTAAACGTCCGTAAACTTCGAACAGTTATAGTGTAATGTTGGTGCCTACCAAACTCAAGTTTGTTGGCAATGACAATTATGAAATAATTGCCATATTTCCATCCATAGAATCTAGGAGCATCTCCAGACTGTGGAATGTGATTTTAAATCCAAACATATTCCTTTTAAAATATTTATTACACTAACAACTTTCAATGTTGTCAAATCATCTTGTAATCAAGCATGACACAACAATCTTATACACAACATGATGTTCATGATGAATCTTCAAGTTAAACTTTAAGATCTCATCTATCTTGTCAAAGATATGTATTCATCATGTTCTATTAGACTCATTTATTTACCGCATATGTTTATAATAATAAACATATTTTTCAAGGTTATATATCTTATTTCCAAATCTTACAAACGAAGTTCATTCCCAACTAAAACTTAATTTAGGTGGAATGTAGTTGCCCATACAACATATAAGATTTAAAATAATACTCCCACTAGCTTTTAGGAATACTTATGAGCTATCTTATTTTAATTATTAAATCAAACATGGATTTAATATTAAACATAAGAAACATCTCTTAGATGCTTGCATATATCCATTCATGGATTCTTGCAGTTTGTACATATCCAAGGATTATTTGAATTCATAAAACTTCTTTGTATTACTCATCGTCCTCGCAAAAGTAATTCCACAACAAAGAGTTATGACATTCATTGTCAAAATTTCATATCAATGAAACTAAGTATGACAATTATAATCTTTATACTTCTATTTAATGTATCTAGTAAAGAATATTCAATCATAGTTAATTGCTTAAATATGATTAATATTATTATCACTAGACATGCATTAAATATGTGTACAATATTGTCCATATGATTTCTACATAAAGATTTAAACCACTAGGGTTTCCATCCTTTGAAGAAACTCATATTCATTATTAAGATGAACCAAGTATCTAAAGTTGATTATCTTTATGGACAGCATCTCAACATTCATAGTATGATTGATTTACCACAATTCAACATTTGATAAATTCATCATTATGATTAACAGGCTTACCATGATCCTGTAACTCATATTCCTCAGCATATTAAATATCTGAGATATCCTTACGAATCTATGAATGACAATTCCATCATATTAAGGTCTATCATTTTCATGTTTAGCCTCATTATGATATTTGCTAGTGCATTTTAGAAGATTATGTATTTTTGTAATTCAATCTTTCAAGATCTAAACAAAAATCCCACTTGCCTTTTAAAAATTTAAAGATTACCTTTAAATAGTTTATCAAGTAGAGCAACAATACATTGTTCTCTTTTGGGATACTACAAAAAACATTGACAGTTCATAACATTAGTTTGTTACAACTCACTCTATAAGTAGTTTAACAAATTCAGAACTTCATTTATAAGACTTAATGTGATTCATCACATTCCATAAACAAATGGTGTCTTATCAATCTTCTAGGTTGGAGTCTTATTGAGTATATTCAATCTATACTCAATCTTCTAACCTTGATAACATGTGGAAGAAACTATAGTTATCTTGAATCAAACATGCCAATAGATTTTGATTCTTCTAACTGAACATACCATAAAACTATGGTATTTCATTAGAATTAATATTGTAAGAAAATCTAACAATATTTTAGATAACCATCTACTTTATGGCTTACCTATTTACCAACAAAGTAAAACTTAATGGTACAATAGAATTACCAAATCAATTGCATGCATTATAACACAAGTATTTTGACCAAGTCAAAAGACATATCAGTTATAATCCCACTATACGTTATAAGTCATTGATCAACTCATTGACTTCATGTAAATGTCTTAAAACATAGCAAGTTAACGTCTTACTTTATATTGTAAGTCTTTAAAAGACTTTATGTTTGTGACTTTACAAAATCATAAACATTTATAATTAAAGTAATTATGAACACCACCTCAGGTTTCAATTAATATTTCAAGTTAATAATTACTACATATATTTAAGTCATTCAACGAATACTTAAATTCAAAGTAGTATTAGATTACTTCATTTAATTATGTCATTCCATGAAATGTTCCATGTAAGAAACTGCAGAATCATCCATGCTCGTTCTCACGACACGTGGATATTTTACCTTGGGCTACAATCTAGTTCACGTTCTCACGTAACATAAATTGTAACTACAAGTGTTTCTTAAATATTGAATGACATAAATATTTAAAATAAAGTAGTCTTTGTTATCATCTTGACACATGTTCTTAATAGGGCAATCATACATATTTAAATGTATACTTCCTATTAGAACGTTATTCTCTTACTTTTCAGTCAAGAGAATTCACTTAAATGATATTAATATGTATTGTACCTTGCACACAATAAAGATTTCTCCCACTTGTGCATGGAACAACATCATGTAACATATAAACAACACGATACACGTTCGTTTATTTGATTAATATGATTTGTGTCATAGATATAACTTGTAGATTTAGGACTATATTGATTTGTAAGGAAACGCACATGACAATCCTTAAAAAAAACATAAGTGCCTACAATTGGAAAGTAATTATCTTTTGAAGATAATCTGGGTTACTACACAGGAAATAAGGCTTGTAGCTCCCACTGAATTAGAAATCATTAAAACAACTTCTTATTCAGTAATGCAACACAAATGCTCCCACTGAATCTGACAACATTGTAAGTGTTGCATAACCAGTGAAAACAACTTGCTTGCTTTTTACTTTCTTACACCTTTAAAGAACCATACGTAATCATTACTAAGGTACTAAAAGTGTATTATACTCTTTGAATGATGGGTTATCCATCATTGTTATTAACTTGAAAAATTGGGTATGCAATTTCTTCCTTAATAGGTCTACCATCCCCATACTGGTATGTAGCACCTTTAAAGGTTAAAGTAAACCAACTAGATAAATTATACCAATTTTCGCAGTAATTAGTCTAGCTTCTAATTTAGTAACTCATATACATATTTTCCAGTTAACCAACATTCATGTTGTTACAAAAGAATTCATTCACCAAATGAAGGTAATGAAATCTTTATGGAAAATAAGATGTGCAATTCATTGCTATGAGTTACATTTAGAATTTAGACAATTCAAATGTTCCTATTATACCTTTCTCATTCATGAAAAGGAATAGAATTGAGTCTCATGCTTCTCCCATGGAAAAGAGACTTCGTTTGTCTTTTCGGTAAATTATTCTCGATCAAACATTTGTTTGAAAGCAGAATGGAACAATTTATTGATCAAAGACTAAACTTCGTTTACGGTTAAATGTTGCAATTATACATTCAAAAGAATTACAAAATTCAATTTTAGTATTTTCGATAATTAACCTTTTCAAGAAAATTAAACACCCATGGTTCATAAACATATAACCGTTTAATTTTCACTGAAAACTAGGATCCAAATTGTCATAATCTCATCACGTCAGTTGATCTGCTAGTAATGAACCTTATACAAAGTGGTAGAGCTTGTGCTCAATTGCCAATTTCAATTGCAATTCCTAGATTTATGGGATTTACATATAGCAAATTTCAATTTCCATGTAAACATGTTTTATCCCATCTTATGCCTTGAGTTGCCAGTTCTCACTACAAAACTCAATTAAGTTGTCCAATTAAGAAACTGCAAAATCGTCCATGCCCGTTCTCACGACACGTGGACATTTTACCCTTTGATTACGATCTAAGTCACGGTCTCACGCAAATAAAAAATAATCTTAGGTGTTTCCGTTTCGTTGGATGGCATATAACTTAAATTAAAGGGTAATAATTTTGATGTTAAATCAAATATGTACAAAGATGTCATGCATTCATCTTCGTAACATAGGTTTTATTAAAACATTTATATCTTGTTTTAATGTTTAAGTTTTTCATCATCAAACTTTAATTGAGGTATTGGTTTCACCAATCAAGGAATTTAGTGTTAATTATCATCCATTATACCGTACTTTTGCATAAGTGTAAACACTTAGTGTTTCGGATAATTACCACCTAAGTGGCGCATGGAATCAACACTAATTCACCCTTAAGACGAGCTTGCACATTTAATGGCTTACTAAGTAGCTCCATTCGAACTTACAGAGGGCAGAGGACCAGGTACGCGCTAAAGCACAACCTTAGACATCCTTTCAGTGTGACTGTGCGCACTTCTTTAAACCTCTTTTATTAGTTCATTCTCATGGGTGAGCCGTTCAGTCATTTGTACCAAAGTCATCAATCAATTAAACGATTATGATTACTATTCTTAAAAATACATGTTTCACCATTGTTTAGGTCAGTTTATTTTTCTTGTAAGAATACCCTTGTTACACATAACAAACAAGCAAGTATTTGTAAAAATAAACAAATAAACAATAAATACATAACAAATAAAAGTCATGCATATCAAATAGCCACATGCAAACGTTTTTGATAAATCTTATTAAATTAATAATGATGGAGGTCTTCCCCAATTTTAGATCTATCAAAATTTAGTGTATATCACTTAAACAAGAAAGACATACAATAAAAGCAGATCCATGATAAAACATGCAGATAATTATCATGGACATAAAATTACACTTAACAATTAATGCAATTAAAACAGAGTTACGCATATACACATAAAGTTGCATGCATCTTAGGGTTTCTAATCCAATTAAAACTTTAGTTTACAAAACCCTAATTAGGGTACCAAAATAAACGCCCACTATAAAAAATTAGGGTTTAGGATTGCAAACCCTAGATCTATGCATACAAAAAATAACACATTCATGTTTATTTTAATTATGTGTTTCAGCAATTAATTACTTGTTATACAAGGCTCGTGATGCCACTGTTGAGTTTATGATATATAAAATACAATAAAACATAAAGACATCAAGAGTACACAGCGGAAGACTTAAGATCATAACAAATAAATTAATTAACTGAAAGTATGCGTAACGTACCTCTTGCGAATGTCAGATCTCTAGAGCAAACCAAAACAACCCTCGAGCAAAGCAAACCAAAGAAGTACTTATTGGTGTAAGAATAATGTCTTACAACCACGTTCTTGTACACACGAATTAACCAAACGAATCAAGCGATTGCTAGATCTAACACAAGTCCTCGTTTAAGAAAAACGAAACCAAACTCCCTTACTATTGGGGTGTTCGGCCGAATATTAGACTAGAGAGAGGAGAAGGAGAGATCTAGGGTTAATTCAATGCACAAGTGTATGAAACCCTAGAACCTAACCCTCTTTATATACTAGTAGGTAAACTTAGGGAACAAGTTAGGGAATTAGGCCTTGTAGAGGCCCTATGGCCGGCCATGTACACAAGCCCAAAGCCAAACCCATAACTTTCCAAGTTTTCCATTTCTAGTCCTTCTCTTTTCCATTTAAACGGTCGTTAGTCATTTTTCCGTTAAATACTTAACGATCGTTTACCGGACTTAATGTGCAATAATTAATCGTAAACATAAACATTAATTATTAACTTTAATTCTCATTCGCTAATGTGTGCAATCCCGTGGTCACGAGTTCGAATCCGGACATTCACATGTTTGTAAATATATACATTTCCAACAAGAAGTCTTACTGAAGTTCTTAGTTTGTGATCCAAGAATCTAGTTTTACAAAACTACAGCCCAGATTTAACAAAATATCAGATGAAATTACTGTTAAAATGGCAAGTTGATTAGATGAAACCGTTTCAATGAAAGAAACCCTGAATATCTTTGAGACTTCAATCTTTGCCCACAAGACAATCGGAATAGCACAACCCGATTCTATGATTCGTAATATCATTTATGTCTAAAAAACTAAGAGCGATTTGACTGATGTTAACATTGTTTGTTAGCTTAGCGTGAAACACAGAATACCTGGTGTTTCCCAATGAATCATTCTTAACAAAACATAAACTTTTTCAAACTATCTTACTCACAATAAAAGTTGTACATATTTTGTACCTGCAGAGCAACTTGGGAAGTTGTTCGAAAACTAGAAGTATGAGTCCAGCACAATCCTTGTAATTGTCTGTCAAAAAGAAGCCAATTTGCTTTTCACTTAAAACATGCATAAGATAAACCTTCACACAGAATTTTTATTATTGTCTAGGTGCAACAATAAGAACCTTTTTCTGATACACGAAGTAAAATCATAAAGATACTAGCTAGATACCGTAGATAGTCCTTTTACAGTGGCCAAAACTCGAGGCCACATACAATGAGGCCAGACAAAAGTCCTTCATGACTTGTAAATCTCATATTAATTGGAAAAGAGACATTCTCAAGGTCACGAGTTGAGTTAAATTTCAACAGTTGAATCTCCATCCATCCATCTTCCCTTTGTTTTGGAACCCGAGTAAAATCATTTATATTCAATGGGCTTGGGGTAATAAAATAGATAAATTCGGCCTTGTTATTTTCTTGGTGGATCAAATCTCGTACTTTCACCGGACAATGCAACCCCTGGCATTTTTCTGAAATCTTGAACACAATGTAGCAAATGTACTCTGTATTGGGTGATAACATTTGACTTTCAATTGTGGATTTGATATGAAATACTTGTTGTGGTAAAAGCTCACACACCTTCCGAAATCTGCATGTGAGACATATATAATATGGTTACATACGTCCTACAAAAATTCATTTGGAGACATAAAAACTAAATCCATATGGTAAAGCTTTTCAACCATCTATTCACAAAATCTTTAATATTTTATTTGATAATGCACATTTAGGTTAGCTTTAGCTGCTAATTAATAATGTTCTAAAGTTTGTTTAGAAAATCAAACCTGCAGTGAATTGATCTTCTTGAACTATAGAGATTCACGTCAGAAAATTTGAATATAGTTGCCTTTGCAGAAAGCATGAGAAGTTTCTTCCCGTTTACTTTGCCCAACCAGAACATGTCCTCAGAGTTTGTGTACTTCTTAAATGTATCTTTAAACTTAGTTGGCAACTGTTGCAGTTGATCCACGCTGAAGTTTGATTTCAAGACTTGCGGGGCTTCCTTCAACTTTCCAACATCTTCAAGTTTCACCTGTATAGAAATCATGTATAAGCATGTAACTTAGATTATGTATTTCTTTTTCCATACATCCACCAGCTTTATAAAATACAAAGTAAATTGCAAAAACCATCCACGTTGTTTGCCAAGATCGCAGGCGTAATCAAGGACCTAGTGTAAATATTATAGGTTTTAGGGGTAATTTAGTTGAGGTTACAAACAAATCTCTGATTCGGCCCTCCCAAAATAAATTCGGCCCCCCCAAAAAAAATGCTCAAGTTCCGTCTATGGGCGTAATCCTTGTAACATCAAATGTGCATGCATAGTTTGATAGTTCATGTGGGGAACTTTCGGTTCAATTTTCGTCCTTGACCAAAGTGGAATGACTTTCATACCCATAATTAACCTTTTTTACCCAAATGATCGAAAGTTCCCACAAACAAACTGCGCCTGCACTTTCGGAGTTATAGCGATTGCGCCCATGAGTTGGACAAACCATAAGGACAGTTTGTTTACTATATATTATAAACAATAATTTAGAACACAACAAAGGAATATATTCAAATTTACCTTTTCAATGGCTCGAAATTCAATGCTTTCAACATAAATTGCACTATCTCCATACTGGTAGGTTGAAAAGCTCTCTAGTAGAAACTCAAACACGACATCCTCTTTCTGGTTCGAGTATCGGTCCAACTCAATCATCATCCACTCCTTGTCTCTCCATGTTGCAAAATATGCATGCCTACTTTCTGTCCCCTTCCTATACTTAAGGTTAACATACACCGGTCTACTTGAAAAGTTTCTTGAATCACAAAATTTGAAGACCAAATAGACTCCATAAACAACATCTGGAGATAAAAATTGAGCATTTGTCTTGATGTTGATGTCTAAGTTGGAAATATCTGACATCTCCACTACTGTATCAAACCTGCACATATTATAAATAGATGTTCATGATGTGTTTATCAGTAGCAGCTTACTCCCTCCATCATACACTTATACTTTTGAATTCAGTAACTGTTTTTTTCTCTATAATCATTAGAAATAGAAAGATATATACACAGTCCAACAACAATGCATAATTGACTTATCACTTGTGTACTAACAGGGGTAGAGAGAAAGAGAGGAAAACCTTGATTCTGGAAGAGATTGCCACTTCAGTGGACAGCTGTTTATGTATGAAAACGTTGTGGCTGATACCATTTTATTTCTTTCCCGATTACCATCGAATGACAGCACCTGTTATACGACATAAATTAATTCAGACTTGATTTATATCATGTGTAAATGCAAGTATGATTTTTTAGCTGTCCCTCAAAATAAGTAAAAGATGCATAAAACACTGCAAACACAAAATGACTTTGATATATTAACGAACTGCTTACCACTTTGTCCTGTTGAAGGAGGACTCCTGCTGAGAATATGTTGTAAAGATCCTCTTTCTTTATGGTATAATAATCGTCAGGGCATTCTGACATCTGGATTATTTCATACGATCATATTTCTACCGTTATAGAAACTACTAAAGACCTTCTACTAAACATGGACAACACATTTTTTTATGGATCATGTAAACTTGTTGTCTTCTTCATTTTGACACTTTATTTATTTTTTGTTTTGAGTGATAAAAAAAAGACTGTCTTATCAAGAAATATGTTTGTTTAGAATTTTATATGAAACAAATGGTAGCATAATTTGAAATAATTATAAAAACTTACTTGGAATTCCAGTGCTTTCTTAAGTTGTATTATCACTTCACCTGCCGTTGGCCGTCTTTCCCTCCTGTGATGTAAGCATTGAAGGGCAATCCTTGTAAATGTAGCATATGACTGTGGCACAATTTGTTCTTTGATACCCTCAAACACTAACTCATCAAGTTTTTCTAAATGATAGTGTTGTTTAGCCAAAAAGGGTAAATAGAGATACTCGTCATCTAGTTTTACAGATGATAATTTCCCACACAATATGTCAAATAAGACCGCACCCAATGAGAATATATCAGACTCTTTGGTTAAGAAGCCTGTTTTCGAGTATAGTGGGTCACGATAGCCAATTGTGCCTGTTACATTGTCGATGGCATAGTCTACATCCTGATTTGTTGGACATACTAAGGAAAGCCCAAAATCACTAATTTTTGCTTTCCAATCATCAAACAGTAGAACGTTACTGCTGCTGATGTCCCTATGAATTACCATTTCTGGACTTGAAACAGTTCCATGAAGAAACTCCAACCCGATTGCAATATCGATGCATATTTTAAGCCGCATCACCCACGTAAGACTATCATCGCTCAAGTACTTATCAAGACTTCCTCCGGATGCATAATCATAAACAATTATTTTCTCATCCTCTTCATCACAGTAGCCTACAAGACCAATGACATTTTCATGTTTATACTCCATAAGGATTTCCAGCTCTGTCATAAATTCAGCTTCCCCTTCAGCAGATTTCTTACCCAACCGCTTTGCAGCAATGAAGTTATGCCCATGAGTGTGACCCTTGTACACATTCCCAAAATCTCCACATCCAATAATATTGTCTTGATTGAAAGTTTCTGTGGCCAACTTTATGTCTTGAAGTGAAAGTTTGAGGTTGTCCTTGTGGTTCTCCTGCGAATCATTGGACAATCAGTTGATTTGATAAGTAAAATATAATTGAACAATTTGGCATCTGAAACTTATTTAAAGTATAATGTAGGAAAAGTCACATATATACTACGATGAAGAATAAATGAGGAAATTATAAAGTTATATTTTAAACCCATTACTTACCTGAAAGTTTAACGCTTTTTTGAGTTCGTTGATGACAACATCTATTGATGGACGTTCAGCTTGAGTTTCTGCTAGACATCGAAAAGCGATTTTTGAAAGTATGTCCAAAGACTCTTTATTGGGTCCTTTACTTAGAGAAAAGACATGTTCATCGGTTTCTTCCTTGATTTTGTGATCAACTATATCCATTAGTGTTCCCTTCTCAAAATGATCTCTTGCAATGGGTGCAATCCCCTTCTCATTGACATCAGTGAAAATACGATCATGGGCCAACCTCCCGGTCAAGATCTCAAGTAACACTACTCCAAAAGAGTAAATGTCTGATTTTTTATTTAATCTTCCAGACTTTTGATATTCTGGATCCAAATACACATTTGTGCCTGCAATCGTGTCGGTATTGAGAGTGCTGGCCTCTTGATCTGCTGGGTGGATTTTGGAGAGCCCGAAATCAGCAATCTTCGCCTCCCAATTTTCGCCCAATAGAATATTTGCACTCTTGATGTCACGGTGTATTATCTTTTGTTTGTCTTGATCTGAGTTGGTGTGAATGTAATTTATGCCATGTGCGATATCAAGACATATTTTCAAGCGTTGCATCCAAGTAAGATTAGTCATTTTATCGCTGTTTCCCAAATAGTCCTCAAGACTTCCTTTAGAAGCAAGCTCATAGACAAGGATCACGTGATCACGATCTTCATCACAAAAACCAAGAAGAGAGATTATATTCTCATGTTTACAGCTAGTCAGAATTTCAATTTCTGTAATGAACCCTTTTTCTCCTTCTCGGTTATTGTTAATGCGTTTTATGGCTACGAAACTGCGTTTCTTGGGAAGATCACATTTATCTTTCCCTTGTATGGAAGATGAATTACTGCTATCAAAATGTTCGAGTTGTGCCTTGTATACCATACCATATCCGCCTGACCCAATGAAATATTTGTCGGAAAACTTCTCTGTTGCTATCTCGATATCATTAAGTCCAATCTTCAAGTGTTCCAAGTTCTTCCACTGCAGTATTGTGGACATTCAAAATACAACATACTTAATCAAATACATTATTGAATGAAACAAAATTCCAATCTGTACTGATTGCGATGTTAATAGAAAAAAGTGATACAACAACACTTTATTCTCAGCCAATGTAAACCGTTAGCTTCGATATCAGTTACTGTTTAACGCTTAAAAATACTTTGTGATTTGTTACTAGTGTGCAGGTCCATGGTAGTTGGTGTCGATGGTGTTTTGATTTCTAGTTTTTGGGTGTAGATCGTGTGGCGTGGAGGTGGTCATCTCAAAAAAGTTATAGATGGTGTTTCGATTTCTGTCCGCATAAAATTTTTGAACGGTCATTTATCATTTTAGAGTGCGAAGGGTTATGAATATGAGATATTAGAAACGTCTTGTCTAATTTCTTCGTAACAGGGATCAAATGTGAAAAGCCCCAAACCACATAGACCATTCATGTAATTTACTTTTTTGTTTATTAGTTAGGAAGACCAGCTTCGAACTAAAACTATAAAGAAGTAAATTACCCTTAGGTGATTGTATGATGCACTGTCAACTGCACTCCTTGGAAGTTCCTAAAATAATATTTGCAAAAGAATAGGAGATTAGTAGATAAACATAACATTTATTATCACATAAAGTTGATAAGCAAGTTTATTTTCTTACCGGATTTTCATACAGTGATTGAAGTTTCAACGCTTTCTCAAGTCCTTTGACAACCTGATCTATATGTGGACGATCTGCTCTTTTCTCTTTTATGCAGCAATATGTTGTTTCTGAGAAGATTTTCAATGCTTCTTCGTCCATCTGATTTCGTAAATACGGCATGATCATTTCGTCCAAATGAGATTTAGCCACTTGACTTAAAAACCCCTCTCCCAACTCATCTTCGTTTTCGTTTTCGTCTTCGTCTCCATCTTTGTCTGCACTCCTTCCGCACAAGACTTCGAACAATACAACACCGAATGAATACACATCAGACTTGTGGGTCACTCCACCAGTCTTTTCGTATTTTGGGTCCAGGTATACATTCTTAGCAATATCATGAGTAAGAAGAAGACGGTGCCTCCGAGCTACTGTATTTTTCAGCGAAAGTTCAAAACCAGATAACTTGGGTTCCCATTTGTCATCTAGTAAAATATTCGAGCTCTTGATGCTGCAATGTATGACACTAAAATCACGTCCATCATCATAATGGATGTAACTCAATGCCTTCGCAACAGCAACGCATATCTTCAACCTTTGCATCCATGTGATGGTCTGGTCACTTAGATATGTTTTGAGACTTTGGTTGGCCTCCTTCTTGTATATGATAATCCTAGCAAACTCGTCCTCATAAAACCCAATAAGAAACACTAGATTCTTATGTTTGAGACTAGAAAGCATCGAAACTTCTGTCCAAAACCTTTTGCTCTCATCTCTTACATACTCTACATAAAACCTCTTTACAGTAATATCGATGAATTGTTGAGAACGTAAGAGGCGGCCTTCGTAAATTATTCCAAGCTTAAATTTTTTAATAATATTCTCATCAGCAAAATTGTTGGTTGCTGATTTTATATCTTGAAAGCTGAGTTTTAAGTGAGAAAGATCTTTGAGGAAAGACTTTGTCTCTTTGCTGACATGGGACTCAACAAGTGTAGATATGGAGGGCAATGATCCCTATATGTACCAAACAAAACAACATTACCAAGTGTTCCAAAAATGACACGTGCATATGGAGGTCACGTTTCTAAAATTGTAGTGGCTTACAACAACAGTAATAAGTAAATAATTACCTTTTCATGATCGGATAGTGTAACTTCATCTTTGGCCGCAACTATTAAGTGTTCCTTTAATAACATAAATACAGTTATAAGTAAATAATTTTACTCGTGTTAATATTAATATTATCAATAAATTGAGAGAAGTCATTATAAAAAGAAAGAGGAAAAATAAAAACGTCTTACAGCATTTTGACTTCCCATTTGAAGTTTTAACGCGTTCTCAAGTCTTGTGACAACCTCACTTATATCCGGGCGTCGAGATCTTTCTTCATTCAAGCAATCATATGCTGTCTTTCCGAAAACTTTGAATGATTGCGGATCCATTTGGTTCCATAGAACTGGATCAATCATCTCATCTAGTATTTTCTTTTTATAATGGAAAATGGCCGGTGGACCCAAATACTTATTATCTTGATCGTCACTTACTGCTTTCCTACCACAGAGTAGTTCAAACAATAGTATCCCAAAGGAGTAGATATCTGACTTGTGGTTCACACTTTTAGTCTCAATATATGTTGGGTCTCCATACCCTTTCACAGTAACAACTCTATTAGTATGAAATGAATGGTGCCTTTCAGATGCTTCAATCTTCATGGAACATTCAAAACAAGATAACTTGGGTTCCCATTCATCATTTAATAGAACTGTGACACTGCATATGTACCGGTGTATTACGCTGAAATCGCGTGACTCGTCATAATGAATGTAGCTCAACGCATGCGCAACACCGACAGATATCTCCAATCTTCGCACCCATGTCAACAATATCAGGTCACTTAGATGGTTGCTAAGACTTAATCTGGTCTCAAGCTTGTAAATGATGATTTTCTCATCATTCTCATCACAAAACCCAACAAGAGAAACGAGATTTTTATGCTTGAGACAAGAAAGCATTGAAATCTCCATCCAAAACTGTTGTTCTACTCCATCCCATTCTTTTTTTAACCTCCGAGCACGGATATCAATCAACTCACCGGACCACAAGAGCTGTCCCTTGTATCTCTGTTCAAATCCATCTTCTAGAATGACATTTTCTTCAGCGAAGTTGTTGGTGGCAGATAGGATATTTTCAAGGGGGACTCTGAGGTGAGCAAATTCTTTCATAATCTGTAAAATAGTCAAGTTAAAATGTCAGTTAGAAAAAGGGAGTTTAATAATGCGTACAAAGTGTTTGATGAAATTCCTGAACCATGTCTAAGATATGTTAGGTATAATTCTGCATATATCTTGTAGTTTATAGTTATTGTGTTTGTGGATAGTAATTAATATAACATTCTTTAGAAGTTTAGGAAGTGAACAAGTGAATGGTCTTATTAAGTTGAATTGGTTTGGTTAGTGACTTGATGTTGAGATATAGTCTTGGTTAATGTAGTCAATATTTGCTCCTAAGGTGTTTTTATAGCATTTGGTTAATGGACTAAATGGGTGATACTTTGTCTAACTGATGCAGTTTTGATGGGAATTGTCTTGTTTGGTTCCCTGATTGCATTCAAATATGTGTTTTTGTCTTGTGATTAACTACATAAGATAAGTTCATTAAGTGGTATGTATAAGTTTGATCTCTATGGAACTCATTTATGAATGATTTTATCCTTTACCATCTTATCTTGTAGCGAAATATCGAAATCTGTTGAGTTTGAGTAATCTTTCTGTAGACTTTTTGAAATCAAATGATTATGCTATTGCTGCATTCATTCCAAAGCGTATGAGAAGGGGACCAATTGAAGGACTATATATGTAAAGGCTGGAAAAGTGACAAGGCAATGTTTCAAAGCAGATCAATAATCCCAAAAAGTCAACTGATAAGTGCTTATATAATACAGTAAAAGAATAAACGCTGAAATTAGAAGGTTGTTACCCATTTGACCCGTAGCATTGCTTCAACTTTCAAAGTAGATCAGCAATCCCAAAAGGTTGTTACCCATTGCTTGCATACAATATTGATAAGGAGTTCGAGTGCGTGTTGAGTTTAGATGTCATAAGTTATTTCATTGAGTATTCTTTTTTGAAACTAATACATGTCTTAAATTTTCCGTTTAAGCCTCTGTTAGGCGGAATAAAGAGGCCAAGGGATCATATTAAGTATACTGTCAAAACTGAAGGCTAAGATAACCAAGGTCAAAAGGATTATTTTGTTTATTGGCCATCATTTAGCTTCCTTTTTCGTCTTTTTAACATGTCGGTTTTTGGTGCTTATGAGATGTTAATGTTGCTTATATTGGCTGAGGTTACTAGGTATGTTGTGTTTAAAAGTTTATCAATGCGTCATAAGTCTATTAATATTTGCGGTTAATTTTGAAATGGGAAAATACTTGAAGATTAGAGTCTTTAAAAGTTTAAGTTTTATAACTGTACTACTTTTAAAATTTTGATTTTACATTGTAACTCAGCTATCCCCTGGTTTCTAATTTTAGTCATCTACCAGGGACACACTCCCCAGTTTCATATAAAGGTTTGCAAGACATCCTATCAAAATCTCGGTTGAGTAGTCATAGTTCACAAATGTTTGCAGACATCAACAAGTACTATTACTATACCACTCGAAACCCGGTTCGACCCGGCTGGTTCGACCGGTCGAACCGGTTCTGGCTTAGATAACGGGTCAAAAGAAACCGGTTTTTAAGAATTCAAAACCCAGTGTGACCCACCGGGTTTTACCCGTTTCTATAATTCCGACTGGGTTTGTCATTAAACCGGTTTTTACAAGTTTTTAAAGGCTTTAAAAGTTGTTTAGACAGGTTTTTATGGTGTTTTAAATACTTTCTATATGCTATTTGGACAGCTGAAAGATGGGCTATTTGAACAGGCTTATATGCTGTTTTAACAGATTTTATAAGCTGTTTGGACATAGCCTTTACATGGCTATTTGGAAACAAGTTATTGCAGCAATTACATGCTATTTTTATTTTTATTTTTTTTACAAGCAATTACATATTTTTATGTTGTTTTTAGCAGCAATTACAGCTTTTATATGCTGTTCTAACACAGTTTTTTACAGCAACCATGTTTTTTTTTGCAGCAATTACATGTTTGTATGCGGTTTTTTTACAATTAGATACTTTTAAAGGTTTGTATGTTGTTTTTCAAAGCAATTACATGCTGTTTGGACATCAGAAAGTTGAATGTTTGGACAGGTATATATGCTAAAATCTTAGAACAGTTCCTAAGAGTTAAAACTCTAAATGAGACTATAAGTGTGTTAAACGGAGCATGAGCATGATATTATACTCTTTGTTTCAGTATATTATCTGCAACTCGAATGGTCAACTGCGAAACTGATCAGAGGCGAAAGTGTAAACTGATAGTCAAGGTGTGTACATTCAAACAAATAGATAGTACTAGTAGTTATTATTATAGAAAGATGGAAGAGGAAAAACTGTCTTACCTCATTTTGATGTTCCAGTTGAAGTTCTAACGCTTTCTCAAGTCTCGTGACAATCTCATCAATATTTGGGCGCTGCGATCGTTCTTCATTCAAGCAGTCATACGCTGTTTCCGAGAAAATGTCGAATGACTGCGAGTCCATTTGATTCCACAGGTCCCAATCAATTATTTCATGGAGTGTTTTCTCTCTATAATGGGTAATGGCCAGCGGAGCCAAATACTTGTTATTGTCGCTGTCTATTACTGATTCCCTACCACAGAGTAGTTCAAATAATACTATCCCAAAGGAGTAGATATCTGACTTGTGGTGTGCAGTTTTAGTCTCAATATATGTCGGGTCTTTATACCCCTCCCTTCCCCAAATTTTATCAACATGGAATGAATCATGCCTCTGAGATGCGTCAATCTTCATGGAAATTTGAAAACATGATAACTTGGGTGTCCAATTATCATTTAATAGAACTGTGTAGCTGGTGATGTCCCGATGTATTACGCTAAAGTCACGTGGCTCGTCATAATGAATGTAACTCAACGCTTGCGCAACACCGACAGATATCTCCAATCTTCGCACCCATGTCAACAACATCGGGTCACTTAGATAGTTGCTGAGACTTCCCTTGGTCGCACGCCTGATAATGATGATCTTCTCATCATTCTCATCACAAAACCCAACAAGAGAAACCACATTTTTATGCTTGAGACTTGACAGCATCGAAATCTCCGTCCAAAACAGCTGTTCTCCATCATCCAATTCTTTATTTAACCTCCGAGCAAAGATATCAATAAACTCACCGGACCACAAGAGCTGTCCCTTGTAACGTTTTTCAAGTTCATTTCTGCCGACGACATTTTCTTCATCAAAGTTGTTGGTGGCTATCAGGATATTTTCAAGGGGTATTTTTAGGTGATCAAATTCGCCAGATGAAAACATCATGTTTCTGTCTTTATCAAAAAGAGGGCGAAATTTGGGTTACAAAATGATACGAAATGAAAGAGTAGCGTTTGTAGATATGTGGGTGGACTGGTAGTCAATAGTCAAAAAGGAGTGAGGTTGGTGGTGATATGAATGTGTTTAGCTGCGTTTGTAGATATGTGGTTGTGGATGAGTATCCATATATCTTTGCATATTTTTATTCTATTAATAAAACAAGACTATATTGACTTCTGCATTTGTATAGGAAACTTCCTTTATTTGTTATGTTAGTATCTACTAGGTGGAAAGAGTAAAAACAAATGGTTTTCAATTTGCATATGTATAACTGGTATTTTGAAAATAAAACATCACTAATAGCAAATATCAACATCTTGACAAAATTTTATGAAAGATGCTTATAGTATTCTTTGTTTATACAAATAAAACTGAAGAAAAAAAACACTACAGGCACTACAAAAAATCATGCCATTTTACACATTTTATTAGGTACATCTTCACACATGAAAGTGTGTACAATTTCATTCTCCACACTTTCCTCTTGTGTAGGAATATCGGCTGTTACATAATTATTGTGAATCACCACATTTATTTTCGTGAATATATAAATAGACTATTCACACAAGTTAGTGTGGAGAAATTTTTTTTTTTTTTTTTTTATCACATAGTTAGTTGTGAACATAAGGGAAAGAAGCTTCACATTGTAAATTGTGGATAAAAATTTAATAGTTCGCATTTGAAAGTGTGAACAAACAAGGAGCTACACTCTTTAAAATGTGGACAATTATGAAAACTCCACACTTGAAAGTGTGAACAAACCAACCAAAAGCCAACTAAAAAAAGCGGGTATATTAAAAAAGTTCACACTTGAAAGTGTGACAAATTATATAGTGCTATTTTTACATCCAGATTTTTACAAATTGATTTTTATATAAAACTAAAAATCATAACAAATTCCAGATTTTTATATAAAGCTAAACAAATTCCAAATTTAAATCTCAATTACATCATATAAACCGGATTCAAATTGAGGCTAAAAATCATATGCAGATTACATGGAACAGTTAATTCATTTATCTAGCATCTACTACAATTCTGCAATTACTCAAGACCCCTTTTTCCCTGACTCAACAAATGCTCGTCATTCTTGAGAATTTCCTTTGACCCTTCAACTGATATCCAAAGCAACCTGATTTCATAAGCAGATTGTAATATTAGTGAGGAATAATGGTCAAAATATGAATGCACAGGAAAAGGATTCAATTCAAGTCAATTATGCAGGAAAGGTAATTATCTGCTCACCTGATAAACATGCTAACTACTGCTCATAAATTGACTATACAAAAGAGAATACTATGAATAATTGATAGAATGATCAAAGTAACTACGAGATAATTGATAGAATGATCATAGCATTAAAGAATAATTGACCCAGAAATACAGTCTCCTTGACACTCGAAAACACCATGAACTTGCCCCTAATGACTCAACGCTTTATGTTTAAGAACGCGTACTGACCCATTTTAACCCATCTATTTTCCCGCCTATGAACATCTCTTCTTGCAGTTCTAAGAGAGACTAAAGAAATAGTCTTACATTTTAGTATAAAAAGAATATTGCAGCATCATAGTGTCGCAACTCTCAAGTATCATTACCCGATTCCCTCTCAGTTTCAGCCTTCAAAAACCAAAACTGATGTCAACCATTGTGTTGTCACTTTCTTTTCAATTACTATAAACTTAGGGGGTTGGTGTTTGGTTAAGTTTATTAATCGGGCTTATTCTTATATTATATAAGCACTTTGTGGTTTATATATCATAGGCTCATAAGCTCATGGTGAGTGTTTAGATTAGCTTATGTTTAATAAGCTAGTAAATTCAAGTACTTGGAGATGCTGATCTTCTCGACATTGTAGATCTTGAAAGAGTCCAACTTCTTTCGGCAGATGTTTGGTCTTCCTCACTTGAATTGGCTGAATCCTCATCTTCCGTAGCAAATTCAGCAGACCTCTGCAACAAGTTTCTAAAATAGTAATCTTGATGTCATGACACAAGTTAAGATATAAAGGTGAAATAAATTCCAAAACTATCATAGTTTAAAAACATACCTTAGATTCTCAGATCCGAAATGAAGAGCAAAGGTACTCAAGTCAAACATATCCTCAGGCGAGCATTTGGAACCAATAGCTCGGTTAAGCTCTGCAGCTAGTTCCATTTTCAATGCAGTTAAACTCAAATCAACTGCTACCAATAGTTCGTTCCCTATCATAAAGCACAACATATGTTGGTAAGAAAATGCATAATACGATAAATTAATAACAATAAAAGAGAAACCTACTTTGACTCGGTTGACGTTGTTATTTCAGCTTCAACCTAATAAAAAAAAGCATTCAGTAGTCACTTACGCTTTGGCCCCATTGAAGATGAGTTACGATACAAACAATCAAATTCAAAAAACATGGAAAATTCAGGGAATACCTTATTAGATAATGAAAGTTGAAATTCCCTCGTTTCCTCTAACTGAGATATTTCTTTACCAATGCTAATGATGTCAGGCAAACCAACAATCTCCAAAAATCTATCATATCAAAACATACTAATGTGAGCGGAAAGAGAATAACAGTATTATAAACCATTAGAATAGAGAGACATGGAAACTGGAATTGAGACCCATATTCTATGCACCTTGTCAGTGTGGTTGTCGTAAACCAGCCGACATCGTCTACATTTCAGGTGGTAAAACCTTGAACTTCGTGTCAAAACCTTTGGAGGCCAAGTTTTTTATTTCAGGTATGTGCAACGACATTTGTTCCAAGGGGTCCGGATGCTACATTCTCTTCTCTGTTACGAGTACTACTCCATACAATTGCCTCATATCTATACAAGTTAAACAACAATAACACCTAATTACTGTATAAAATATAAACTGACCCCAACTACTATTTACTGATCTTCATCACCATAATTGTACTCCCTAATTTTAGATTAAATATGCATTCGTTTTTATGATATTGTTCTTTTTTTCTTCAAATATTCTACTGAATTCCTAAGAACAATGCACATAATGCATAGACATTAGCTTCGTGGACAATTAACAGAAGTAGCTTTGTCAAAACCGATATTGTATGAAATAATTTTAGTGACGAAATAGGTAGTCAGACAGGTTATTAAAAAGGGTCTGAGCGGTTACCAGTAACACCTTTTGTCCAACACTGAAAAACGCTTATTAGTTGCTTATTCGTATGTAGTTATTTACTCTAAAACTGACATTTATAAGCTCATATTTTATGGTTGATAAGCTTATCTATTAAATAACCTAAGAAAAACATCCCTATAATAAGAAGCTTTATCTAAAAACTGAAAATTGCTTATCAGTTGCGATGAGAACAAAATAAGAAATACAAACATCTTATTTGTTTATAAAAATAACTCAAATAACTCATCAACCAGGGCAATTATCCAAACAGAAAGTAAACAGATAATTAACTCATCAACCAAGGGCCTAATTGATTAACAAGTAGTGTTGGATCAGTTGGAAAACCCCTTGCCTCTCAACCGAGAGGTCAGGGGTTCGATCCTCACTCCCTACAAAAGGCCGGAGGTCCTTTCTACCTTTGGTAGAACTAGAAGCAGCCTCTTTACCCTAGGTAGGGGTAAGGCTGCCTACATCTTAACCTCCCCAAACACCGGAAACGTTATTGGGTACCCATAACCCGTGGAAGACGGCATTGGGAGTTACTTTACTTTCTTTTTTTTTAACCACGGGCCTAATTGACAGATAGGTAACTAACTTTTCTTCGATTCACAGCATCAAAAATCAACTAAACTTCACATAACTAATTAACGATTAAATCATACCTGAAGGAGTTTAAAATCGCCTGAATTGAGCTGTGATTAAATCGTATTCCGTTTAATGGTCTGATTGATGGTCCGACCAGTTATGGGGTACTGTGACCATCAGTTATGGTGATTGTGTGAGTTCTACTATGAGATTGGGGATTTATAAAACTTGTGGTGATTAAAAAAAGAGTAAATTGCAAAAATCGTCCTTGTGGTTTGGCCAAATTGCACGTTTCGTCCTTGTGGTTCATTAAGTGTAAAAATCATCCGGATTTGGCACTGTTACGTTTACTTTTGGTCCTCCATCATTGCAAAAACTGTCCTTGTGGTTTGCCAAATTTCACTGTTGAAGGACCAAAAGTGCACGTAACAGTGCAAAATAAGGACGATATTTGCACTTATTGATTTACAAGGACGAAACATGCAATTTGACCAAACCACAAGGACAATTTTTGCAATTTACTCTTACAAAAATTATAGTGATTGTGTTTGGGTTTTGAATTTTGATCGAATTGAGCAGTGTGTGTTTTTACTAGACGCGTGGGTGTCTGTATAATGTATTCTCTTTGTAAAAAAAATAAGTTCACACTTTTTAGATTGTAAAATTCACAAAGTAATTTATTTTAAATTTAAATAATAAACAAATTGGGTTTTTAAAAAGTTCATGCTTTATTGTGTTGCAATTATTTATTATTTTAAAATAAACATTCACACTTGTGTGTTGTCAAATATTTATTATTGAAAAACAAATTTCACCACAGTTATATGTGTGTATTTAATTGTTGTAGTTACACTCTATTGGATTGGTATCGCACACAAGTATAACAAAAGATAGTCATTTAATCATTCAAAACCAATCACAAATTTAAGTATTCAAAACATTTAGTTTAAAAGTGTAAATATTAGGCCCAAAACATAATTTAATAAGATAGGTCCCCAAAGTTTATCAGAGTCAGAATTGATCCTTGAACCCGCCTTTTTGCCAAGCTTCCGCCGATCACGTATACCAAACATCTCTCAAATACCTGAGAAATCATGCTAAAAGGTCAGCTTACGCTGGTGAGTTCATAGGTTTAAGTTCAACAAAATCATAGTGGACCAGTAGGAGCTGATTTGCTATGCAAGATCTAAGATAGAATAATACCGTTTGCACAGACCGATCCTACCCGGATCACCAACCATATACTCACATCCCGTATCCAGGTATTACTCGGGCCCCGCGACTCTAGTCCAGCACTGTCGTGGCAACCTCTAGAACAGTTGCCAACCCCGGACTAGGTCGAGGTAGAAGTCTATTCTTAGCTAGGCAACGGTTAAACCTAGACTAATGCAACAGCTACCGCACATCTATCTAAACAGTCAAGCATACAAGCAAATACAAATAGTTTTAATAGTCCAAAAACAGTAGCATGATTCTCACCCCAATATAGTTAAAACGTAGATAAAAGTGGGGCTATGAACTCACCTTAGCCACAGCAATGCACTATTCACTATTGACACGACTGGCATCTAAAGTTAATCTCCATGGCATCCAAAAGAATGTACGACGAGTACAATAGAATAGTTGTGACGCAACCTAATGCGTATACGATATTATTAGAATATGGCTCATACGATAAAGAAATCAATAGAAAGTAATGTGTTGTAGTTTTCGTAGACCGTTCATGTCGTTACTTTCAAAAGTACATTATCGTTCCCAAAAGTTCATAATTAATATCTCAAAAGTTTAGTTTTAACGTTTCGTGTGGTGGTAAGAAACATAGGCGCGACACACAACTCACGCGAATGAAAAGAAGATATCGACATAACCGAGACATGCAGACTGTGACTCACGCCAAAAAGGAAAAGACATTGACAAAGTCAAGAAATACCGACGATACTCAAGCTAGTCAAAGACTAGGAAGCGACGACAACTATTTGCAACATAAATAGGTTAATTGATGGGTTTCGGCAATTTACCCAATAATCCCCAAACATACATGTTTAATAACAAAAGACAAGTTTTCATTTATCGCTCAATTAATAAAGGTTCCTTGTTGGGATATGAAAGTGCTGAAGATTGACAAAGTACTGCAGAAAGATAAAGTACTGGAAAAAGTCAAAGAGTCAAAGGACTGCTAAAGATAAAGTCAAAGTACTGTTCTCGAAGTCAAAGTACTGCAAGGCTAAAAGAATTGTTTTATTCGTTTATAGAAAGTCTTGTAATTCTAGAATATTCTGTATTAGATTACTTGTCGTACAAGGATACAAATTGTAAACCGACTAGGGTTTTTTTGAGCCTATAAAAGGACCTCTAGATTGGCATTAGAGGTACGATTACATACAAGTTATTATTTAGAGTTTTAGAGAAGTTTGATATTCTTAGAGTTGTTAAAGATCTGCATAATAAGCAGAATTAGAGTTATTAATAAAATCGTTTATAGTTAAAGTTATATTCTTCTTAGCTTTGTTGAGTAAATTCCGCATACTTTACAAAGTTTGCTCAGTGTTTCATTGTTAATAACTTAGGATTTATCCGAGATTGTTAAACCTTAAACAAGCTATTTAAGTTAGTTTGGTTAGAGTACATCGATCCAACAAGTGGTATCAGAGCTTGTGTGGAAACTCTGACTAAGAAGAAACCCTAAAACCTACTACAACAGAACCCAAAGATGTCGACTGAAGCTGTTCCACCACCATCAATCACCTCACTCAGAATTCCAATCATCAAGAAGGGAGAATATGACTTATGGTGCATGAAGATGAGGCAGTACATTGCCATTACAGACCATGCTCTATGGAATGTATTTGTCAATGTTAATGAAGTAGTTCCAGAACCTGTAGAGATTCCTGGACAACCTAAACCACCCAAAACTGTCTTACCAGCAGCTACCATAAGGAATCAAGAGAAGGCTCTTAACATTCTCTTGTCTGCTATACCTGATGGACATCTACTGAAATTCCATGATGCTAAAGATGCAAAGAAACTTTGGGTTGCTCTCAAGACTAGATCTAGAGGGAATGAAGCTTCTAAGAAGATGCACAGAAATCTGTTGAAGCAACAGTTTGAAACTTTCACTGTTGGTGAAAGAGAGAGTCTTGATGCTGCATATGATAGATTTTAAAATCTCCTCAATATGTTGGAATTATACAAGGCAGAGGTATCTGTTGAAGATGTTAATATGAAGTTTTTAAGGAGTTTGCCATCTACATGGCATGTGATTGCTACAATGATCAGAGAACAACCTGGTTTGGATGTCATGGACTTTGATGATCTCTACAACCATCTGAAGGTGTATGAGCATGAGATGAATGGCCAAACAAGTTCAAAGTCTCACAATATAGCTTTTCTATCATCTGAAAAGAGGGGCAGTACTTCCATCAAAAGTACTGCTTCTCCGACTCAAAGTATTGTGGCTCAGTACTGTCTCGTATACTACTCCCACCCATGCTCAGCAAGCCCCACCAACAACTACTATGCACTCAGATGAAGTTGTATGCTCATTCTTTGCACAACAAGCTAGTTTACATGTCACTTATGAAGAAGATCTAGCACAGATTGAAGAAGATGCACTTGAAGAAATTGATATCAGGTGGCAAGTTGCTATGATCACTGCAAGGATCAAAAAGTATATGAAGGAGACATGAAAAAGCATTGACTTTAAACCAAAACAGAGAATCACTTTTGACAAATCCAAAATTGAATGCTTCAATTGTCAAAAGACTGGACACTTTGCAAGGGAGTGCAGGTTTGCTAAGTATCAAGCAAACAAGATATCTGACAAACCAAAGCTAGAGCTAAAAGAAATCCCTATTACTGAAACAAAGGCTTTGGTTGCTCAAGAGAATTTGTCAGAGGTTGACTGGAGTGATTAGTTTGATGATGAACCAGTGACCTACTGTATGGTAGCAGTGGAAGAAGTAGTTGAAGATTCAGTGGAAGAATTGGACTGGAGCACTGCTTTTGATGAGGAACCTGAACATGCTGCTTTGGAATCCAAAGATTGTCTAGGAGGATTTGATTGGATCTTGGAGTGTGAAGATGATCCTGTTCTACTTGCAATGGTAGCTACTTCACCAAGTTCACCCCCTATCTCTGAGGTATGCTCAAATTGTCATGATTTTTATCAAAAACTGCTAAATAGTTATGTGATTGAAAGAGATAACTGTGTTAGCGCTAGGTCTGAGGTAGTAGGTTATCAAATAATCTTAGAGTCTATGGAAGCCAAAATCTTAACACATGAAAATGATGAAGTGGCTTGGGCAGAAAAGTATGAACAATAGGATTATCCGTTAAAACTTAGTGAATGGAAATTAAATTGTAAGATTTCTGAAATTGAAAATATGACTAAGGAAAGAGATGATTTGTTAGCTAAGTTTGCTGCTTGGGGAGAATCTGGACTATCTCATGTTAGTTATGTTGAAAAACAGAGAAGAGCTTACATTAGAACTGGTCTAGGTTTTGGTATGGACTTTAGTAAAATAGAAGAAACCCCATACAGTGATCAGGATGAATATGATTTTGAGGATTTAACCACTAGTGATGATGAACTCATTAATTATGTAGAAACATCTAGTAATGAGGATTCAATAAGTGAAACACCTCCTGAGTTTAAGAAAGATATTGGTTATCATGCAGTCCCTCATCCCACTGGCAGTCATCAACCCCCTAGGCCTGATGTCTCTCGTTTTGGAGTAGACAGTTTAGAGTTTAGGAAGAAGCTTATTGGTCAATCTAGGTCTGAATCCCCAAAAGAAACTGTTGCAACCAATGTTCAAAGTCAAGCAGTACCTTCAACTCAAAGTACTGCTCCACAAGCAGTACCTTTAGGAAAAACTTTTCAAAATACTGCTAAACCTTTTTGGGATAATTTTGGTCAAAACATTTTTCATCATTCACCTAGAAGATATCATAGTTTTGGTCATAGACATAGAGGAAGACACTTTGGGAATATGGGTCAAAAATTGTGTTTTGTGTGTTATAGTCCAACTCATTTAATCAAGGATTGTGAATTTCACTCAGAGTACCTTAGAAAATTCCCAAAGAACAGGTCTGCAAATCAGAAACCTATAGAGAACAAACCAGTTTGGAATAATTCAAATAGGGTCAACCATGGCAATTTCTCACCAGATCATAGGTTCCCTCACCAAAGAAGACCTTTTTCAAAACCATCAGTACCTTCACAAGCAGTACCTTCTCAAAGTACTGCTCCGTCAAACCAAGGTACTGCCAACACTTCTTGGTACAGAAACTCTAGGAGATCTCGATACTATCAACCTAGAAGGTATTACAATTCACATAGGGTATCTAGATCACAGGAACCAGCTGTTAAAACCAAATGGGTTCAGAAAGAAAGTACTGCTGAGGGACAAACAGTACTTTCAACAAAAAGTGAATCAGATGTTTTTGTGATACAAGAAAAAGAGAATGAATTTGCAAAAGAGAGTTCTGTTGAAAATCCAGAAAGTTTTGAAAATCCACATGCTAAAAATCAAAAGATAATTCTGGATCATATTTTAAAAAATAGTGGGAATTACATACTCAAAGAATTTGAGTTTGTAACTCCACAAGGGGAACACAAGTCAGTAATGGCTTGGGTTCCTAAAAGAAACTAACTCTCTAAATCTTTGTGCAGGGAAACCCAGAAGAGGAGCTTAAAGATCATTTGATTGTAGATAGTGGTTGCTCTGGAAGCATAACATGAGACAAGGATATTTTGTCTGATTTTAGATCTATTAGTGGAGGAAGAGTTGCATTTGAGAATGATCCCAATGGAGGAAGAATTACTGGAAAAGGAACCATCAAAGCAGGGCGTATAGATGTTGAGAATGTCATATATGTGAAGGAGCTCAAATTCAACTTATTGTCAGTCTCTCAAATCTGTGATAAAAAGCACCCTGTGTTATTCACTGACACAGAATGTCTCATCCTTTCCTCTGAATTCAAGCCTGTTGATGATAACTTGGTAGTACTCAGAGTACCAAGAACCAATGATGTGTATAGTCTGGACATGAAGAGTCTTCACTCTTATGGGAGAGCCACCTGTTTAGTGGCAAAAGCAACAACTGAAGAAGCACATCAATGGCATAGAAGATTGGGCCATGTAAATTTCAAGAATATCAACAAACTGGTCAAAGGAAATTTAGTTAGAGGTTTACCGTCAAAGACCTACAAGAATGATTCATGTTTGGCGTGCAAGAAGGGTAAACAACACAAAGCTTTATGCAATAAGCTTGAAGAAAGAACTATTAGAGATCCATTGGAGCTGTTACATATGGATCTGTTTGGACCTGTCTCTGTGGCAAGTTTAAACAAGAAAAAGTACTGCTTAGTTGTTACAGATGATTGCAGTAGATTCAGTTGGGTATTTTTCTTGGGATTTAAAGATGATACTTTTGATGCTATTCAAACTCTAATAATAGCACTTGAAAACCAATTGAGACTCAAGGTTAGAGGTATTAGATGTGATAATGGAACTGAATTCAAGAACAAACTTATGGATGAATTTTGTGCAAACAAAGGAATCAAGAGGGAGTTCAGTATTGCAAGAACACCACAGCAGAATGGTGTTGCAGATAGTAAGAATAGGACTTTGATTGAAGCAGCCATAACAATGCTAGTAGATTCACAACTACCTATTCAATTCTGGGCTGAAGCTGTAAGTACTGCTTGCTATGTACTTAACAGAGTATCAGTCACCAAACCACAGATGAAGACACCTTATGAGTTGCTGATAGGAAACAAACCTAACATTCGTTTTATGAAGCCTTTTGGATGCCCTCTCACTATTTTAAACACAATTGATAATCTAGGAAAATTTGATGGCAAATCAGAAGAAGGATACTTATTAGGATATTGTACCAACAGCAAGGGCTTTAGAGTGTACAACAGAGTCACTAAGAAGGTTCAAGATTGTCTTCATGTTGAGTTTTTAGAAGATCAAGAGAATCAGAATGGTAAAGGTCCTGATTGGATGTTTGATCTTGAAGTTTTGACTCCTTCTATGAACTATGTACCTGTCAGAGAAGAAAATCAACCTGTGTACAATGGAGAAGATTTACAGTATGTTGTTCATGGAGTTCATATTAGACCTGACGCTGTTCCTGATGAAGAACCTCTATCTGTTACACCAAAGCAAAGTACTGATGCACCAAAGCAAAGTACTGATGCACCAAAGCAAAGTACTGATGAACCAAAATCTTCATTATCTGCTGAGGATCAAGCTATTCAAGAGACACTTAATCAGATGCTTTTTCAAGATGTAATGGCACATTCTTATTCTGATGAACAAAGAAGAGCTTATGAAGAAGCAAAGAAAAAGAACAAGACTGCAGAGTATTCTCACAGTACCTTGGACAGTACTTTCGAACAAAGTACTGCTGCACCAGTTCACAGTACTTTGGATGATTTGGATGTACCTACCATGCCTGGCTTAGAGGAAACTGATGATGAATTTCAAGATGAAGTTATTTTCTCATATTCCAATGAAGATGCTGATTTCACTAATTTGAATGATTCTTATGGAGTTCAACAGTCTCCAACCTTAAGAATTCATAAGAATCATCCTACTAATCAAATCATTGGTCCTTCTACTTCTGGAGTAATGACAAGACACAAAGCTAAGAGTTTTACTACACCTCACAATGCTTTACTTAGCTTTGTGTATAAACAAAACAGGCTGAATCATAAGGACCATTAAACCTGCCTATTTACTTGTTTTATCTCTCAAGAGGAACCCAAGAATATTGCTCAAGCATTGACTAAAGAGAGTTGGGTAAAAGCTATGCAGGAAGAACTTCTTCAATTTAAACTCCAAGAAGTTTGGGTATTATGTGATCTTCCAGATGGGAAGAGAGTTATTGGAACCAGATGGGTTTTCAGAGTCAAGAGAGATGAAAGAGGCAATGTCATCAAGAACAAGGCAAGGTTAGTAGCTCAAGGCTACAGACAGTAAGAAGGAGTAGATTATGATGAATTATTTGCTCCTGTAGCAAGGATTGAATCTATTAGAATATTTCTTGCTTTTGCTTCATATATGGGATTTCAGGTTTACCAGATGGATGTCAAGAGTGCCTTTCTCTATGGCACTATTACAGAAGAGGTGTATGTTAAACAACATCCAGGTTTTGAAGATCCTACACATCCTAACAAAGTCTAAAAGGTGGTTAAGGCTTTTTATGGCCTTCATCAGGCACCTAGAGCTTGGTATGAGAGGCTCTCCACATTCTTATTACAACATGGTTACAGGAGGGGAGCTATTGACAAGACTATTTTTATCAAGAGAGACAAGAAGGATATCATGTTAGTTCAAGTCTATGTTGATGATATCATATTTGGAGCTACCAAACAGTCAATGGGTGAGTTAACTTTCTTTTTGGGACTTCAAGTTAAGCAGTCAAAGGAAGGTATTTTTATCAGTCAAGACAAGTATGTATCTGACATACTTAAGAAGTTCAGTTTTGATGCTATGAAGCCAGTAACTACACCTATTAAATCTATCAACTCATTGGGCTAAGATGAAGATGGACAACCTGTTGAAGTCAAGTTATACAGATCAATGATTGGCTGTCTTATGTATCTTACTGCATCAAGGCCTGATATCATGTTTGCTGTGTGTTTATGTGCAAGATATCAAGTCTCACCAAAGATCTCTCATATGAATGCAGTTAAGAGGATTTTTAGTTATTTGAAACAACAACCTAAGTTGGGGCTGTGGTATCCTAAGGATTCACCTTTTCACTTGGAAGCTTTTTCAGATAGTGATTATGCAGGTGATAATTATGATAGAAGATCAACAACTGGAGGATGCCAATATCTTGGAAGAAGATTAGTCTCCTGGCAATGCAAGAAACAGACAATTGCAGCAACATCCTCTACTAAAGCTGAATATGTAGCTGCTGCAAGCTGTTGTGGACAAGTTTTGTGGATGCAGAATCAACTCTTGGACTATGGGTTCAATTTTAAAAATACTCCTATCAATATTGATAACGAGAGTACTATTTGTATTGTGAAGAATCCAGTTTATCATTCCAAGACCAAGCACATTAAGATTAGGCATCACTTTATCGGAGATTGTTATGAGCACAAGCTCATTAATGTGGTCAAGGTTCACACAGATGATAATGTAGCTGACTTACTCACCAAAGGCTTTGATGTTTCAAGATTCAATCACTTGGTGGTGAGCATTGGCATGATTAACTACTGAGCTACGTTTAAGAGGAGGACTATTAAGTATTAGTATAGTCCTATGCATTGTTTGAGGGGAGGATATTTATGCATACTTAGTTTGTACAGAGAAATTTGGGAAAGTACTGCTTTTGATTTTATGAAAGTACTGCACACGTGGAAGTATTGTTTGTCGTATTAAAGTACTGTTCCAACGGTAATATTGAGGGGTAATTGCTACTAACGGTAACTTTGTTATTATGGGCTGTGATTTTTTAAATCTCACCTATATATAACTACTCTCCGATTTTCCCTCTCATATTGATCCTTTAGAATCTTTTCCATATTTCTCTCTCTTTTACCAATATTATTCGTCATCTCTCTTACTGTGATCACATAATCATCAATGGCGAATCGCAATTCAGTTTCAAAGCACAACATGGTGGCTAATTTAGAAAAGACTGAAGCGAATGTGGTTTTTCATGATATCATTAATTATCTTATTGGGTCACCAATTAGTTATGCTCTTTTAGTGGAACCGGATATAATTGAGCCCTGGATACAACAATTTTGGGCTACTGCTAGGGATCATATGGAGAATGATGAGTTTTATGTTCAAGCTACAGTTGTTGGAAGAACTGTGAAGATTACTGAAGCCTCTATTCATGAAGACTTATTGTTTGATGATGAAGAAGGGGCTATTCGTTTCGATAAGCAACTAATTTGGGATACATTTAGGGACATTGGCTATGAAGGGTCCTTAACAGAACAAACATTCAAGAAACCCTTATTTTGTCCTCATTGGAAGTTTTTGGTTCATGTGTTGCTTCATTGCATAAGTGCTAAAAGTACCTCATGGGAGCAGTTTGGGTCAAATTTTATAGTTGGATTAGCAACCAATCGTGTTTTTTAATTTTTCAAGGCTAATTCTTGATGGAATGCTCTCACATATCTTACATGGATCCAAATGGTTGATGTATCCACGGTTTATCCAAGTTTTCTTGAACAAACAGCTTGCTGATGTACTAAAGCCAACAAGCTTATTACCTGTGGTGGTTCAACAAGCCAAGATCTTTACTTTTATGGAGAGGAAGAGTGATCTTTTCACTGGAAGACACACTCCATTAACTACTTCGATGATGGAAGTTGTTCAGGCTATCAGAGATGAAGCTGAAGATGATGATGACAGAGAAGGTACTGCTTCTACACAGGGTACTGCTTCTCAAAGTGCTGCATCACAAGGTACTGCATCACATAGTACTGCTTCCCAAAGTACTGAAGCTAGAGAAGATGTTGCAGTTTCACCTCCAACATCTCCACAAGTATCTCCACAAGCAGAACATTCATCATCTGGGGGGGGGGGGATGAAGCACCTATGGAGCCTGAGGGTCAAGTTCTCAACAACTATGCTTTATCAAGGGAATTGACTAGATTAAAGAAGTCTTTTGAGGATCAGGCTACACAGATCAAGAAATTAAAGCTTAAGTTTAGACGGCTAAAGAAGTTTGTCTGGCGCTTGGTTCAACATCATAGATTATGGGTCAAATATCAAAGAAAGAAGGGAAGGCCAGTTAGGCAATTTCAGAAGCCAATCAAAAGCAAAAAGGTTCACCAGAAATCTTCAATCAAATTGGGGAGGAATTTAGAATAAACGAATTTGAAAGAAGATACTGAAAAGAAGAATGAATCTCAAAGTACTGAAACAGCTGTGAAGAACAGGTTATTGAAAGTACTGAGAAAGAAAAAGCTAAAAGTACTGAGGAGCAAGTTAATGTTCAAAGTACTGATGATCAAGGTACTGCTGATCAAAGTAATGTCTTTCAACAAGGAACTTACAGGCAACAGTTGATTACTCCAAGGCTGTTAGACTTTGAACAAGAAGCTAGTCCTTCTACTATTGTACATGAAGAAGAAGCTACACCCAAACATATTGCAAGTGATGATGAAACCATTGCTGAAATCTTACAAGATTTATCAAAGCCAAGGGGTGTTAGTATTTCTGAAGTTGCAGAGGAACAAACAAGAGCTTCTCAACCTGTAATAGATCCTAAAGATAAAGGAAAAGGTATATTAGTAGAAACAAAGAAGAAAAAGAAACCTTCTTTAGAACATATAAGAGCTGCTCAAGTTGCCTTGAATGAGGAAGCAACTAGAAAATTTCAAGAGGAATTAAATGCTAAAGATAGAGAAGCTAAGGAAGTTGAAGAAGCTCAGAATAGAGAAGCAGCTAAGAAATTTCAGGAGGAATTGAATGCTGAAGGTGCTGAAAAATTAGAGTCACCTATTCATGTTTCTTTTCTACCCAGAAGACCAAATCGAACTAAAGACAGAAATGCAATGATGGCTTATTTAAAAAGTCAAGGGTATAAAGGATTGCAAAGGTTTAATTATTTTGAGATGAAAATTTTGTATGATGCTGTTAGGGAAGGTTATAAGAAAAGTGTTGCAAGTATCAAAGATTTTAAAGATGATGCTACTTGGACAAAAGCATATAGAAATAAAAGCTTAAAAAGAAAAAGAAAAACTGGAATTGAAGAAATACATTCATCAAAGAAAGAGAAAGTTGAGCTAAGATCTGCTACTAAGGATAAGCTAAGAAATTATCTAAGAATAGTGGATTTTGAGTATTCTAAAGAAGATGCTGACATAAAGATGAACAAATCTCAAATTATTGCTTTTGAAGTTGTGGAATCCAAAGATGGAAGTTATCTGATGTTTCATAGAGAAGATGAAAGCTTCAAAGTGTTCAACAGGCTATGGGATTTATTGCATGCAATTGATAGAGTGGATTTATTTCATCTATATCATTTGGTGCGAGATTACTTTGAACATAATCCATTAGAAGGAATTGGTTTAGTATTGCTTGAGGATCTCACAACTGTATGGAAAACTGAAGAACAAAGCACTGATGAAATTTGGAAGAATCAAGAGAATTGGGAAATTGTTAGCTGGAGATTCTTTGAAGAATATGAAGTACATGTTCTAGAGCTGGAAAATGGAACAATGATTCACATGTTTGCAGATAGAAGACATCCTCTTACAGTAGAACTTAAGAGGAGGATGCTAGAGCATGGAATGGAAGTTGAAGAAGATAATGAAACTGCTTGTATGATCATCAATTTGTTTATCAACTGGACTAATATGGCTGATGATGATGAATAACTGGTATGAATCTTAATTGAATAAATTATTTTTGATAAATCAGTACTTTATTCAAAGTATTGATGATCAAACAGTACTTTAATCAAAGTACTACTTGCAGTTTTTAACCAGTTAAATGATTTTTGGAAGAAACCTTTTGTTAAGTAACAAATATTTTGGAACAAAGGTTCAATAAAATAAATGGTTTTTGAGATGGTAACATCAATAGGTTGTCAATCCACCATGGTTACAAAAGGATTGGCTAATCCATGAGCAAACGGCTCTGGTAAAGATATCTCAAATCCGCTTTTAGTTGACAACTTGCTAATAAGTTGTATGGTAATCAACTCACCATATCAGTTAATGTGAAGAGTTGGCTAGCCCACAAGAAAATGGCTTGTGGTAAAGACTGTGGCATTATTTGGCTACTCCAGAGTTATTGGCTTTGGTAAAGAGATTAAAATCCATTAAATGTTCAATGATTCACCTCTCACAGGAGTTAACACACCTGGAAGTGATGAGAATAGCCTGCAACTTAAACTGAATTAATGTACAAATAGTCATATGTTGATGTGTTGCTGAAAAGATGGAGTTTGCTGGATGATGCTGTAAAAGAATAATTCTAAAGATACTTTGATAAGCACAGAAACTACAAAGATACAATCTAAAGACAAAGACACAATCATTCCTTGAAGCTGGAAAAGTAAAAGATTAATTTACAAAGAAACTTGAAGTCAAACAAGTAGAATTCAAGTTAGGGGAGGATTGTTGGGATATGAAAGTGCTGAAGATTGACAAAGTACTGCAGAAAGATAAAGTACTGTAAACTACAAAGTACTGGAAAAAGTCAAAGAGTCAAAGTACTGCTAAAGATAAAGTCAAAGTACTGCTGTCGAAGTCAAAGTACTGCAAGGCTAAAAGAACTGTTTTATTTGTTTATAGAAAGTCTTGTAATTCTATAATATTCTGTATTAGATTACTTGTCGTACAAGGATACAAATTGTAAACCGACTAGGGTTATTTTTTAGCCTATAAAAGGACCCCTAGATTGGCATCAGAGGTACGATTACATACAAGTTATTATATAGAGTTTTAGAGAAGTTTGATATTCTTAGAGTTGTTAAAGATCTGCATAATAAGCAGAATTAGAGTTATTAATAAAATCGCTTATAGTTAAAGTTATATTCTTCTTAGCTTTGTTGAGTAAATTTCGCATACTTTACAAAGTTTGCTCAGTGTTTCATTGTTAATAACTTAGGATTTATCCGAGGTTGTTAAACCTTAAACAAGCTATTTAAGTTAGTTTGGTTAGATTATATCGATCCAACATTCCTCAATCGCTATTCATAATTATACAAGCTTACAAGAAAGTACTTCATATAAGGTATATTAAGTAATGTACTATAAGTGACACGTTCGTTTATTCCAACGTTTCTAAATCAATACAACTTCAATAAGTTATAAAAGCCAACATGAGTTGTAAAACAAGAGTTACCATCGTATTCAATAAGGGTTTATAATAGATCAAACCATATCCGATAATAATATATATTGTTATATAATTCAATAGCAGCTTAGATGTGAGAACGAAATATTTAGTTTTATTGCAAAAACAATAATACTAGCTCATTTAAACCAAAACGTTCAATAGAGTACGACATACTAATCAACATATATGTTATTAACAAGTTTATAAAAGATATTTTGTATTCATAAACACAAGTTATTATCGTAGTACATGAGGGTTTTTAACTATATAGAACCGTATTCATTGATAATACATATACATCTAATTATCTCGTTATTAGTCAATATGTGATAATAAAATATCTAGACCCATTTAAGTCATCAAAATATAATTCAGTACTAATATGACTTGCATAATAAACGTTATTCCAAATTTATAAACCGTATTAAATCTTACCACGTATATGTAATATCCGTTACCAATTATATAAAATGAGTAGTTATCTCTTAACGTTCATCACCTCGTTTTGTAGCTATTTATTCGATACTTACTATCATTACATTCTTAACTTAATGTTAATAAACGCTTATCATGTGCAACTTCCATTATCATGTTTTGCATTTACCCAAACAACTCAAGATATTACTTGCTTTGTATTTATTTAATAACCGTTAACTCTAATATGTCCAATATCATGTATAATTCCGTATTCAAATCCAAATAGCAATCCCCATATTATCCGAACATTCTATTTCGTGATTAAACAAATGAAACCATGTTCATTCATTAACCAAGTTTACTAGTTTTAATATTTCAAGTTACAATAATATTTACTACTTATCGACTACGTTTACCAAGTCTCACTTGAATTGAACCCGTAACCTATATATCCCATGCCATATTTCCAAATTATATCCCATGCATCGAGAAAGCATTCAAAGTATATCATTGATACAAATTAAACATGAAGTATAATTTGAAAACATCAATTTGGTAAACAAGTGTTGTCACATCCGATATTATTCAAGTTAAACATAGTAAGCAACTGTCTATTATATCTCGATTTTCATTAACCCGACTTACGTGATCTTAAGTTATAATCCCGGTTATCAGCTACTACTCAATTACCGTTAGATATTATGAAAGATCGCATTTATAATCTCGTATATAATCCTGATTATCGTTAATACGACTTACATGACTCAAATTATTTTATAACAAACATGAAAAATACAACCAGTTATTAACTTTTTAACGATCTAATCTGAGGAAAATATCAATAAATTTTCAAAAATAAATTAATTTAGTTTTGCGTACCAAAAAGGTGTTTTTATTTAAAAAGTATATACACCAAATAATTATATATATTCTAAATATTAATTGGAATGTAAACTGTTAGTCATGATATGTCATCGCTAAAGATTGAGCGGGACAACATTTTCGAGCCATATTTTTAGAGGAAAATATAATTTTGCCAAAGATATTGTATTTTTACTTTTAACGACGACTTTAGATAATTTTAATTGTTTAATATTTTCTGGCCTTTAATAAATTAACAATAAAAAAATATTTTTTTAATTTTGGCTAGGACGACGTGGCTAAAGACTTTAATAGTTTTTGTTTATTTCCTCTCCCAATCATCATAATAAAATAATAATTTTATATTTTTAGCGGAGACTGTCTTTTCATGATTGTAGCGTTTGATTGGGCACGGGCGTTCATGTCTTTCTTAGAGGTCAAGTTGCCACCTATCTATCAAAGAGGAAAAAAAAGGGTTTGTTAGAGCTGGGGTAGATAAGAAATCAACAGAATGGGTCCCTGTTGTTCATAAGTGAAGACACTGAAAGGATCGAGATCTCGTAAATTTTTAGTCTTTCGTGCTTCAAATCAGAAAGAACTTCTTTCCTTATTGAATCCATGCCAGAGCTGTCAGCTTATTAGCATCCCTCTTATGCATTAGGAATTTCCCGAAAAGGTTTGATTGAATCACATACGTTCATAGTCCCTATCTCTGCCCCAACACTAACCAATAGGTAGGCATACTCCGCACTTTCCTAGGTGTGCATCGCCATCTACTAAAAGTAGGGTGGTTTATATAGATATATTGGGCATTCGTAACCAAGCAATAACCAATGCTACAACATAAAATAATGCAATACGTGGTGGCCCCTAAAGGCGTAACTGATATGTTCTATTTTATTTGCCCATGCAAATCATCCCGTACTCCAAAAAAGCAAATGCGAGGTCTAGAGAGTGGGACGTATCTACTTGGCCAAGGTGTCAATGTCAAGTGGTTATCTAAAGTGTTGGAATGGTACCTAACTAGTATTTCTTTTCGGTAAAAAAGAATATATTGACCCGATAGAGGAGAACCCCCCAAGTAAAAATAAATGAAGATGCATACCTCAACCCATGCAACCAAACAAAGAATTCAAGACACTCCCCGAGCTGTTAGAACTGTGAAGATTCAAAACAGATCATGATTACAAACGTAAGAATAATCCAAGTTTCTACGTAATCAAAAAAAAACCTAAGGATTAACCAAAAGTAAGCACATACCAAGCCCAATAAGACACATTGGCGTGGATATACATGAGGCAAACTGAAAAAGAAGTATACATATCAAATATATATTGACATGTCATTTGTTCAATTTGGTCGATCTTATACTTCTTAATTCTTTTATCTCTATGTTCCCACATATACCTAATTGATAAGAAACCAAAATGGATTTTTTAGGCTCAATTCCATCTATTTTTGCTGAGTCGATTATTACTTGTTCATCGGCAAACGATCTAGCTCGTGAAATATATAACATTCTTGATCCATCCTTTTACTAGTCTTCTTGGCTGGAATCAAAATAGATTCTACGATCTGCTTCTGCTCCTTCTCCTTAAGGATAGGGTCGTTGTTGGTCCTTTTTTGCACTAAAAAATTAGTCAGAGCAATTAACTGTCTACGTACGAAATTTATGGAGCAAGAATAAGTAACCAAGAGGGATAAAGAGAGCGAGGTATAGTGAGAAAGCTCACCGCTACCTTTTGACGATAAAGCCTTCTTTTACATCCAATCCCCTAGACAAAGCAATAGGAAATGTTACAAGCCATTGTTGTTCTTTTGATGATGAACCACTCTGATACAAGCTAAAGTGACCTTTAAGCTTTGTATCTAGTGCATAGGGCCGAGAAAGTTCCACTTCATATTTTTGACGAAATATTTGCGTCAAAAGTCATAGTCAAAATTTGAAAAAGTTTTAGCGACGACATTGTCGTCGTGAAAAGTGATTCCCTAAGTTGAACGTTGAAAATCCTTTATTTTGTCCTTTACTGGACTTTTAACCACATCTTTGGTCATGGCTAAATGTGCTTCCTCTAAATTCCCAATTCTAGTTGTAATATTACTTTTGTTGCAAGGCAATAAAATATATTAATAGCAAAGGACGTGACACCAAACTTAAACCATCTTTTTTCTAGTAGTAAAGAAAAACGCATTTCTTCTCCCCCTTTTTGTTTCATTAGGAAACTATTGACTCAAACTACTTACGTATTCTATTTGTTTCGTTAAAATGATTTTACGTCTGTTATCGACAAAACATTAGAAGATCGTAAAATATAAATAAACGTTTTTACAACTTATTTTTATTTACAATCTCCCCATTTTTGTTGATGACAAAACATAAAATTATTTTAAGAAAAAAACTAAAATTCATAGCAAATTTGAATTAGTAGTTTTTACTTTCTTCTCCCCCTTTTTATTGAAACAAAAAGTGTTAAAAGAAACTAACACAATTTTTATAAGAAAAATATGTAAAAAATGTAAAGACAGCAAGTGACGGAAATGGTACTCGTCTTAACTCCCCCTTGACGAGTCCATCCCTTTGAGAGGGCGTCAAGGACATGACGTAAAATAAACTAATTGTGTATGCAAATATGTTTGCAAATGGTTCGTCTAAGTGACGAAAGCGTGCTCCCCCTTGAAGATTGCAAAGCTGCAATGGGGTGTCATGAAGTATAATCCAAAATCGGATTAAGTTGCAAATGTTTTGCATTATCGTTTGACACAAAGCTCCCCCTAGCTTTATGGTGTCAAGATCTTCATATGTATTTTGAAAATCTATAAAGTAAAGATTAGAAAACAAGAGTATAGTGCATAATTTCCTGCAAATAAAACTCAAGTTAGTAGAAATTTGAGCTTCTGTACCATGGATCCCACAGTTCCCTTCTTGGAGGGATCCATCTAGGTATTTTGGAGGGATCCGGCTATTTGGTGACAGTTTTTTCAGCAGTGAAGATGTGTCAAACAATGTTAGTGAAGAGATGAGATATGTGTACAATAACAAGCACAACACACAAAATAATCATAGCACAAAAATATTCATTCAATAAAACAAGAGATATTCAAATAAATCTCTAAAACTAAGAGAATGAACTAGGACATACAAGTACCACTTAATACTAACTAGTTACTAGACTTAAAATGCGACAATGTGCTTGAGTCTAGGGATGAGTGGACTTGTTGATTTGATCCAAATTTGCAAGAAGATGATTAAACATGAAATGTATCTCATTTCGTGCTTCTTGAACAAGTCCTTGAGTGTTTAGACAATTTGGACAATTATTGTCTTGGTTTGGACCCGGGAGGAAATGGATATTTTGATGAGGCTCTATGTGTGATTGTGGGTCTTAATTTTGAGAAGTATGACGAGGTTCTAAAAAGGAGGGTGGTAATGGAACTTCTTCCATATGATCAAGGTTATTCCTTGTCTCCCATGATTGCTAGTTGGCGTTGTTGGTGGTTCCCTATTCAATGAAAAGGTTGGTGAATGGGAGGTTCTTGGTGGTGAATGATCCAATGAGTAGATGTTTGGGTGAGGTAGAGGCTCATTCAAGGAGTGTAATCCATGCTCAATGAATGAAGGTTTTGATGGCTTGCTAGAACTAGTCAAGTTTGGTTTTGAACTAGATGATCCTTTTTCTAGTACAAAAGGTTTGATGTTAATCCTTGAGGTTCTCTTAGCCTTTGTTGGATGAGTTTGGTGAGAAGAGGTTCTAGTATCATCATCTCTAATGGGGATGTTTCAGTGGATGAGATTTCATGGATCATTTGACCCTTTCTTTTGGATGATCCTAAGGTTGAGGAGTTGTTGCTAAGATCCTTAGTCATGGTGATGATGATGCTAATGTAAGCTTCTAATTGCTGATTTTTGAAAGGTAAGTGAGGATGGTTCCTTAAACCTAAGGTTGTTTGGTTTATAAAGGATAATTTTAATTAGGAAATTAAATTCTTGACCACTTAGAAGATTAAGCATGCTCTTAAGATTTTGATCAGCTCTAGGAGGGTAATAAATGAATGCTAAAAGTGGTTAGAGAACCAAAGGTGACTTAAAATTGAATATCAAAGCTGATTGAGGCTTTCTGTAGCTACGGATCCCGCGAATCCCTCTCAGCAGGGATCCGCCTGGTTAAAGACCAGGGATCCGGCTCTCAGGCAGGTTTTAGGTGAAATGATTATGCTTTTCTAAGGTTTATTATCAATGGATTTCAAGGTTTTGACTTAATTTTGAAGTCTTTAGTTGTTGGATATCTCAAATCCTCAACCATAATGAGTGATGGTGCTTAATGATGGTTTTGGGTAAGAAAATTGACTTTGGGTAGTCTAACTATGTGTTTGACAAGGATATCATTTAATTTGATATGGAGAAATGGTGGTAACAAGTCCTAAAAGTCATATGATGACCTAAGAAGAATTTACTAAAATCTTTAAAAATAAAAAGAAATGAAAAACTATTTTTGAGCCTAATTTTGAGTAAAAGATGATTAAGTTCAATTTGCTAAAATTGAAGGGTAGACCAAACTAAGTGCTATCAGACATGATAGATAATGTGTGAGTGTTGGATCAGAATTATGGTGAGTTTTGACGAGTTGAAAAAAAAATCGAAATATATCCAAGGTAAGCCATGGATGAGAATGAGGCTTTTAACTATTTGAGGAAGACTTAGTTGGCTCTAGTATCTTATGTTTGACTCGTATGAGGTGATCTAGTAGAATATTTTGATGTAGGCAAATCTGTATTGCTTATAAGATGCCACGGATCCCACGGTTCCCTTCTAGGAGGGATCCGGCTAGTTCAAATGTTGGGATCCGCCTACTGCAGATCAGAAGGCTTTCAGCAAATGTGCAACTTTGCACTTCTTAGTAAATGCTTCTCCTAGTTGTTTCTATGGGGACTAAATGCAAGAACACAACTAATATAATGTATAGCAAAGTAGGAAGAGCTAAAATTCCTATAATGAGTGACGACGACCACTCAAGGGGTCGTAAAATATCATTTTTCAAATACCTAAGTTAGAGTTGTTTAGTGCCAAGATATGGCGATACCTACATACTACGAGCATAGTTTAAACTTTAAAGTGTTACAAACCATTGTTTGAAATTGTTCATCATACACTTGGGTCCTAAGACCTTACCTCTCTTCTCCTTCCCATCTTGTCTTCACCCGTCCTCCACTCTACCTCTTTTTCTTCAAGAAGTTGGCAAAGCACTTGAAGATTCCCTTGGTTTGTTGCCATTCGGGTGATGCACCATGAACATCTGGCAATTGGTTGATATACTCCAAGGGGTCGAGTTCGGTATTTCCGAGTGGGTTGCTACTTCCTTCACCTTCTCTTGGTCTCTCCCTTTCTTCCAAGGAATCCGTGGGTGGGTGAGGCCTCTTGCCATCTACTATAAACCTCGCGGTTCTTCCCTCGGTCAATGGTACCATAACCTTGTTGCAAAAGCTATGGCCATAGGTTTGTGGAGAAGGATCTAATGCAAAGATGAATTTAGCAAGACGAGTTAGGAGCATTGCATACGGGAGCACGATCTTGTCCATGCTTCTCACACTTGCCATTCTCTTGACCATGTAGTAGGCAATGTTGAAGCGAGTCTCGGTCACTAGACAATAGATCATGAAGCTTAGACATGTGTTGGGGTGATCCTTGTTTCCTATTAGACACACCACATTCTCCCTTATCACATCTTCCCATTTTCTATACAACCCATACATCTCCGAGAGCTCCATTTGGAAAGGATCCCTATAGATCACTTTCGACTTCCTAGTGTAACACCCCCAATTTCGTGATACGCAGCGGAATTCAAACTGGGTGTTACTTCATGGCACAACAGTCATAACAATAGAAAACGATCTCTAAAGAGTCGTTTAAAAAGGATTTATCATTCAAATTATTCAAATATATCAGAGTTTACAAAATAGGTCCCAGTTGGTTCCATTGTTTACAAAAGACATCAATATAAAGTCTTTGATGTTTTATGAATGATAAAATATTTATAGCCTTCTTGATCTAGTTCTCGCTCTTCCGTGCCAGCTTCCGACATTATGGACCTGAAATACATGCTTAAAACTGTCAACACAAAGGTTGAGTGAAATTCATAGAGTTTGTTAAATGGTTGAACACATTATGTTGGTAGTGTGAGTTAATTAGACTCACACCAATGTTTTGAAAACAAAACAGTTATTATTCACTAAGCATCATGCAATCAAGGCGTTAACTTGCTGTCATATAATAGTAACCGATGCCCCAAGTAGGTAAAATTTGCCGTTTTACCTGATGTACTCAAATATAGTGCGTTTGTTTACCGGATCCTGGTCAAACAAACGGGATTCGTCAATCCCGATAGATCTATCCACAATATTCGCGCTCACTCTCACATAGTGATTAATGATTCACGATTTAGGGACTTAAGATTGGCAAATGCGGTAACTTAGTGCAAGTAAAATAATCAGATAAGTATAGAATTTGAAAGCAATGTGTTCGGTTTAAAATAAAGCATGTATCTCCCCCAAGGGTTTGTAAAACAATTTAAGTAATAGAAAGTGGGGCTATGAACTCACCGTAGAGTAAATGATATCAAATGTAAAATGAGAATGATGGATATGCCGTGAGAACTTCTACGAGCAACCTAGAATAGGATGTTGCGACTTAAGTTTGGAATAATGTTTAAGGAAACATAAACCATCCTATATATATTCCTATGTTGATCATGATGTAGTACATGGTATTTGAGTATGTCGTTTATAGAAATGGTCTAGTTGTGAAAACATGTTTAGTTTATATATATCGTACTACCGTTCGGGCCATCATAATTCAGAGGTCATGTAGTAAACGTTCGAGGAGCTAGGACACTTTAATTCGTAAATCCAGCAACTCGTCGATCCGTTTACCCAAATGAAACCCCTCACATGAAGCTCCCTACTTTTGTAGCACTTAGTAGATACAACATATGTTTTGAGTGAAGATTGTTATAACATAAAGTTTATCATGTTTTTAATAAGTATCTAGTTTTTACAAGTTCTCGTCGTTTTCATAAATATGATCACCTTAGTTAACGGTCTTTGGGTAAACAAGCCTTAAGGCTTTCGCCATGGCCTTTCCGTGACTTTGGTCTTGAATACCATGGTCTTGAGACTCAACTTTGGTCTTAGCCGTAGCCGTGGTCTTGGTTTATGGCCATTAGGCCTCTTGGTTTGCTTTTAGTTGTGACAAAAGTATAGTTATGAGACTATATTTACGGCAGTTTCTGTTTTTGAAAGATTATGGCCTATTTATGCGTTTTCAAGGTCCGAGCTTCTTTCTTATTGTAAGGAAAACGTCGTTCCGGACAACTTTCGTGTTTTAACTTTTTGATGATTCGGACCAGAAGGGCCTCTAAAAATTTCATATTTTAGGCAGTAAGCTATTTGGCAGATTCATGTTTTAGTTTCGCTAATTTCTTTTTGTCATAACTTTTGACTCGTGTGTCCGTTTAGAGTGATTCAAATTGCTACATTTTTGTTTTAATATTATCTACAAGAATATGTAAAGTATCAGATCTATATGTGGTCGATTTTGTGGAAACTTTGTACAAAAGTTTATCATTTATACACTTACTAACCCAAGTTTAACATATAGGTTCTTATAACTTGTTTTAAAGATTTTTGTACATCATGATCCAATATAGTAACTATATATATAGCATGAAATAGTTAAGATTATGAATAATAAAGATGAGATGATGGTGGTGATAAGTTGCTTACAACTTTTGGCTTTCAATAAGAAAGGAGTAACTTAGTAAGGATCGGACTTTGATTGATCGCGAAAGATTTCGGATTGAGCTAGCTTTCCACACCTTGGAAATCTTGCAAACTTGAAGAGTTGGTGATGAAGTACTAAGTGACTTGAGTGGATCTAAACTCAAGAAGATCACTTAAACTTGCTAGAGATTTGATGTAGTAGCTTGATCTTTGGAACTTCTTTGCATAAACTTGGAGTTTATGGAACAAATTATGGAAGATATGTATGTTATAAGTTATGAACGACCAAGAGAAGAGTTTTAGGGTTTTTAGGAAGTCATTCACTTGCTATTTATAGGAGGGTAAGTTTCGTTAACCATATATTGGGTTAAATATTAACCATGGTTAAGTTTAGGACACATGTAATGATCTTAATGAACCAAGGTTAGGATGATGCCACCAAAATGATGAATCCCCCCCCCTTAGGTCGGCCAAGTGAAGATAAGATGACTTAGGTGGTTAGTTTTGGTATTATCTTGGTTACGGAGTGAGTTTTGGTTCCGTTAAATGCCAACCGAAGCCATAAAACGTAAAATCAGGTATCGTAAAAATACGAAACTTGTAGGAATGATGAGACTCATCATTATACTCCATATAAAAATATAAAATGGGTGATAAGTCTCATTGGGTGCAAAAACACTGCTTAAAGATGGAAATACGGGTCAAAAACGCCTAATACGCAGTTTTTCAGAAAAGAACGAAATTTCAGGGAAACGACCGTGAATTTATTTAGAGTAGACTAAAATTAGTCTAAAAGTGATATGAGATGTTAAAATGTGGTTTTCGTCATACGCGGGATAACTTTACAGTTATTCGTGAAGTTTAAAAGTTACGCGATTTAAGCAAAAATGTAGAACATACAAGGTTAATTCCTTTATGGTCAAAGGAGGAGGGAAATATGTTTGAATTTTCCAAAAATGTAAAAGTATCAAAAACATATTAGAAACACAGTGCAGGAATCGTTAAGTCTGGATGTAAGTAGAATTATTTAAAACGTAAGTTTAGTTTTGTTCTGCGCTGGGCTTATTTGGTAATATTAAAAATAATAATTCTTAAAAATTCTCAAATTAATCATGAGTGATCTAAAAATTTATCTGATGCGAGGAAAATTGTCAGAGTTGATTTTTGTTATGCGCGTGACGTTTAAACGGTGGACCGTCTAAAACGAAACTTTAAAACGATGTTTACTTAATAACTTTTGCGAAAATGATCTAACGATGGTCGAACTCTCAGGTCATTACTAAAATAATTTATCTTACGAGAATGTGAAATAAAAATTTTACGAGATGAATAGTGAATTTGAATAGTAAAAGTGAATAGTAAATTCTCGAAAATAAAAAGTAACCTAAAAATGCGGGTGGTTACAGGCAGCTATATTTAGCCTTGGGATAATGGATCATAGTCTGATTAACTATGTTCGACTTAAATTTTTCAAACACTGAGAATAGTTATACAAGGGTTATATTCAGGTTAATTTCTTACTTAAACTCGATAAACCACCAGAATTCATTAAAAAGATCTAGAGACACGATAGTGTTTTACCACTCAGCGAGATCTTAACACTTATGTATACTACCTAATTTTATTCTTGAAAGTTTTCATTTATGAAATAATCCTAACTACTATCTTAGGATGGTCATCAAATCTTCTCGTCATTTCTTAGAAGTGCTAGCCTGTTTAGGTTTCAAGGATATCATTCCACCATATTCCTTTAAAATTCACTTATGATTTTAAAGAAAACTTTACATCTCTACCTAAGAATAATGGTAAATATACGCTACACTCTTCTAATCGTCAACATGTTACATCATTATCTGAACCCCATTGAAAGTCAGTACGTAAAACTTCACAGTACCATGTTTCTTTCAAACACTAGTAGACATAAACACTATACGATATAACTTTCATCCCGAAACCACCTAAGACATGATCAACTTTGGAAATGGTTTGGATAACCACTTGCCACTAGCAAGACTTTCCTTACAACGACAGTTATCACGTCATTACAAACCATTTCACATCACCAATATCTTACACCTTTGATTAACAATAGTTACCCTAACAACAACAAAACTATTCCATTTTGAGGCACTATATAGACGAATGTGTTAGTTAACCATGTGCTGGACTAAGGTGTTTAGAGATCACCCACGAAACAACTAAGGAAACTATACAAATACAAATTAGGCTCCATACCACACACTATCACCAAAAACTCCATGTTATAAATTAAGGTTTTATTGATAGCCTCGATATAATAAGATATGATTCGTTTTGAGAATCGGAAAAAGCCAAACTTTAGGTATATTGGACTCTATAAGATTTTAACAAAACCCTTTAGGTTATCAACTTAAGCCACATGGTATATAATACATTCTATGACCAAAAACTTGAGAACACAAAGATTAGAATTCGGCGCATACATCCACATTTCCCTAGACAATTCAACATCGGGTAACACACCCTGAATTCCGGGACGGAATTCCCATTAAGGGGGTGAGACTGTAACCACCCGCATTTTTAGGTTACTTTTTATTTTTGAGAATTTACTATTCACTTTTACTATTCAAATTCACTATTCATCTCGTAAAATTTTTATTTCACATTCTCGTAAGATAAATTATTTTAGTAATGACCTGAGAGTTCGACCATCGTTAGATCATTTTCGCAAAAGTTATTAAGTAAACATCGTTTTAAAGTTTCGTTTTAGACGGTCCACCGTTTAAACGTCACGCGCATAACAAAAATCAACTCTGACAATTTTCCTCGCATCAGATAAATTTTTAGATCACTCATGATTAATTTGAGAATTTTTAAGAATTATTATTTTTAATATTACCAAATAAGCCCAGCGCAGAACAAAACTAAACTTACGTTTTAAATAATTCTACTTACATCCAGACTTAACAATTCCTGCACTGTGTTTCTAATATGTTTTTGATACTTTTACATTTTTGGAAAAGTCAAACATATTTCCCTCCTCCTTTGACCATAAAGGAATTAACCTTGTATGTTTTACATTTTTGCTTAAATCGCGTAACTTTTAAACTTCACGAATAACTGTAAAGTTATCCCGCGTATGACGAAAACCACATTTTAACATCTCATATCACTTTTAGACTAATTTTAGTCTACTCTAAATAAATTCACGGTCGTTTCCCTGAAATTTCGTTCTTTTCTGAAAAACTGCGTATTAGGCGTTTTTGACCCGTATTTCCATCTTTAAGCAGTGTTTTTGCACCCAATGAGACTTATCACCCATTTTATATTTTTATATGGAGTATAATGATGAGTCTCATCATTCCTACAAGTTTCGTATTTTTACGATACCTGATTTTACGTTTTATGGCTTCGGTTGGCATTTAACGGAACCAAAACTCACTCCGTAACCAAGATAATACCAAAACTAACCACCTAAGTCATCTTATCTTCACTTGGCCGACCTAAGGGGGGGGAGTCATCATTTTGGTGGCATCATCCTAACCTTGGTTCATTAAGATCATTACATGTGTCCTAAACTTAACCATGGTTAATATTTAACCCAATATATGGTTAACGAAACTTACCCTCCTATAAATAGCAAGTGAATGACTTCCTAAAAACCCTAAAACTCTTCTCTTGGTCGTTCATAACTTATAACATACATATCTTCCATAATTTGTTCCATAAACTCCAAGTTTATGCAAAGAAGTTCCAAAGATCAAGCTACTACATCAAATCTCTAGCAAGTTTAAGTGATCTTCTTGAGTTTAGATCCACTCAAGTCACTTAGTACTTCATCACCAACTCTTCAAGTTTGCAAGATTTCCAAGGTGTGGAAAGCTAGCTCAATCCGAAATCTTTCGCGATCAATCAAAGTCCGATCCTTACTAAGTTACTCCTTTCTTATTGAAAGCCAAAAGTTGTAAGCAACTTATCACCACCATCATCTCATCTTTATTATTCATAATCTTAACTATTTCATGCTATATATATAGTTACTATGTTGGATCATGATGTACAAAAATCTTTAAAACAAGTTATAAGAACCTATATGTTAAACTTGGGTTAGTAAGTGTATAAATGATAAGCTTTTGTACAAAGTTTCCACAAAATCGACCACATATAGATCTGATACTTTACATATTCTTGTAGATAATATTAAAATAAAAATGTAGCAATTTGAATCACTCTAAACGGACACACGAGTCAAAAGTTATGACAAAAAGAAATTAGCGAAACTAAAACATGAATCTGCCAAATAGCTTACTGCCTAAAATATGAAATTTTTAGAGGCCCTTCTGGTCCGAATCATCAAAAAGTTAAAACACGAAAGTTGTCCAGAACGACGTTTTCCTTCAATAACAAAGAAGCTCGGACCTTGAAAACGCATAAATAGGCCATAATCTTTCAAAAACAGAAACTGCCGTAAATATAGTCTCATAACTATACTTTTGTCACAACTAAAAGCAAACCAAGAGGCCTAATGGCCATAAACCAAGACCACGGCTACGGCTAAGACCAAAGTTGAGTCTCAAGACCATGGTATTCAAGACCAAAGTCACGGAAAGGCCATGGCGAAAGCCTTAAGGCTTGTTTACCCAAAGACCGTTAACTAAGGTGATCATATTTATGAAAACGACAAGAACTTGTAAAAACTAGATACTTATTAAAAACATGATAAACTTTATGTTATAACAATCTTCACTCAAAACATATGTTGTATCTACTAAGTGCTACAAAAGTAGGGAGCTTCATGTGAGGGGTTTCATTTGGGTAAACGGATCGACGAGTTGCTGGATTTACGAATTAAAGTGTCCTAGCTCCTCGAACGTTTACTACATGACCTCTGAATTATGATGGCCCGAACGGTAGTACGATATATATAAACTAAACATGTTTTCACAACTAGACCATTTCTATAAACGACATACTCAAATACCATGTACTACATCATGATCAACATAGGAATATATATAGGATGGTTTATGTTTCCTTAAACATTATTCCAAACTTAAGTCGCAACATCCTATTCTAGGTTGCTCGTAGAAGTTCTCACGGCATATCCATCATTCTCATTTTACATTTGATATCATTTACTCTACGGTGAGTTCATAGCCCCACTTTCTATTACTTAAATTGTTTTACAAACCCTTGGGGGAGATACATGCTTTATTTTAAACCGAACACATTGCTTTCAAATTCTATACTTATCTGATTATTTTACTTGCACTAAGTTACCGCATTTGCCAATCTTAAGTCCCTAAATCATGAATCATTAATCACGAGTGAAGTGAGCGCGAATATTGTGGATAGATCTATCGGGATTGACGAATCCCGTTTGTTTGACCAGGATCCGGTAAACAAACGCACTATATTTGAGTACATCAGGTAAAACGGCAAATTTTACCTACTTGGGGCATCGGTTACTATTATATGACAGCAAGTTAACGCCTTGATTGCATGATGCTTAGTGAATAATAACTGTTTTGTTTTCAAAACATTGGTGTGAGTCTAATTAACTCACACTACCAACATAATGTGTTCAACCATTTAACAAACTCTATGAATTTCACTCAACCTTTGTGTTGACAGTTTTAAGCATGTATTTCAGGTCCATAATGTCGGAAGCTGGCACGGAAGAGCGAGAACTAGATCAAGAAGGCTATAAATATTTTATCATTCATAAAACATCAAAGACTTTATATTGATGTCTTTTGTAAACAATGGAACCAACTGGGACCTATTTTGTAAACTCTGATATATTTGAATAATTTGAATGATAAATCCTTTTTAAACGACTCTTTAGAGATCGTTTTCTATTGTTATGACTGTTGTGCCATGAAGTAACACCCAGTTTGAATTCCGCTGCGTATCACGAAATTGGGGGTGTTACACCTAGTAACCCTTGATGGGGATGCTCTTGGCATAAACATGGTGTCCCTTACCGTGGTTGCTTTCAGGATTGTCGCGTGATAAATTTTGTGATGATCAACCATAGAGTGTATCTCCTCCAATAACCACTCATTAGAACACATGCAAACACCATCATATGGAACCCCTATTATTCTTCCAAACTCCTCAATTGAAAGAGTGTACTCATGTCCATTTATGGTGAATTCAATTGAGATGGACCCATCTTTATTTCTAATTATACCCATAGTCCTGTAGAACTCAAGCACAAAGACCAGGCAAATTTGCTCGTTTATATCCAATAAACAATCAAACCAAATAGTTCCAAATACTTCCCTTATGTCGGTATTTGCAAGAAATGATGGATCAACAACTCTACCTTCATGAAAGAGTCTCTTTTCAAGCAACTTAAAGGCTTTCCTATCGTTCGGACTTAATCCATCTTTCCTATGGTACATGGGTATGTAGTGAGCGGTGTCTTGGTAATCTTGTTGCTTGTTGCTTGGCATGATGTTCCTAAACAATACAACCATAATATGGTGTTAATAGTGAATAGTAACCTAGAAGGTTTGATCACAATTTTGCTCTCATCATCTTTGTTGAGTGCAAGAAATGTGTTTAATTTGTATTAACAATGTTAATTCTTTGATTTAGATTATCTTAGAAAATAATGTGGTGACAAATTATGATAAACCCATTTGAACCCAACTCTTAAAGATGAAGAAATTGTAATCTTAGAAATCAAGGAATTAAATTAACAATGTAGAGAAGATTGTACTTACGCAAGTGATTGTTAAACTTGAGAGAAATGATCAAATTGCTCCTATGAACAGTACCTGAGTTCTTGTTCGTGAGTCTTTGAGGTGAGTATAATTGTGGAACATCCACAGTGATCATTCTTTAGCTTATACTATCTTCTGTTGCACGGATCCTGCGGATCCCTCTCATTTGGGATCCGGCTAGTATAAACAGAGGGATCCGGCATGACAGCAAAAGTCAGCTCAAACATTCCTTAATAACCTTGGTTTGGGAGTTCTAAAATGCCTAGTGTTTTGATGTTAAGGCTCTAAAACTTGTGGTTTGAGGTTTTGAAGATTTAATACTATTCCTATTAGACGAGATTCCCTTTTTAAGAATTAGTCATAATTCTTGGGAAGCTTTTCAAACATTATAATAAAATCTCATTTTATCATAATATAAGAAGTTTCACATGGATATTTATTGACATAGATGAAGTGTCAATAAATCCTTTGTGATAAATAATGATTGAGATTATCGAATAACCAAGATATCATTATTAGGATTTGGTAATGTAGTCTATACAAATTAGTCAAGGAATACTATTTTGATGATGACTATAATATGGATAACTACTTGAACAATTACTAATAAATTATGCAACTAAGATTTTAATAATAAAAAAAAGTAAGTAATTAACGATCATACATTTGCTAAATATTCTTATTAAGAAAATAAGTATTTAGATGTTTTGTGATCTTCTTGGAATCTCCAGATTTATGTTGTGAGAAAGACAACACTAAACATTCTTTTTGCGAAAAGAAATATTTAGATAGATTCTTCATGATCTTCTTGGTAACTCCAAATCCAAGTATGGATAATGCTTAACAACAAAATGTTAGAGAAATATAATGATTTTTAAAATATGACAAAAAGAATCCTTCTTTGTAGTTTACAAACATACATGGATTTTATCAAGTTTTTAAAGTACAACATACTCTAAGAAACTTGGTAACGAAGCTCTGATGGTAATTGTGGAAAACTAGAAGGGGGTTGAATAGTTATACCAAATTAAAACTTCCTTTTAAATATTTAGATCGACTTATGTCAATCTATTTGGTTGTTTATGTTGGACGTTGATAGATAGATATATAAACGTGTAATGAAAGATAAAGAGTAAGAAACACATCACCACGACACAAGTATTTATAGTGGCTCGGCTACAAGGACACCTTCCTTGCCCTATTTACTCCCTGAGTCACCTACTCGAGAGTTCGTAAACACTACACCAACTCTTTATGGCGCAGAAGCCTTCACAACGTCACTTAACCTTTTTCCGATACAAAGCTAAATACCGAGTTCCTTCACACCAAGGAGAACCACACCTAACACAACGTCGTCCACCCTTTATACGGTGCTAGGCTAACCACCGAGTTCTTTCACACCAAGGATAACTAATCCTATCACAACGTCGCCTACCCTTTATTAGGTACTAGGCTAAGCACCTAGTTCCATTACCATGGAGGAACTACTACCTTTCACAACACAACACCTAATGTCAAGGAGATCCACTCCTTGTTACAATACCATCAAGGATATCACCATCCTTAGAAATAAACAAATACTTATATGTATAACGATGCACCTCATCGATTATACGACCTAGGCATTCTTCCCAAATGCCACTTGATTTGATTCTTAGGCATCCTTCACTAATGCCTTTGACAGAACGCTTGGCACCCTTCACTAATACCTTCGTCTTGACACCTTTAGCATTCTTCACTAATGCTTTGACACGGACGATAAGCACCTTTCACTAATGCTTTCATCTTGACACTTTCGGCATCCTTCACTAATGCCTTCAACCCAACATATATGGAGAAAGAAAGAACTATCAACAAGAGAACATTAGTTGTCTTGATAATGACGAAGCATGGCAACTCATGGACTTGAGCTTGCTCGTCTTCAAGAAGTGGTGATCTCGCCTTTAAGAGGAACCTAGAGAATCACACAAAAACAAAAAACAAACTACATAGATCACTTGGATATGAGGCTAGAGGGTTATAATACTTGGGGAGGTATGTGTGTAAAGTAATGAGTAGAAAGGAAGAAATGACTCTCTATTTATAGAGGAAATTTTCTACTGTACCCCGGATCCCTTCCACAAGGGATCCGGCTAGCATAAAGCTAGGAATCCGTGGGACGCTCCTCTTTGACCATGGGTATTTTTGGTTATGGGTCATGGGTTGATCCATGGTTTTCTTTCTAGATACAATGTATCTCAAAGATACAATGAACTTGGTTAAGTGGTATATATAAAACCACGGGTTATGGGTCAATACCATTTGCTAGTTTTTACCCATTTAGTATATACTCGTTTTAACCCATTTTAGTATATACTTGTTTTTACACATTTTAGTATACCTAGTTTAAGTATATGCTAACCCAATATGTAAACACTAGTTGTTGTACACATGTATCTAAATCATAAAATAACTTATACTTGTTTTAGTGTTTTATTTGAAAACGTAAGTGTGTTAGGAAACTATTGACTCGAACTATTTGTTTCGTTAAAATGATTTTACGTTTGTTATCGACAAAACATTAGAAGATCGTAAAATATAAATAAACGTTTTTACGGCTTATTTGTATTAACATAACTTACTTATATAATAAATGTATTTTTTAAATTGATAATTAGCTTTATTACTCTTATTTTTTTCAAATCAAACTTAAAACAAGTAAACTACTATATAGTACCATTTTTCCTAAAACCAAAAAGACTAATCCGTCTTCGCTACAAAGTTACAAATATTTTATGCCTCACTTTCCCTCTAAAAAACTGAATTCCAAAACCAATTCAATTTCCCTCCACTTTCCCCCCAAATCAAAATTAACCTTCAATTCATATAACTTTTCAATCCCACAAAATTAACCTTCAATTCATAAAAATGGACTTTTATTGTTTTTTTGGGTGCAGGTGAGATTGATAATGGGGGAAGATGAATCGGATTGTAAATTGTATCATTAACAAAGAACTCGTTCGTGTTAGTGGATTCAATATAGTAAATTTAACATTAGGAGTGAAATAAGTTGTTTTGGATAAGTTGGTCTTCTAGATATGAGCATAAGTAGTTTAACTTAGTAATGCCAAACACCCCTTGTTGCGCTTTGATACAATACATCAACAGTAATAAGTGTTTGGATATGATTATAGGCTCATTTGATGGTGTAATAAACAACTATAAGAAACAGTTTCGGAGTTGCCTATTCAAACAGCTTATCCGATTCTCATTATTTTACGTCTTAAATCCCTAATTAGCTGATTCCCAAAAACATAAACAAATGTGATATCTGATTATCTGGTTTCCTTACTGTAGAAGCCTATCTACAAACTTTTTGCAACATCTCCTTCTGTTATAGCAATTGCTTATTTCATGAAAGCATAGGCAGTTTTAATATGCATTACCAAACATCCCCTGAAGTCAATGTTATCATAGAAGTATTGATGTTGTATGCTGAATTGACATCAGACAACTCCTTCGATATTAGCATTATGAATCCTTTTTACAAAAAGGGACATTTATATTTTTCTTTAGGACAATCAGGCTATTGGTTTCTTGATTAATCTAGTCCATATTACATGACGTCGTAACACTTTATCTTGCCCGAAAATGTTTCTGATTCTATGTTATTTTTTAGACCAACATGGGAAGGTGGTCAGTATGACGCAGATGAAGAAAGTCGATTGGCTGCTCTTCGATTAGCAATGGAATTAGAAGCTGATCATATCGATGTTGAGCTTAAGGTTTTCTTCTTCTTGACATAAAATCGGTTTCTTTGTGTCATGGGCCCGTATAGAGTACTATTATTAGTGTTCTTACATATTAAACTTTTCCATTATACCATCAGACATAATATTCTCTATCAGATTTTAGTTGCTCAAATGCAGGCCGTTGATGATTTCAACAATTTAATCCATGGAGGCAAGCCTACAAAGTGCATACTCATACTTTCTTCTCAAAATTGTCAAAATACTCCTTTGAAAGTGCAAGCTTGGGAACCTTGTGGCCAAAATACAGTCAACAGGAGCTGACATTGTCAAGTTTGCAACAACCGCTGTAGATATAGCTGATGTAGCAGCCACGTACTTGCTTAACTCTCTTTGCATATAAGTCATTGAAAGGTGGCTTTGTTGTACCGGTTGGGTCATTTAATAACTGGTATATATAAATTTGATATTTATATAAATAAAGTTGACATTTTTTATTAAAAGTAATCATATTGACTGTCGGGTAACTTGGTACTGAATGCCATTGGCATACAAAAGTACTGTGACTCAGGGCACACATGTGTCAAAGCCATCTTTTATTGACTCAAACGATATATAAAAGTACTGTGACTCAGGGCACACATGTGCAAGTGTGTTGATATTTTAAGGAAAAAAACTCTTATTTCTATCTATTCAAATGAGTAAAATGTATCATTATTGTTTGCAGTGGTACCATTCCTCACAAATAATCTTTGCTTAAATGTTGTGATGAGGTTGATCCGGTTGTAAAGGTAATTTTCATTGTCATAAAAAGCTTTACCATCAAACAATATGCAGACAATGATAAAAGTATGGCATTTAATGTATTGTGTTATTGATTGTATGTTACAGTAGATAGGAGCGATCAATTGTGCCATCAGGAGACCAAATGATGGGACATTATATAGGTGTAATACAAACTATGTAGGTGCTATTTCTGCTATTGAGGAAAGTCTACGAGGTTTCTTTCTATACTTCCTAAAAGAAGTGATAATATGGGTGGTTGGGTCAAACAGTGCCTTTTGTTCACTTATAAAAGTTTCATATGATTTCACATGTTTCTTTCTGCCCGTTCGACCCATTTGACCCATTTGAGATTCACTTAAAGCACAAATTGCTGCAACTGTCTGCGGGTTCAGGTGATCAAAATAGTGCAACAGGATCACCCTTGGCTGGTAGACTATTTGTGGTTATTGGTGCTGGCAGTGCTGAAAAGCTCTTGCTTATGGAGCAAAAGCGAAGGGTACAAGAACTGTGATAGCAAATAAGGACTTACGGTTAGATTCAACTATTGTTCACATTACCATTCCTAGTGCTCGTACTTGATTGCAAATAAAACATTATACTATTTTTATTGCATTCTTATCAGTTCAGTATGGGAGAAAGTCAATTGTATGGTTCTCGTCATATTTAGAGGGTGTTTGGATTCAAGTGGTTTATCAAAACATCAAAAATTGATTATAGCGACTTCAAGTCAGAGTAACCATATGATCAGTTGCAAAAATCAAAAATTGATTATAGTTCACATTACCTCTCACATGCATAGTTAATACATCAACTAAAGTTTTCTCTTACTGTTACTGCATAGATCGTGCTAGAGAACTTGCTAACGTAATTGGTGGAAAGGCTATATCTCTTGCCGATTTGAGCATTTACAGTCCAGAAGGTGGCATGATACTTTCAAACATTACATCAATTGGTATGCAACCAAATATAGACGTTACTCCTATTTCTAAGGTACGGCTATCTGTTGGCCCATCCGGATCATCTCGGGCTCGAATCAAACATGTCTATGAACTAAACTCACGACACACCAACTCACACTTTGTATATAATAAATTCTATATACAAAGAACCATCGTGACTTTCACTAGTACAAATCTGGGATTTCATCACACATGTTGTTTTTTGAACGGCCACACAGTCAGATATTTATGTGACTAAATGTACAGAATAAAATAAACAGCCACACTTGATCTGACTTGTGTGACCATTTCGAAATTTCATTGTCACACATTTGAATATTTATGTGACTAGAGGTAACCGGTAATTTTTTTTTGATAACTTAGTCACTTATAATTTGGGACGTGTGACATATACAAATAAGTTTGCAACATTAGTCACACTATATGAATTTGAAATGTGTGACAACTGAAAAGTAAGTGACAAATATAAGTCACACCCTTGAACAGTGTGACCAAATGTCATATATGGTCACACTAAACCATAGACATACATGATTAAGTGTAACCAAAATTCGATACATATGGTCACGTAAGTTAATACGTTTCTCTAAAGTTTAGTGTGTATTTGCTTGCCAAAACCTAATGTGTATAGTCACATTTAATTGTAGCATGATCATGTGACTATACGCTTTACAATAGTCACATCACACCATATTACAAATGTGTATCTAAATTATGTTTATGGTCGCACTATAAGAGTATTATATGTGACAAATACATTCAAAATAGTCATATTGTAGCATATTCATGTGATATGGTCACACTTTTGCTTTTATAGTTCAAATGTTTTTATAAACTGATTTTAGAATATTTCTCAAATTTTGATATCTCCCACCCACTTTTTTCCCCAAAATAAAATTTAGATTTTGGTTGTCCACCACAGACCCTTCGCGATTAGCCAGTTCCACTCCCGATTTCAGGTCCACATTTCCATAAATCAGGTACATTTCGTGGTGTTCATGAGTCAATTTCGTGTTTGGTTGACTTTTGAAATTAGGGTTCATGAGACCCGAATCTGTATATCTGTCTTTCATATTCAACAACTGTAAAAGTGCATCTGTAATCGTGGAATGAAGGGATTATAACATTATACAAATCATTGCAGCCAATCATCAGAATGAAGGTGTTGGTCCATCTGCAAGTCGTGGAACCAAATCAATGGAAACGAATCAGAAACCTGTAAAAGAGCCAAATTTTAAGCTAGTTTTAAATGTTCAATGTGCACGAAATCACTTTTTTATAAGTCAGTGGTCATTCTTACTCAATTTACTTTTGGTAAAGGTGGCAAAAAGGGCGGGCCGGCTGGGCACGGGCTACGGGCTAAACGGGCGCGGGCTAAACGGGCACGGGCCAAACGGGCTCTTGTTATACGAATCGCTTTTAAAAAGACCCAAAACAACGAAATAAATTCATCGAATAGTAACATCTCATTTATATTTAAAAAATTAAATATAAGTTTTTCTTTAAAAACAATCTAATGTTTGAGAAAAGCATGTGCCCATTATGCCCATTTAACTTCTAAACGGGTAATACATGCCCTTTTCAAAAAAAGAGGGGCCCAAATGTGCCTAAATTTTTTAAAAGTTTGCTCATTTAACCCATTTTTTGATTTTCGGCACAAATTGCCACCTCTAGTTTTTGGTGTGGATTTGTTGGATCCATCTAAAGAAAAAATAGTGGGAGCACAGAATCAAGAAAATCAGAAGATTCTGTTGGGAAATTAATGGACACAAGGTTGGATGATCAACCTTTTGCAGGAGGGCCTTATAACTACAATGAACTCAGAAGGCGTGTTCCTCTTTAGACTTCATATCCACCCTTTTTTCTGTGGTTGGTCACTCAGTATGCTTTTGTTGGGACCTCTTGATTTGACGTTGAAGCTAGTGTTTTTATAAGGGAAGGCCACTGTAAGGTGTGTTCCATTCCTAAGTCGATAATGTGCAAACGGTCTTTCTTGCGGCATGCTTGTACTATGGCATCATTTGCTGACATGAAACCAAATTCTATGTATGGTGTGTTTTGGTGAAGTAAATGAAAAGCTCCGATTTTTTCTGCACGCCTTGTGAGCTGGAGACATTAAGGGCTTAATATATAAACATGTCAATGCCTTGAATTGATATATGTTTGACCACTTTGTGAATAGTCAATTTTCGATGCTATCCTTACCCATTAAGTCCACTCACTCTACACGGTCTTAGAACTGATGCCTATCAGCTCTGTACATATAAACCAACTGAGGTATAAACATTCGTAGATGCTATCCTTGTTATTAATTCTGGTTCTTACAGCATTATTACATTTTTCTATGTTTTATCCCTAAATGGCCGGTTAGGTTAATATGAAACTAAAAGCTATCGTACAGAGGCAAAATCTTATTGTAAACAAAAATAAGGCGATGTTTTTAACAAACTTAAATTTCGGTGGGATGAGTGTTGTACGGTTCTACTCACAGAAGTCGATTATATTTTTGAGGAAGCCTATGCTATCTTCACAAACTGTTCGAAAAAATATATAGTTCAATCTAAATGCAGAAAGTCATTAACTTTTCAGTTTCATGTTCACTCTTTACGTTTGCATTTGACACCTTTTCATACATGTGGAACAATAGAGTTCAGGCTGAGTAAGCTTAACGCCGTTTGGTACTAACTTGAATGTATTTCTGCAACATTTCCATGCTTTCTGGAAATTCCATTATTTTCCAAAATTGTTACTGTACTCAGGCTGCGTGTTCGTCGGGACAGGACTGCAATAGTGGTGATGAATGAGGTTCGTGTGAGCAGTCCATATCTTGCTGAATCTGTTACTGGAGGAACTGCTGCTGCCAATGAGCGAGTGAGAAAAGTGGTAAGATATATAAGCCCTTCTGAATAGTCAAAATTAGAGGTGGTACTTTTGACACATTTAGGCTGATTTGGGTTGTGTAACCTCTTGTATCTCAAATGGGCCAATTAAATTTTATTTAGCTGAAAGGCTAATTTGTCGAGTGGGTCAAAAGGGTTTAAAGTTCCGTTTCTTGGTTTCTGACCATTGATTAAAAAATGCACAACCAACAAAGACACCAACTAGAGATGTTCAAGACCCAGTCTTTACAAAGCCCGGGCAACACCGGGCAGTAAACTAGTCCTAAAATCCCTGTTCTAAATGGTTAAAATTACTTTTCCCAACTTGAGCTTGTATGAAAATGTTAACAAAGTCATGGACTACGTGATATTGATATTCTTCTTTCCTGTTCTTTTGTTCAGATTGAGCTTGAAAGGAGGAGGTTGCAAACTTGTGGAGCTGGACAATGAATACCGGGGGGACTTGCTGAAGTTCTAATGGTATGCATTTCTGTTCTTTGACCCATATCTTTATTGATTCATGCGGTTTCTTATTCTAAATTTAGAGTTAAGTTAATTCCCTTTAAACACTTCCTAGATTACGGTGTTTTATCTTGACCAGATGTGTCCTTCCCCAATTGAGAGCCAGACTCAGCAACATGAGGGTCTGCTAAGGCATTGCATCCTTGTTGCTGCAAGTAATCCTTATCCACTACCTACACCTGTTTATCGACCACCAAATAAGACTGAGACCCATCAAAAGATCCATTTATTTGACGCCTAGACAGTTGCTATATCATTTCCTCAGGTATTGTTGTAATGATGATGGAACCGTTGTTCATTAAGGAACTGTATTGTGCTTATATCTATCTAGTCAAGGTGTTTTCTTTTTGCAGTCTTGTGTTTCTTTGTCAGTTATATGTCCAAGGCAGCTTCCAAAACTCAAAGCAATCTACAATGCGGTAATTAACAATCGTATATTTTATATAGACCTTCAATAACTAGTATTGCTCTTGGTATGTTGATTTCTTGGTCTTAATGACATGTACAGGAGAAAAGCAACCCATCAGCAGCTGATCCTACTGTTGAAGTTGTTAAAAATCAACATTATCAAGTTCCCATCTCAGAAAATTTCAGGGAGGCTTGTGCTGCTTTAAATCCATTAGGAGTAACAAATTCACCATTAAATCAGACCCTTGAAAAATCGGCTTCAGAGCCGCCTCCAACTTCCGTTTCACCAGGTTCTGTTAAGCATTGTGTTTGTTACTGTGTCATATATAGTTGATCATGTTAACTGATTGAAATACCATACTAATAAATAGAAGATTGTCTATGAAACGCCCGTACTAGATTTATTTTTATTTTTATTTTTATTATTTTTTTATTTTTTATTTTTTCTCTTTTGTGTGGAGTATACGGCTGTATGCTAAAATAGCATGCGGCTGTATGGTCATCTCAAGAGCATACGGCTGTGGTCTTTATACAGATTCTGCCAAAAACACTTTTTAGAGCATACGGCCGTATGAACATATACTATACGGCCGTATGGCCCCCTCGTCTGCTCATTTATGCACAAAATTTTCTGCACATTTCATATTTTTTGGAAAATCACTTTCCGCGTCATAAACATGACAAAACCTGAACAAAACATTTCTGGACATAACGCTAACTGTACATAAAAGTGGTAATCACATTTGAACCCGTATGAAGTCAAAACGGGTAAAAATGGCATAATGCCAAACACCCCTTTTAACTTGTAAACATGACATAACTAGTTATAAACTTCATTAATTCCGCGTTTATACAAAACATGATATTAAAACATTTGTCCTAGGCTTTTCGTGGTATTAGAGAGGGTTTAGGATAAGCTCAATCACCCATGAGCTCCACCGGTAGCTAAACCGCTACCTTATGCGTTAAACTTGATCTCACCTATAAGAAAAACATAAATGAAGTAACGTAAGCATAAAGCTTAGTGGGATAACATATATAAAGCTAAAATAAACATGTTAACGTTACTAGATGTTGCTTCATAATAACTTTCCCCCGCATAGCTATCTTGGTGATTATAACACCGTTAATTCCCCACGGGAATATATTCTTGCATTGTAACATGCACTTGGGGGCTAGATACCTCATCATAATGCTAGAGGGCATCATGCTTGCCTTAAATACACTAGTTGTCCGCTTAGGACCTGGTGAACCCATATTTGGCTCAATTTAGCATCTTATATGCTCTAGTCGTCCACTTAGGACGTTAAGTCCCGTTTTTGAGACTTTCCATATCTAGCTGTGCTTTTCATAACTGACGAGCCATATAAACATACTAATCATCCAGTTAGGATGTCTGAGTTCCGTTTTTGGAATTTCTACTATTATGAGGCTCGATTCTCCACTAAGGAGGTCTAAGTTCCAATTTTGTCTCGAACAACTGTATGTGATCACATAATAGCACATATCGTCCTCTAACGACGCTAAACAAGTGAAAATAGACAATATTGGCTAAAATCACTTTACTAGGACCACATGGGTCATAACAGGCTGTTTTGACCCGTTCACTTTATTTCACATATACACTTATACCGTTAAATTTATTAAACTCATAATAAGCAATATAAATTCGTAACACGAGTATAACACATAAACATACAATAGAACTTAAATATGAGTATCACGAAATATGTGACACCTTTAACAAGCTACTAAAGATCCGTTAAATGAGCAATGATACATCATTTATGCTAAAAACATGTTACTAAGACCACACGGGTCGTTACGGGTTGTTTGACCCGTCTAAGTTATTTCATATATAATCTCATATCGCGAGATCCATTTCTACTCATGATATATACTTCAACATGATTATGTGCTCAATTATCATAAACTCGTAACACAAGACACATATTGTATATCTAACGGGCTCTTGTAGTCCCTTTTCTAATCTTATATACGTTACTCACCTCGATATAGCTTGAAATCTATCACGAGTTCCCGTGAACGTCCCGGGTAACCTTTACAACCAAGGAACAGGTAATTGACATGGAGCTTATTTAATATAAGGTTTAGCTTATCATAAACAAGCTTTATAACTAAACTAGGCCATAAGGGGGTGTTTGGTTCCGCGGCTTATATAACACATAAACTTATATTCTGAAAATTAACACCATAAAATGGTGTTATGTTATCTTAACAATTTACCCAACACTTGTCTTAACTTGATTAACACATAATCTTGATTATTTTTAAAAATCACAAATTAACATAAACTTATAAATTTCTACTACCCAACACTTGTCTTAACATGATTAACACATAATCTTGATTATTTTTAAAAATCACAAATTAACATAAACTTATAAATTTCTACAAAACCCCATATATGGCATCAAATCATCATCTTAATCCTAACCCACTATTGGGTAATCATAAAACACAAATTTAAGAACCTAGGTATAATCTTTACCTCGAATTGGATTGCGAGAAAACTAGAATTCACACCCTTACACCTTCATAAGCTAATATCTTAGCTTGAGATTGATAAAAGTCGAATAAGAATTGAAGCCCTAGATTATCCTTGTATTTGTATGTGTGTCGTGAGGTGGAGCAGAGAAGGAGGTAAGGATAAAACTAAATGAAGTTTCCTGTATCTTAAGTTATCTCATATAAGTGCTAAAATATAAGTTTCATCGTTAGGCAAGGTTAGCCCCTGTTAGAGAAACTATACATGAGAGGTCCTTTAGACTAATTAAGAGTTTATAATAACAATAAAGCTAATTGGAAAGCCTTTAAATTAATAATAAACCATTATTGTAAAAATTGGGGTGTTACAACTCTCCCCTACTTATCCGGTTTGTGTCCTCACAAACCTTTCTTAATGAACGCTAGGGGGTACTAGCTGAGCTTCTATTTATATTCTGACCCCTTTTCTTTGCTTCCATTAGACTTAGAGAAGAAGGACCTCTTAATTCCGAGCATCTTGACCTAAGTGTCAAGAGTTTCAACTGGTTTCTCAACATAGTTGAGGTATGCTATAATCATGATATCTACTAGAAGGACATACTTGGATCGACAATTGAAAGTTCTACTACTCGGCCTCTCTTATTCTTATAGGATCTCATCCTATCTTACATTATCTTAAGTCTTTGTATCATCTGATCGATCTTTTCATTCATGTGAATGGTCTCAATGTTTGACCATTTATCTAAGAATGATAGGATGTGTTGAAATTAACACAAGTGCCCAAATTCTTATGGAATTTCTGTTAGAATTCATAAGTGAATCTGGACAGGAAATATAGAGACACGTACTCTATAATTGGCTACGATACATAAATATCTCATTTCTCAAAAGTTTCTCAAATGCTGATATCTTAGTAACTATTATTTGGGAGACTGCAACTGTGCTTTAGTGACGGACATCACACTCTAACAGTTATATTATCTCGCATGACATGGGTCATAAAATGATTATGATTGTATTTAGGCATACTTATTATCATGCAGGATGATTTAAACATCTTGAGTTTATAGAATTGACCAATTATACATGGTCCTTACTCATATTAAGTGCATACAACACTTTTCTGACTGAATTCAAAGTATTTGCTAAACTGAATTATAGAACTAACTGTTCTTAAGCAAATTTCTAGCGGTTACAAGTTAAGTAGTACACCGCTATACTTGGAACTGATTAGTGTCTGTTTTCAACACCGGATACTAGGTATCTCTGAAGTCAAACTTTATTACTGAGAGCTTGACTAATAATAAATCTATGTGTGGAACTTACTACTGAAACTGCCCGTCTATAACATCATAGTGAATATCAGTACATAAAGTATGTCACTGTCTTAGTGCATAACTGATCCAGTACATAAGCACATTGTTAGTGCATAAGTACATTCTAACTTAACATATCTAATACCATTCAGATCATATGATCTGCATTACCGAAAAGGGCGCATACTCACAATACCGAGTGCATAAAGCACACCACTAATTATATGTATAAGTATAATGTTGACTCCATACATAAAGCGTTATTGTTCCACACAAGACTAACTGAATGCTCAGAACATAATACTTAATTGTCTAATTGCATAATATTTTCAAAGGATGTAGGTGTATAAAATACAACCACATAGAATTTGCACATAAAGACTCTCTTAAGAGACTTTGATCAAAACTGTGGCCAGAATTTCCCATGAAATAATTTAAGCACTAATATGTTGATCTTGATTGTTACAATGAGGATAAGTATCCTATGTTTGATTACAGTTTCTTATAAACACAGTTCTGAAAGGGCTTCCAGTGATGAAGCCTTCACGATAAACAAACGATCACATTGTTGTTCTGACAACTAATAGATATTCATGAAATATCACGCTGATATATAATTTTGGAAAATTTGTGATAATTTTTTTCGACAATATTATCCCATTCTAACCAGGAAATTTAAGGATTACAACTTGCCAACTATCTATCAATGTTCTGACTTAACTTGATAGCAGGTAAGGCATTGCCCTACATGAATTACTATGTCTTCCTCTTATTCGATTAATGATTAGAATCATAGCACATTTAGGTGGCACCCAAATGTATAGAGTGACTTGACTCGTGAGCTCTATCGAGCGATACATCAGGAACTACTTATTACTTGAGTACTTAAATCATGTTGGATTGTATTACGAGTCCTTGCGAGCTTACTACAAAGCTGTATATTTAACCCACGGGATTAACTCAATCTGATTTTTAGCTGAATCGATCTTAATGTCTTTACTATTCATGGCATGTCCGAGGAGTTCATGACTAAAATTTGCATTTTGAGAGCTTAGCATGAAGCTTTTCTTCTCTCAACATACTAAAAGTTGCCACAAATTAGTTCATGATTATTGACTGACTTAGAGTCAGGATATCATCAATGAATACAATAGCTGACTTATCTGACATTGGATGGCAGACCCGATTTATCAAGTCTATAAAAGCTGTTGGGGAATTCGTTAAGCCAAATGGCATAACAACGAATTCATACTGTCCATGATTGGTTTAAAAGACTGTGTTTGGGGTATCCCCTTCCCGAATCTATAACTAGGGGTATCCTGATCTTAGATCTTTAGATATCTAAAGAGGAACTCGCACCCTGAAAGTGATTAATTAAATCATCGATCCTGGAACCTGTGGGTTATGGGTTTGGGACAACAACATAATAGATTCCCGGTGGCCGATATACCTTAATATATTACGATCTTTGTTCTTAACAAAAGAACTGGAGCTCCCGAAGAGGAACTAATGGGGCAAGTAAAGCCATTATCTAGTAGTTCTTGTAACTGCTTCATTAATTCTTGCAGTTTGACAGGAGAACAAAGTAGGAGTTTTAACAATAAGGTACTCCCGAGATAAAATCGATATGAAATTCTATTTCATCTGTCAGGTAATTACGTGGGGATTCTTCTGGAAATATAGCAGGAAAGTCTTGAATAGCTGGAATACTGTCAAATCTCTAAAATGGTTTCTTGAGAATCATTAACATGAGCTAAATAAACTTAACAGTTATGAGCCGGTATTTCTTGGCTCTAGCATTCGTACTTATAGTCAGGGAGGCTTTCTTATACTAGACGTAAATGAACGTTTCTCCCCCACTTAGGGTTTATCCCAGATTAACTCACTCTGGCATGAATGATAGCTTATTCTTATTGAATTATTACGTACAAATGACAACGTCAATTTCTCTATAGACATAGGAAATTCGAATCAACTAAGAACTTTTCATCATGAAATTCTAATTCACCCCTCTGAAATATAGGGTCATATATCAAATCTTATCATCTATTGCCTTTTTAAATCCAAGGAGGCGAGGCCTATACTGACTCGTCGAATAATAGCTTTCGCCAGGATTGTCACACCCCCAAATTACCTGTTTTGCAGCGGAATGGAATTCCTGGGGGTTGACTGTCATAGCATCACAATCACAGTTATATTGAACGACCTAAAGTGTCGTTTGGAAAATACATCGTTTGATTTATTAAAACAATCAGAGTTTACAAAGTATAGGTCCCAAATGAAAGTTACTATGTACGGAAATAAATTTGATACAATCCAAACGATGTTTTAAAGTGCATAAATCCTATGAGAGAGGCGTCGTCACCACGACTCTATGATATGTCCACATGCATGCCATGAAGTGAATGCCTTAGATACCTGAAAATACATTGCTAAAAGTGTCAACACAATGGTTGAGTGAGTTCATAGAGTTTAGTTTAATACGACTACCACAAGTATAAGTTATGTATGACAATGACGTCACAAAAAAAATGGTACAATTGCTTAAGCACATGACACCAACGCTAGACTGATCATGATGTTCGCCCCAACAGAGTGTTTTGCCAAACAACTCAAATTCTGATATTAAATGAAATGCATCCGTTTAACCAGTTGGAATCCACCAACCCGGATGGAGGTGTCACCCTCGATAGATCTATCCACTCACCCTCGCTTCTATGAAATTAACGGTTCATGTTATATGATGGGGACATTCAATTGGCATGAGGTAACTTAAGCAATGTAATGAATTTGATATACTTGGCATCGTAATAAAAATGATGTGCAATGTATTCTCCCCCGTAGGTTTGAAATAAAGTAAAAACTTGAATAAATCGGGGCTATGAAAACTCACCTGTTGCAATGATTATGATGACAAAAGTGGATACACTGAAATGTAGCGTGAATCGCGAAACTGACCTATTATGAATGATATGATATGTAATAAGTCATGATGTAATGCTATGCATGCAATTCGGATGATATTTATACCACTTATGAATTTTTGAAAACAATACTTCTCGTCGAAAAATACTCTTTTGACGTCTTGACCATTCTTAGATTACTTTAAAAGTATTCACGTCAAAATGACATCCTACAATAGTTACTTAATGATTTATTATGAAATTTTAACTTTTCGTCGTAAAATAATGTCGTTGAAATTTCATGAAAGTGACCAAAACGGCCTCGAAAAGCTAGTCGTAAAATGGTGCACGTCGAGCGTTAGGAAACGAACTCAACGGTTTTGGGAAGTTCGTATCATAATCTCAAAGTTTTAGTGTTTAAGTTTCCATACTAGAGGTCTCGATCACAAAGAAAAATATAAGTTAAGTATGGTACTTTAGTCCAAAATATCGTTTAAGGGTGGTTTTTGGCAAAGTTTGAGCGACTATATTTCATTCATTACAACTTCGCTAGACAAACGGTCTTGGACATTTTGAAAAATATGCTTGGCGATCTTACTTTTACTAGAAGACATCACTTTATAAAAAGTTCTACATCAAGGTTAAAAACGACCTTCAATATGCTCACTTGTTTTGCCGTAATACTTGTCTATTATAAATAATATAGTTTTTCTTATATAATAAAGTTACGGCAACTTGTTTAAAATGTGAATAACTTAATCGTTATAAGTCCGTTTTCTACGTTTTATATATCCTCGGAATCGTGATAATATATACTAATATATTTTTGATAAGTCGACACTTTTTATAACGCTTAAGACTCATTTTTGTCTCGTAAAACGTCGAGATTACATGCTGAATTTTCTGAAACAATTATTTTTCGTCGTCAAACTTGAAAATTTCATATCTTCTTCGTTATAGCTCCGTTTTAATCCGTTCAAGCGGCCACGGTTTCGTTTTAAAGTGTATTTTCTAAATATCTAAGCCAAAATTTTTTATCTAATGTCGGATTTTCCAGATTTTTAAAATAAGGACAGACCCTTTTGCAAACTTGTCGAAATGAGTTTTTCTCGTGCCAAACCTATTCTAACCCATTCAAAACAACTCCGAAGCTATTCTAATCCTAACATACACCTTCTTAGGGTGTCATGGGTTCCTAGGCATCACCAAAAGTGATATTTTACAAGGAATAATTATAGGATGACATAAATATATATAATTCTTAAAAACAATGTAAAAGTGGTACAAACATCATATGACTTGCATGTTTCTCAAATAAAATGATATGATAATAACAATGAATGTGAAATAAAAATATGAATATGAATGCTTACAAGAAATATGATGAGGTTTAAGGACAAAGGGTTTTCCTAATCACTTGAGGTTTTTATTGCAAAACCTATACAACAAGTGATACTAGTGTTTAAATAAACTTGTCTTGAAAATAAATTATGAACTCCTTCTTGATTACTATGGTGGCCGGTCCTTAGGGAGATGAGGAAGAGAAAAATGGTTTGTTTACACTTGAAGATATGGTAAGTATGTGAATATATTATTGTTTTAGTATTACAAGATATACTTGCAAGATATTTGGCAAAGTTTAGATGTGAGTCATCTAAGATTGTCGACATACATGATTAAAAAATGACTAGATGAATTTGTAGTAATTAAAATACACATGTAGAAGTAAAAGTGTTGTCATTTAAGAATAATTTGGTAACTTGTGTACATATTTAAGCATTTAGGGTAGCGTTAGCTAAAAATAAATTTTAACAGGTCAAGATAAAATATATTGAAGTCATAGAAATTATAAAAATACATTTCTTACAAGAACTGAGTGAAATAATAATTATCGGATTGAATTTAGGAAAACCGTCGTAAGTATTTAAATATAACAATTTATATACGAAATAAATTTAAAACACTGGGTAAACTAATAATAATATTTTTATAAACTTAATATGAGTATAAAAATATATTAGGAATATTTTTGGAAGTGTCGGATCAAATGTTCAAAATAAATGATTACGCGATAACGTTTATTTAATATGAAAATTACGCGTCTAATGTAAATGAAAAATTATGAATGAACTAACATGCTGATAATGATGCCAATGAAATGTAGACTAAACCTAGTCTATATGAAATGCCTTTGATAATATGATCATGAATTCGCAGCTAAACCACTAAGGTTACGCGAATTTGAAACTCGTAAACCTAGTTTACGATAAACGATGAAATAGTGAAGCATGAATAATGATTTGAGAATGATCTGAAAGTACGAGTTGTCACAAGGATGGCTTAGTTATAGGGGAACGAATCGTACAAGAATTAGTTGAAAACATACGAGCAAGCATTATATTCATGGAGGAGGCACCTGTCGTGATATCGGGTGTCTCTATAAATTTCTTGACTATTACTAGAAAGCACGATCTAAAAGTCTTAGCATCGAGCTATGAAATATGAGCATTTTTACGCTCAACTGTTACAACATATACCTAAAATAATTTCCAAGATTCTATGATCATATACATATATCATAACTAGATTCGGTCGTAGAAATGTCTGTAAACTATTAAGTGGATCTCATACGTCGATAAAGACTTCCGACGTATTTCTTAATTTCTACTAAGGAAGGGTTACTACGAATGGAGTCTCTTAGACTCATTATATGATTAATTACTAATTCTGAACTATAGCTTACATAAAATACATAGGTCTAATAAGGTTCAATCCTGAAGTACAATACTATGCAAATAAACACTTGTCATGTGATGCAATTATTACCACGTTTGCCAGACGCCGTAATAATATTATCAGATAAGCAAGTCTTCACTGTCATCGTATAATACTAAATTCATGAACAATAATATATATTCATAACATGTTGATAACATATAATCTACAAATACTAAAACCATATGCACATGCGGAAACGTGTAACTCTATAGGTCGCCCAGAGCATAGGTTTAAGTCTAAGTACCCATCTACGATGGATACTTAAATCCCTCAAACCAAAGCTCAAATACCAACTTGAAAAGCACGTACTAGGATTTTATTTATTTTATTTTATTTTATTTATTTATTTATTTATTTTTGTGTGTGTGGAGCATACGGCTGTATGCTAAAATAGCATACGGCTGTATGGTCATCTCAAAAGCATACGACTGTATGGTCTTTATACAGATTATGCCAAAAACACTTTTTAGAGCATACGGCCGTATGAACATATACTATACGGCCGTATGGCCCCCTCGTCTGCTCATTTATGCACAAAATTTTCTGCACATTTCATATTTTTCGGAAAATCACTTTCCGCGACATAAACATGAAAAAACCTAAACAAAACATTTCTGGACATAACGCTTACTGTACATAAGAGTGGTAAATCACATTTGAACACATATGAAGTCAAAACGGGTAAAAATGGCATAATGCCAAACACCCCTTTTAACTTGTAAACATGACATAACTAGTTATAAACTTCATTAATTATGCGTTTATACAAAACATGATATTAAAACATTTGTCCTAGGCATTTCGTGGTATTAGAGAAGGTTTAGGATAAGCTCAATTACCCATGAGCTCCACCGGTAGCTAAACCGCGACCTTATGCGTTAAACTTGATCTCACCTATAAGAAAAACATAAATGAAGTAACGTAAGCATAAAGCTTAGTGAGATAACATATATAAAGCTAAAATAAACATGTCAATGTTACTAGATGTTGCTTCATAATAACTTTCCCCCGCATAGCTATCTTGGTGATTATAACACCGTTAATTCCCCACGGGAATATATGTTTGCATCGTAACATGCACATGGGGGCTAGATACCTCATCATAATGCTAGAGGGCATCATGCTTTCCTTAAATACACTAGTTGTCCGCTTAGGACCTGGTGAACCCGTATTTGGCTCAATTTAGCATCTTATATGCTCTAGTCGTCCACTTAGGACGTCAAGTCCCGTTTTTGAGACTTTCCATATCTAGCTGTGCTTTTCATAACTGACGAGCCATATAAACATACTAATCATCCAGTTAGGATGTCTGAGTTCTGTTTTTGGAACTTCTACTATTCTGATGCTCGATTCTCCACTAAGGAGGTCTAAGTTCCAATTTTGTCTGGAACAACTGTATGTGATCACATAATAGCACATATCGTCCTCTAACGACGCTAAACAAGTGAAAATAGACAATATTGGCTAAAATCACTTTACTAGGACCACATGGGTCATAACGGGCTGTTTTGACCCGTTCATTTTATTTCACATATACACTTATACCGTTAAGTTTATTAAACTCATAATAAGCAATATAAATTCGTAACACGAGTATAACACATAAACTTATAACAGAACTTAGATATAAGTATCACGAAATATGTGACACCTTTAACAAGCTGCTAAAGATCCGTTAAATGAGCAATGATACATCATTTATGCTAAAAACATGTTACTAAGACCACACGGGTCGTTACGGGTTGTTTTGACCCGTCGTTATTTCATATATAATCTCATATCGTGAGATCCATTTCTACTCATGATATATACTTCAAAATGATTATGTTCTCACTTATCATAAACTCGTAACACAAGAGTAATACATAAGCATATAACAAAACATGAACGTAAGTACCATAACACATATTGTATATCTAACGGGCTCTTGTAGTCCCGTTTCTAATCTTATATACGTTACTCACCTCGGTATAGCTTGAAATCTATCACGTGTTCCCGTGAACGTCCCGGCTAACCTTTACAACCAAGAAACACGTAATTGACATGGAGCTTATTTAATATAAGGTTTAGCTTGTCATAAACAAGCTTTATAACTAAACTAGGCCATAAGGGGGTGTTTGGTTCCGCGGCTTATATAACACAAACTTATATTCTGAAAATTAACACCATAAAATGGTGTTATGTCATCTTAACAATTTACCCAACACTTGTCTTAACACGATTAACACATTATCTTGATTATTTTTAAAAATCACAAATTAACATAAACTTATAAATTTTTACAAAACCCCCATATATGGCATCAAAACATCATCTTAATCATAACCCACTATTGGGTAATCATAAAACACAAATTTAAGAACTTAGGTATAATCTTTACCTCGAATTGGATTGCGAGAAAAATAGAATTCACACCCTTACACCTTCATAAGCTAATATCTTAGCTTGAGCTTGATAAAAGTCGAATAAGAATTGAAGCCCTAGATTATCCTTGTATTTGTATGTGTGTCGTGAGGTGGAGCAGAGAAGGAGGTAAGGATAAAACTAAATGAAGTTTCCTGTATCTTAAGTTATCTCATATAAGTGCTAAAATATAAGTTTCATCGTTAGGCAAGGTTAGCCCCTGTTAGAGAAACTATTACATGGGAGGTCCTTTAGACTAATAAAGAGTTTATAATAACAGTAAAGCTAACCGGAAAGCCTTTAAATTAATAATAAAGCATTATTGTAAAAATTGGGGTGTTACAGTATATGTGATAACTAATATGTTTACCTCGACATTTTTCCATATTGCATTAATTGCGTCTCGACTGAATCAACAATCAGCGGTGATTTGTCCACTTGTTCAGCAATAATAACTGGTTATACGGTTAACTATACCTACTTTTAGTAAATATCTACAAGTTCAAGTATTTTATTCTGCAAACATTACTTTAGGGGGCTATCTGCTACTTTATATTCTTTCTACAAAAGCTGTGAAATCAGCGTGTAATCATTCCTATTAATAGATTATAATCACAACATCCATATATTGATGCTAGCATTAATGCATAATAGCACCTCAATTTTGAGTATTTAAATGTGAATTTGAGAAATCCCATGTGTTTATTTCTCCATTGATACTTGAGGCTCAGAAGCAATGTTTGTTAATCTTTGCTATTTTTCTGTTGGAGCTATTTTGGTAAGGATGCATAATATTAACATCAATTGATATGTTGGCAGAGGTAGTGAGTCACTGAATTGTCCTACATATTTTTCCTACATGCAAGCTGGGCTCGTGACAGCATGGATCAAAAGTCGTGCCTCAGAAACGAGCCGGAAATCATTCAAAGGCAAGCAAGGAAGGCGATGAGTCATAAAGTTTTTAAATTATGGTAGTTTAGAATTTGATTATGTACGACATTACAATTCTATATTTGGTTCAGTTATATACATTCGAGTTTTATTCAATTTGAAATTGCTTTTTGTTTTTTAATTATGTTATATATATATATATAAATATACTCATTCCAGCAGCACTAACATAGTACTAGCAGTAATAACTTGCTCCCCAGTACTAACTTAGTACTGCTGGTAGTAACTATGCTCCAGGAGTATTAACTTAGTACTAGCAGTAGTAACTCCGCTCCAAGAGTACTAACTTATTACTAGCAGCAGTAACCCTATGACTACAAGATGTACTCACATAATATGGTCATGCTTATCAACATTATTGGTCACTCTTTGTTTAATTCGATGTGTGACTAAATATTACAAAATGCCATACAAACTAAAAATTTATGTAACCATTGGATGAACAATAGTCATACAAAATACACATTTCTTTACTTTAAACAGCATATGGTCACACTTATCAACACTTTTGGCCACTTTATGCTTAATTGTATGTGACTAAATACCCAAAACAAACATGTTTTGTGTGACTAAATATTACAAAAGGCCACACAAACATAAAATTCATGTGACCATTGGATTAACAATAGTGACACAAAATACACGTTTCTTCATTTTAAACAGCATATGGTCACACTTATTAACACTTTTGGCCACTTTTGCTTAATTGTTTGTGACTAAATACCCAAAATAAACATGCTTTGTGTGACTAAATATTACAAATGGCCACACAAACATAAAATTCAAGTGGCCATTGGATGAACAATAGTCACACAAAATACACATTTCTTCACTTTAAACACCATATGATCACATTTATTAACACTTTCGGCCACTTTTTGCTTAATTGTATGTGACTAACTCCAAAAAAAAACACCCTTTGTGTGACTAAATCATCACAAACATCACATTTTTTATATATTCATGTGACCATATGACAGAAAATAGTAACACAAAATACACATTTACTTGAATAAATCATCTCAAATGTCACATATATTATATATTTATGTGGCCAAAGGACAAACAATAGTTACTCTCAATAAACATTCTTGTGACTATAAAGTGTTTACGGTCACTCATACTGATTAATCCAACAAAATTTGTGCCTAATTTGTCACACATATTCGGGTTTTGGTTACTCTTTTTCAATGATAAAGGTTACGAACTCAACAATGTCACCATATGCCACCTACAGTGGTGCCACTTTTGGTGACACACCGAAAAAAATGTGTGTGACTATATGCATATCGTCACACATTTCTGTCGTGACCAATACCAGTTTTTGTACCAGTGTTTTCCCAAGAGTCACAACTTTCCATAAATAACTACCTATAACCGAAATTAACTACCTTTCAGTTATTAACTTTATTCTTGACATACTAGACCCCTTAACTTATGCACTTTACATACACGACTCTAAATACATAAACTAATTACACAACGACCCCTAAACATGGATTAATGAATTAACATCCAATACTCCCCCTTAATTTATTAATCCATGTCTTCAATATCTTCATGTCTTAAACTCGATCATCTCTATCTTTGAACATGTTGTAACGGGTCTTCTCATCTTTGTCTTCAAATACAACAAGTCAGACCCTCTAGCCTTTAGTCCCTTAAAAAAGTCTGGCCACTTTTCTTTTTAACCAAAAAGCCCACAAGTCTTTGGCCACAAACAAGTTGCACTGTACGCCCACTACTCCTCTTTTCTTCTTTTTCACTATAGTCTTCGAACAACAATTCAGGTCAATCGGTTTCCTCTTCACTTATTGATGTTTCTTGACTATGGTACACAATTAACACAACAACAATCTCCTTTAATCACTAATTCATGACCACCCAACAAGTATGGGTTTCTGCTTCTAGTTTTTGCTGCAAGTGCATGATGGTAGTTCCTTTTCCTCTTGTGATTGCTCCTATGTCCCGTCCCCTTCTTCTTCTCTGATGTTGTAATGCAACCAGTAAGTTCTCTTTTCTCTTTCTCTTTCCTTTCTCTGATTACGTGTTGCATTATTTCTCGATTTTTTCTCCTCTTGTAATGATCCCCAATTTCTGAATCGATTTTCTTCTTGATTGAATTCAAAAACCTGGTTTGTCTTCCTTTTCTCTCTTTCTTTTTAAAAATGATCTACTCAAGATCAATTTTCTTTTCTTAATCGATTCTTTTGACTCGATTTGTCTCTTCTCTGCATTGTAAAGAACTCAAGAACATTCCTAGTTCTACTCTTGTTCCTAACATGCAATCTGTCTTTTCTCTGCGTTGTCAAAAACTCAAGAACATTCCTAGTTCTACTCTTGTTCCTAACATGCAATATGTCTCTTTTCTCTGGAACGATTCCTCTAAATCGCTGGTCAATTTGATACTCCTGATCAAATTGTTCTTCTCTCTGATTAGTGTTTGCAGTTTAGTTTCTTGCAATCTGCAAAGCGTATTCCTCTTGAATCGTTGCACTCCTCTGATCGCCTTTGATGAAACACAAACTAAAACACCGGGTTTGATTCGAATATATGACGCTCTGATACCACTGTTGGCCCATCCGGATCATCTTGGGCTCGAATCAAACATGTCTATGAACAAAACTCACGACACATAAACTCACACTTTGTATATAATAAATTCTGTTAAGTTTTAAAATATATAGACACTTCTATTTATAGTCATACATACGAACCATCGTGACTTTTCCCAAGAGTCACAAATTTCCATAAATAACTACCTACAACCGAAATTAACTATCATTTGGTTGTTAACTTTATTCTTGACATACTATACCTCTTAACTTATACACTTTACATACACGACTCTAATACATAAACTAATTACACAACGACCCCTAAACATGGATTAATGAATTAACGTCCAATACTATCTACCTTTTTTTGGTCATATGTTTTAGTAATAATGGTATGCACTTAGATAAGTTATTATGTTTTTTATGGCAAGAAGCTTTAAAGTCGTATGCATTGGTATTTGATGCTGTGTCCACACCAAAATTTACGAGATTACTTCAGGAAGTTGGAGTGTGTGGAGCCATAATTGTTAAAGGGGTGGAGATGTTTATAGGACAGGCGTATAATGCTACTTTTCATGCATGTCCATCATGCCTAAAATCTTACCATCTCCCTTCTCTTATGAGTTTCACCTACTTTTCATTTGCAGCACATAAGGAATTATTTAGGAAGATTATGGGAAAATATTAATTGTCTTGGGAGCTGCCGTAGGTATGTATCTTTTTCTAGTTATCTTGAATTTTGAGTTTATGGGTACCCCGGAACAATAACTAGGCAAATAGTTGGAAATGTTATTGCCATTGATACGTTTTCCAATCATATGAAGTTATGAAAAAACGAAAAGATTTGACAGTCACATGCTCGTATTCTTATTTTTGTATCTATCACATTGTTCACATCGTTTACGTATAATCTTCATCCGATTACCTTACATATAGTTTTTTTTGTTAGACAAGATCAATATACAGTGTCAAGTTGTTCTTCATGTCTTCTCTTGTCTCAAGTTGTTCTTCATGTCTTCTCTTGTCTCAAATTGATCAATTTTGTTCTGCAACTCGTTTAACTTTGAGGAATTTGATGTGATTACCACTTTTGCTCAAGTATGGAGTTAAAAAAATATTATATTTTAGTTATTCTGAAAATAGATATAATGCTTCTAGAATGTCTGTCCGAGATAGGTGTGGGTTAAGTAATGAGTCAACCTTCCTCTGATCATTAGCCTTAACATAATAATTTAATTATTGCTAAGCAAAATGATTTAGGATTTTGACACACTTTGGGTGACTTGCATCTAATCAAACTATTATTAAACTTTACCCATTTGACCCATTGGAGATAAGATATTACCCAAATCAGCCCAACTTCTAAGTAAATGGGTCAAAATTTCAACTGCTGCAAACTTTGACTTTGGATCAAAATTTATATAGAATTACGTAAAGCTGAAGTTTTTGTTACTTTTTATACAGAAGCAGGAGGCTCGAGAGTAATGTGTTGTGCAAAATGGACACACAGGAAGCACGGAGGAGGTGATTATAGTTCTTGTTTCTCCATCGTTTGTTATTGTATCATTAGTATTTTGTTCGGACATAATAAGGAATTTTATATTTGACAGCCTTTGTATTCTCAGTTTTGTGATACTAAAATTAAATTTATTTTTATAGATTAAGTACTCATAAATCCTAGAAAACGAACGGCATCATATTATCTGGATAAATTGTGACTTTGTAGGTTTTGCTGTCATGATGGTAAACTATTGTTAGTATATGTATGCTGATGTTGTGAAAAATTAGATAGATTTGAGAATTTTGATGGACTATAGTAAAATGTCATAATAGTGAAAACTTTCATAGTGAAAATTATGAAATTACTAATTTATCCTTACTCCCTATTCCTTCCGAAATTATACTTTACATCTATATTTATCCCTATTCTTTCCGATATTCAACTTTACATCTATATATATTTTCATTACACGATTACTTCTAAGTCAAAGTTAACCCATAAACAATATTCATTCTTTCATACACGAAACACTTGACCACAATTTCACAACTATAAATTTTTCCGGTTAATTGGAAAGAGGAGAAATCCGCGGCTATTCATTTCGTATAACACGGATGGCGCCATGTTTATGTATACTCGTATAGTACGTATGAGGGTTTGGGCTGGTCGATCGTTTTGTTTCCCATGTCCGGTAAGGATCCAAAGTGTGACCAAAGTCACGACTGAAAGAAAGTTGCAAGTGTAATATCAACACACTGCAATTCAAAACTTGTCACAAAAAGTGTTCCGCGCCTACCCCCAAACTCTCAGCATGTGCCATAAAGTTGTACACTATGACCTTAAACCTTTTCTACTCATTACAAAACATGCACCATCCACCCATATTGCCACCTCTAATCGTTGTACAACCATTATCATCCTTTGGACTCGGGCAAGGACAACTTAATTTTTTGTGACAAAGTTTTGAATTGCAGTGTCTTAGTAGTTAATGTTCTTGATTTCACTCGTTTGAGTTGTTAGAGATAAAACCTAATCCGAATAAATGAGTCAATTGCATACCCTTTAGAAATGATAATCACTTTATTTGGTAGGTTAAATGGTTCCAGTGTTCAAATCCATTCACCCTTGAGACTTATAACGTAACCATAGGATATAAACTTGTCAGAAGTCTTACTGAAGTTCTTAGTTTGTGATCCAAGAATCTAGTTTTACAAAACTACAACCCAGATTTAACAAAATATTAGATGAAATTACTGTTAAAATGGCAAGTTGATTAGATGAAACCGTTTTAATGAAAGAAACCATGAATATCTTTGAGACATCAATTTTTGCCCACAAGACAATCAGAATAGTACAACCTGATTCTATGATTGGTAATTTCATTAACGTCTGAAACAGTAAGAGCGATTTGACTGATGTTAACATAGTTTGTTAGCTTAGTGGTCGACAGAAAGAATACCTGGTGTTTCCCTATGAATCATTCTTAACAAATAAACTTTTTCAAACTATCTTACAATAAAAGTTGTACATATTTTGCGCCTGTAGAGCAACTTGGGAAGCTGTTCGAAAGCTGGAAGTATGAGTCCAGCACAATCCTTGTAAATGTCTGTCAAAAAGAAGCCAATTTGCTTTTCACATAAAACATGCATAAGATAAACCTTCACACAGAATTCTTATTATTGTCAAGGTGCAACAATAAGAACCTTTTTCTGATACACGAAGTAAAATCATAAAATACTAGCTAGATACCGCAGATAGTCCTTTTACAGTGGCCAAAACTCGAGGCCACATACAATGAGGCCAGATAAAGGTCCTTCAAGACTTGTAAATCTCATATTAATCGGAAAAGAGTCATTCACAAGGTCACAAGTTGATTTAAATTTCCACAGTTGAATCTCCATCCATCCATCTTCCCTTTGTTTTGGAACCCGAGTAAAATCATTTCTATTCGATGGGCTTGGGTTAATAAAATAGATAAATTCGGCCATGTTATTTTCTTGGTGGATCAAATCTCGTACTTTCACCGGATAATGCAACCCCTGGCATTTTTCTGAAATCTTGAACACAATGTAGCAAATGTACTCTGTATCGGGTGATAACATTTGACTTTTAATTGTGGATTTGATATAAAATACTTGTTGTGGTAAAAGCTCACACACCTTCCGAAATCTGAATGTGAGACATATATAATATGGTTACATACGTCTTAAAAAAAAAATCATTTGGAGACACAGAAAACTAAATCCATATGGTAAAGCTTTTCAACCATCTATTCATAAAATCTTTAATATTCTATTTGATAATGTACATTTAGGTTAGCTTTAGCTGTTAATTAATAATGTTCTAAAGTTTGTTTAGAAAATCAAACCTGCAGTGAATTGATCTTCTTGAACTATAGAGATTCTCGTCAGAAAATTTGAATATAGTTGCCTTTGCAGAAAGCATGAGAAGTTTCTTCCTGTTTACTTTGCCAAACCAGAACATGTCCTTAGAGTTTGTGTCCTTAAATATATCTTTAAACTTAGTTGGCAACTGTTGCAGTTGATCCACGCTGAAGTTTGATTTCAAGACTTGTGGGGTTTCCTCCAACTTTCCAATTTCCTCAAGTTTCACCTGTATATAATCATGTTATGAGCATGTAACTTAGAATATGTAATCTTTTCCATAAATCCACCTGCTTTATAAAATATAAAGTAAATTGTAAAAACCGTCCATGTGGTTTGCCAGATCGTAGGCACAATCCCAATAACATCAAAAGTGCACACATAGTTCATGTGGGAACTTTGGGTTCAATTTTCGTCCCTGATCAAAGTGGAATGACTGACATACCCATATTTAACATTTTTTACCCAAATGACTGAAAGTTCCCAAAAAAAAAAACTGCGCCTGCACTTTCAGAGTTATAGTGATTGCGCCCGTGAGTTGGACAAACCATAAGGAAGGTTTTTTCAGATTACTCTATATCAGTAAACAATAATTTAGAACACATCAAAGGGATATTTATAAATTTACCTTCTCAATGGCTCTAAATTCAATGCCTTCAACATAAATCGCACCATCTCCATACTGGAATGTTGAAAAGCTCTCTAGCAGAAACTTAAACACGACATCCTCTTTCTGGTTCGAGTATCGGTCCAACTCAATCATCATCCACTCCTTGTCTCTCCATGTTGCAAAATATGCATGCCGACTTTCGGTCCCCTTCCTATACTTAAGGTTAACATATGCCGGTTTACTTGAAAAGTTTCTTGAATCACAAAATTTGAAGACTAAATAGACTCCATAAACAACATCTGGAGATAAAAATTGAGCATTTGTCTTGATGTTGATCTTTAAGTTGGAAATATCTGACATCTCCACTACTGTATCAAACCTGCACATATTATAAATATAAATGTTCATGATGTGTTTATCAGTCGCAGCTTACTCCCCCTATCACACACTTATACTTTTGAATTCAATAACTGTTTTTTTCTCTATAAACATTGGAAAAAACAAAGATATATACACAGTCCAACAACAATGCATATATTGACTTATCACTTGTGTACTAAAAGGGGTAGAGAGAAAGAGAGAAGAACCTTGATTCTGGAAGAGATTGCCACTTCAGTGGACAACTCTTTATGTATGAAAACGTTGTGGCTGATACCATTTTATTTCTTTCCCGATTACCATCGAATGACAGCAGCTGTTTTACGACATAAATTAATTTAGACTTGATTTATACCATTTGTAAATGCATGTATGATTTTTAAGCTGTCCATCAATAAGTAAAAGATGCATAAGACACTGGAAACACAAAATGACTTTAATATATTAACGAACTGTTTACCACTTTGTCCTGTTGAAGGAGAACTCCTGCTGAGAATATGTTGTAAATATCCTCTTTCTTTATGGTAGAATAATCGTCGGGGTATTTTGACCTCTGGATTATTTCTTTATAGTCTTTAGGCAATTTCGGCTCCCATATCTCAAAATCCACCTGTACATTAGTTAAACAGTTAATAAGCTCATATTTCATACGACCACATTTCTACCGTTAGAGAAACTACTAAAGACCTTCTACTAAACATGGACAACACATTTTTTTTGGATCATGTAAACTTGTTGTCTTCTTCATTTTGACACTTGATTTATTTTTTGTTTTGAGAGATAAAAAAAGACTGTCTTCTTAAGACCTTCTACTAAAGACCTCTACTAAATATGTTTGTTTATCATGTTTTATGGTTCAAACAGAAGTGTAAAACTTATTTGAATATCCATGAATATAGTTTTAGAATTTTATATGAAACAAATGGTAAACATAATTTGAAATAACTAAAAAAACTTACTTGGAATTCCAGTGCTTTCTTAAGTTGTATTATCACTTCACTTGCCGTTGGCCGTCTTTCTCTCCTGTGATGTAAGCATTGAAGGGCAATCCTTGTAAATGTAGTATATGACTGTGGCACAATTTGTTCTTTGATACCCTTAAACACTAACTCATCAAGTTTTTCTAAATGATAGTGTTGTTTAGCCAAAAAGGGTAAATAGAGATACTCGTCGTCTAGTTTTACAGATGATAGTTTCCCACACAATATGTCAAATAAGACCGCACCCAATGAGAATATATCAGACTCTTTGGTTAAGAAGCCTGTTTTCGAGTATAGTGGGTCACGATAGCCAATTGTGCCTGTTACATTGTCAATGGCATAGTCTACATCCTGATTTGTTGGACATACTAAGGAAAGCCCAAAATCACTAATTTTTGCTTTCCAATCATCAAACAGTAGAACGTTGCTGCTGCTGATGTCCCTATGAATTACCATTTCTGGACTTGAAACAGTTCCATGAAGAAACTCCAACCCGATTGCAATATCGATGCATATTTTAAGCCGCATCACCCACGTAAGACTATCATCGCTCAAGTACTTATCAAGACTTCCTCTCGATGCATACTCATAGACAATAATTTTCTCATCCTCTTCATCACAGTAGCCTACAAGACCAATTACATTTTCATGTTTATACTCCATAAGGATCTCAAGCTCTGTCACAAATTCAGCTTCTCCTTCAGCAGATTTCCTACCCAACCGCTTTGCAGCAATGAAGTTATGCCCATGAGTGTGACCCTTGTACACACTCCCAAAATCTCCATATCCAATTAGATTTTCTTGATTGAAAGTTTTTGTGGCCAACTCTATGTCTTGAAGTGACAGTTTGAGGCTGTCCTTGTGGTTCTCCTACAAATCATGGGACAATCAGTCGATTTGATAAGTAAAATATAACTGAATAATTTGGCATCTGAAACTCCTTTAAAGTATAATGAAGAATAAATAAGGAAATTATAAAGTTACTATATTTTAAACCCATTACTTACCTGATAGTTTAACGCTTTTTTGAGTTCGTTGATGACAACATCTATTGATGGACGTTCAGCTTGAGTTTCTGCTAGACACCGAAAAGCGATTTTTGAAAATATGTCCAAAGACTTTTTATTGGGTCCTTTACTTAGGGAAAAGACATGTTCAATTGTTTCTTCCTTGATTTTATGATCAATAATTTCCATTAGTGTTCCCTTCTCAAAATGATCTCTTGCAATGGGTGCAATCCCCTTCTCATTGACGTCAATGAAAATACGATCATGGGCCAACCTCCCAGTCAAGATCTCAAGTAACACTACTCCAAAAGAGTAAATGTCTGATTTTTTATTTAATCTTCCGGACTCTTGATATTCTGGATCGAAGTACATAGGTGTACCTGCAATCGTACTCGCGTTGAAAGTACTAGCATCTTGATCTGCTGGGTGGAATTTGGAGAGCCCAAAATCAGCAATCCTCGCCTCCCAATTTTTGCCCAATAGAATATTCGCGCTCTTGATGTCACGGTGTATTATCTTTTGCTTGTCTTGATCTGTGTTGGTGTGAATGTAATTCAAGCCATGTGCGATACCAAGACATATTTTCAAGCGTTGCATCCAAGTAAGATTAGTCATTTTTTCACTGTTTCCCATATAATCCTCAAGACTCCCGTTAGAAGCAAGCTCATAGACAAGGATCATGTGATCACGATCTTCATCACAAAAGCCAAGAAGAGAGATTATATTCTCATGTTTACAGCTAGTCAGAATCTCAATTTCTGCAATGAACCCTTGTTCTCCTTCTCGATTGTGAATCCGTTTTATGGCTACCGTGCTACATTTCTTGGGAAGATCACATTTATTCACCCCGTCTATCGATGAAGATATACTGCTATCAAAATGTTCGAGTTGTGCCTTGTATACCTTACCATATCCACCTGATCCAATGCAATATTTTTCGGCGAACTTCTCTGTTGCCATCTTGATATCATTAAGTCCAATCTTCAAGTGTTCCAAGTTCTTCAACTGCAACATTGTGTGGACATTCAACATAAAACAATGTACTTAAATAAATAATTGAATGAAAAAAGATTCACAATCGGTACTAATTGTGATGTTAATAGAAAAAAGTGATACAACACTTTATTATCAGCCAATGGATTCCGTTTGCTTCTATATCAGTTACTGTTTTATGCTTAAAAATGATTTGTGATTTGTGACTAGTGTGCAGGTCCATGGTAGTTGGTGTAGACGGTGTTTTTAATTCCTGGTTTTTGGGTGTTGATCGTGTGGTGTGGAGGTCGTCATCTCAATAACTTTATGGAGTTTTTATTTTTTTTTTTGTCCCCATATCAATAAATTTGTTAACGGTCGTTTATCATTTTAGAATGCCAGGGTTTTGTCCAGCTTCGAACTAAAACTATAAAGAAGTAAATTACCCTCATGTGATTGGATGATATATTGTCAACTGCATTCCTTGGAAGTTCCTAAAATAATATTTGCAAAAGATGAGGATATTAGTAGATAAATATAACTGTTATTATCACATAAAGTTGATAACTAAGTTGATTTTCTTACCGGATTTTCATACATTGATTGAAGTTTCAACGCTTTCTCAAGTCCTTTGACAACCTGACTTATGTATGGACGATCTGCTCTTTCCTTTTTTATGCAGCAATATGCCGTTTCTGAGAAGATTTTTAATGCTTCTTGGTCTATCTGATTTCGTAAATGCTCATCAATCATATCATCCAAATGAGAGTTGGCCAGTTGACTTAATAACCCTTCTCCCAACTCTTCATCTGGAAGAACTGCACTCCGTCCACACAAGACTTCGAATAACACAACACCGAATGAATACACATCTGTCTTGTGGGTCACACCACCAGTCTTTTCATATTTTGGGTCTGTGTATACATTCTTAACAATATCACGAGTAAGAATCAGACGGTGCCTTCGAGCTGCTGTATTTTTCAACGAAAGTTCAAAACCGGATAACTTGGGTTCCCATTTGTCATCTAGTAAAATATTCGAGCTCTTGATGCTGCAATGTATGACACTAAAATCACGTCCATCATCATAATGGATGTAACTCAATGCCTTCGCAACAGCAACGCATATCTTCAACCTTTGCATCCATGTGATGGTCTGATCACTTAGATATGTTTCGAGACTTAGGCTGGCCTCCTTCTTGTATATTATAAACCTAGCTACCTCGTCCTCATAAAACCCAATAAGAGACACTAGATTCTTATGTTTGAGACTCGAAAGCATCGAAATCTCTTTCCAAATCTTTTTGCTCTCATCTTTTATACAATCCGTATAGAACCTCTTTACAATAATATCGATGAATTGTTTGGAATGTAAGAGATGGCCTTTGTAAATCGTTCCTTGCCTAAATTCTGTGATGACATTTTCTTGAGAAAAATTGTTGGTTGCTGATGCTATATCTTCCCAGCTGAGTTTTAAGTGAGAAAGATCTTTGAGGAAAGACTTTGTCTCTTTGCTAACATGGGACTCAACACGTGTAGATATGGAGGTAAATGATCCCTATATGTACCAAACAAGATAATGAAAGGTTTTATGGATATTTAAATAATAGTATGTCCGGACTCGAACTCGAGACTTCGGGATTGCACACATTACGTATGAGAATTGATGTAAATAATTAATATAAATAAAACGTTATTGTTATTAATTATTAGTCGCGAAATAAACATAACGATAGTTAAATAATTAACGAGGTTTGGTTAACGGTCGTTAAATATTAACTACGAGGACTAGAGATGAAATTAGTGGACAAGAAGGATCCGGAACCCCTTTGGATTTGGGTGGCCGGTCGTGGGCTTCACAAACAAAGGAGGTGGGATTTCTTGGTCACCAAGTTTTGAGAATGTATATATACAAACCCTTGTATTCATTCTTAAACTAATCTTGGATCACCAATAACCTAATTTCTTCTCTCCTCTCCTCCCTCTTTCCCTTGGCCGATCGTACACCCCCCTCCACAAAGGGATCGATTTTTCCAAGTGAAAGAAACTAGTGTTTGGTTTATTTGTGATTCAAGGAACTAGCTTTTCCACATCAAATCACTATTAGTACGTGTGTACAAGAACGAAGAACAAGCACACCTGAGCTTGTAATCTTGGTGGTCGACTTTTTGGTTGGGTCGATTTATATAAACCCTTAATTAGGGTTTTGGGTTTTTGGTTCTTGTTCAATCAACGTTTGGTTTACTTGAATTGCTAAAAGGTACGCGTTTTCTTATTTGGTTAATTAATTACATATATTATTCCTATTGTCTTCCGCTGCATGCTTTGATGATGTTATTTGTTTTACATAATTGTTATGAGTATAAAATCCCAACAGTGGCATCACGAGCCGTTAATATGATGTAATTAATTACCAAAACACATAAAAATTGGATCTTTATGATTATATGCATGCTTTTAATGGTTTCTAGGGTTTTGAATTCGAAACCCTAATTTTATATATGTGGGTCGATTACCCTAATATTTAATTAATTAGGTTTTAATTTTGTAAAACTTGTAGAAACCCTAGGATTGCATGCTAATTTTATGTGGTTTATTAATGAATAATTGTCATGTAATATGCGTATCTTGGGTGATAATTGTTATGCGGAATCCATGGTGGAACATGCATGTTTTGCCATGGAATATTGTTTGTTGTTTAATGATTAATTGTTAAGTGATACACACATGTTTTATTTATTTAATAATTATAAAATTGGGGAAGACCTCAATTATAACTAATAAAATTCGTTATGTGCTAATTGGTATACTATTAACTTTGGCTTACGCAATCGACTTGAAGATGGATGTGGCTCATCTTCTTGCGAGATGAAAGCCCTAGTTAATGTATGCATTTAATTACGACTAGAATTGTTATTAGGGTTTTATTGAAATAATTATGCATGTGGCTAATTGTTTTTACATATGTTTAAATTGTTTAGTTATATGTTTATATTATTTGAGTGTGTTTAATTTTTATTAAAGTGCTTTTTTGTTTATATATTGTTTGACATGTTTGTAAGCAAAATGGGTTTTTTGGAATAGAAAATTAAATAGACTAAATAATGGCGAAATTGATTTCTTATCTAAGAATAATTCTTGAACTTTTAATCGACTGATGCGACTGTACTAAATGGTTAGAACGGCTCACCCACTAGAACAAACTATAAAGGGGTTGATAAAGAAGTGAGCACAGTCTCACTGAAAGGATGTCTAAGGTTATGCTTCAGCGCTTACCTGGTCTTCTGCCCCCTGTGAGTTCGATTGGAGCTACCTAGTATAACCATTATATGTACGAAGCATCTTAATGCAAACTTGTAAGTTTCTCAACGCATCGATTAAAACTTTGTAGAATTCAAACTTAGCAATTAAAATCTTATGTAAGTTTTTTCGAAAAATATTATGTTATAAAGTTGTATGCATGCTTCTTTATACATAAGTTTTGATTACACGTCAAAAATTGTACCCTTTAAATTTAAGTTTATGCCATCTAATGATATGAAACACTTGAAGTTGTAATTTATTTATGTGAGACCTTGATCTAGATTACAATAACAAGATGAATTATTTAGTTGTGTGAGACCTCAGCTTTATGATTTGCAGTTTCTAAGTTAGACAACTTAATTAAGTTAGTTAGTGAGACCTATGACTTAAGGCATAAGATGGGATGAAACATGTTTACGTTTTGCATTAATTGTTTTGGCAAAAATTGTAAATCCCATAACTTTTGGAATTGAAAACTTGTATTGGCAATTATCGTTCTTCAACGATTACCTATTCTATACTTTCACCACTAGCAGATCAACTGATGTGGTGGAACTATGATAATGAGGATCCAAAATTCAAGGAAAATTCTATGGTTAATATGAATATTGACCAAAGGGTATTTTATTTTCTTGAATGTTTACTTATCGAAAGTACTAACTTTTGAACTTTTATTTCTGTAGAATTTGCTCAAGCTGAATCTACTGCACTAGCCTCGTCGTTCAAATCTATGTTTGATCGAGAGAAATTGACTGGTAGCGCGAATTTCAATGATTGGTATCGGCAACTAAGAATTGTCTTGAGGGTTGCCAAAAGACTCAATTATTTGACTACGCCTTGTCCTCCTGAACCTGCAGCTGATGCTACTGCTGAAGCACGAGCTGCATGGCAATCTGAGTATGACAAGTATAATGAGGTCGCCTGCATTATGCTCGGGAGTATGAATCCAAACTTGCAAAAACAGTTTGAAAATTACTTCCCTAATCTCATGCTTGAAGAATTGCGAAGGTTGTTTGAAAAGCCTGTAACTGTAGAGCTGTATGACTTTATTGATGCTCTTCATAGTTGCAAGCAAGGAGAAGGGAAACCTGTAAGCGCCCACTGCCTGGAAATGATGAGTTACATGGACCAGTTGGGGCGTTTGAACTATGTCTACCTTAATGACATACAAATTGGCCTGATCAACAGATCCCTTAACAAGGAATTTGATGGTTTCGTGCGCAATTATAATATGCATTGCACGGGGAAGACAGTCAGTGAGGTACATGCAATGCTCATTGATTACGAGAAAGGTTTGCCCAAGAAGGCCTCTACACCTGCGGTTTTGACCATCCAGAAGGGTAGAATTTCTAAGCCTAATAAGACGCTAGCGAACAAGAAAGGGAAAGGTAAGGGTAAAGCTGATAAGCAAAAACAAGTTATGGCTTATCAACCAGAACCCAAGAAGTAACCTTCCAAGAAGCGTGAGAATCCGAAGAAGGATATGGCTTGTCATCACTGCACCGAGGTTGGACACTGGAAGAGGAATTGTCCATTGTACCTTGATGAGTTGCGCAATAAGAGGTATAAAAATACTGGCACTGTGGCCAGTACTTCAAGTACTCTTTTGATGATAGAATTATTTGCTTTTCCTCATAAAATAAATTCCTGGGTATATGATACTGGATGTGGTATTCACATATGTGATACATTGCAGGGACTTAGAGGAGCAAGGAAGCTTGCCTATGGACAGCAATACCTGCACGTGGGTAATGGAGCACATGCAGTCATTGAAGCTATAGGCACGTTTGATTTAGTTTTACCTTCGGGTTTAGTAATGTCATTAAACGATTGTCATTACGCACCTTCCATTGTTAGGGGTGTCGTTTATGTTTCCTTGTTAAAAGATATTGGTTTCGTTCATACATTTACTGATTATGGAATTTCGATTTCTTTAAATGGTGTTTTTTACTTTAATGTTATTCCAGTAAATGGTGTGTTTGAAATTGATTTGCATGATAATGTTGTTGATAAAAATAATTATGTCTTTAGCATCAATAATAAAAGAATCAAAGGTGATTTGGATTCTTCATTTCTTTGGCATTGTAGACTTGCTCATATAGGTAAGAAACGCATGCAACAGCTGCAACACGATGGGCTATTGCAAGACATCAATGATGAATCATTTGAAAAATGCGAATCTTGCATATCTGGGAAGATGACCAAGAAACCCTTTACAAATAGTTTAGAAAGGGCTTCTGATCTTCTTGGTGTGATACATACTGATGTATGTGGACCACTAAGACATGTGTCAAGAAAGGGTGCTAGCTACTTCTTAACCTTTACTGATGATTTCAGTCGTTAAGGTTATGTTTATTTACTTAAACATAAACATGAAGTCTTTGAAACATTTAAGGTTTTTAAGAGTGAAGTAGAACTGCAACTAGGAAAGAAGATTAAAGCTCTTCGATCCGATAGAGGTGGTGAATATTTAAGCCAAGAGTTTAAAGATTATCTAGCTGAGTGTGGTATTGTCCAGCAACTCACATCTCCATATACTCCACAACAAAATGGTGTATCTGAGAGAAGGAATCGTACATTGCTAGACATGGTGCGATCGATGTTTAATCTTACGACTCTTCCCTTATCCTTTTGGGATTATGCTTTGGAAACTGCTGTTCGCATATTGAATATGGTTCCAACTAAGAAGGTTGTTAAGACTCCTTATGAAGTGTGGTATGGGAAACCTCCCAACTTGTCTTACTTAAAGGTCTGGGGTTGTGAGGCGTTTGTTAAACGTGACTCTGCTGATAAGCTTCAACAAAGATCTGTTAAGTGTATCTTCGTAGGATACCCAAAGGAAACAATGGGTTACTACTTCTACTTTCCACCTGAAAACAAAGTAATTGTTGCTAGGTATGGAGACTTTCTTGAAAAGGATCTCATATCTCATGAATTCAGTGGGAGAGTTTATGATCTGGAATATGATCAAGTAGATACAACACCTTCTGAGAACACTAGCCAACCTCAAGTAGAACCTGAAAGTCTGGGCGTTCCACCTAAGATTGAAGTGGTTCCCATTCGTAGATCCGCAAGGGCTACACGTGCATCTGAGCGTCTATGTCTCAACGTAGAAGCTGAGGAAAATATGTTAGGGGATCTTGGTGAACCTGCTAACTATAAAGCTGCCATGATGAGTCCTGAAAAGGAAAAATGGCGAGTTGCAATGAATAGGGAAATGCAATCCATGAAAGATAACGAAGTCTGGATAGAGGTTGACTTACCTCCAAATGCTAAGGTAGTTGGAAGTAAGTGGCTCTTTAAGATAAAGACTGACATGGATGGCAATGCACACACCTATAAAGCTCGTCTTGTAGCTCAAGGTTATACTCAAACCTATGGGATAGACTACGAGGAGACATTTTCTCCTGTAGCAGACATTAGAGCTATTAGGATTCTTATAGCCATAGCTGCGTACTATGACTATGAGATATGGCAAATGGATGTCAAAACTACCTTCTTAAACGGTCGCCTAGATGAGGACATCTATATGGCGCAGCCTGAAGGGTTTGTGAATCCAAAGTTTCCGAAGCGTGTATGCAAACTTCAAAGATCCATTTATGGGTTGAAGCAAGCATCAAGGCAATGGAACAAGAAGTTTGTTGAAGAAATCAAGAAATTTGGTTTCACTCAAAATCTTGATGAGCCATGTGTGTATCACAAAGCTAGTGGGAGTGATGTTATTTTCCTTGTCTTATATGTCGATGACATATTGATCATGGGGAAAGACATTCCAAGTATGCAAGATGTAAAGTCTTATCTTGGAAAGTGCTTTTCTATGAAGGACTTAGGGGAAGCAGCATTTATTCTGGGAATCAAGATCTATCGAGATAGATCAAGGCGGTTAATTGGACTAAGCCAAAGTGCTTACATTGATAAAATACTGAAGAGATTTAGTATGCAAAATTCCAAGAAGGGATATTTACCGATGCAAGTTGAACATGGCTTAAGTAATAAACTATGCGCGTCAACACCTGAAGAGGTGGCTTACATGAAGAAAGTTCCTTATGCTTCGGCTGTAGGATCTATCATGTATGCTGTTAGATGTACAAGGCCTGATGTGGCGTTTGCACAGAACATTACCAGTTGGTATCAACAGAACCCAGGTGTGAAACACTGACAAGCTGTTAAGAACATTCTTAAGTATCTAAGGGCTACTAAAGAAATGTTTCTAGTGTATGGAGGAAATCCAGATGCAGAACTTGATGTTACAGGTTTTTGCGATGCGTCATTCCAAACTGATAAAGATGATACGAAGTCTCAGACGGGTTATGTCTTTGTCATAAATGGAGGAGCAGTTGACTGGAAGAGCAAGAAGCAAACAACGGTTGCGATGTCTATTATAGAAGCTGAGTAGATAGCTGCTTCAGAAGCTGCGATGGAAGCTGTTTGGATTAGGAAATTCATTTCGGGACTCGGAGTAATGCCCTCAATCGAATTGCCTTTAAATGTGTATTGTGACAACTCTGCTGCAATAACATTTGCCAATGAGCCTGGAGTCATGAAGGGCGCCAGACATTTTCCTCGTCGATATCACTATGTTCGAGAACAAGTCGACATAGGTGAAATCAATCTACTCAAAGTTCATACAGATGATAATCTAGCTGATCCCTTTACGAAGCCTTTGCCAAAGGAAAAACTTACTGACCATGCTGATGGGATAGGACTTCGTTTAGCTAGTAGTTTCATGCAGATCTGTGATTAGTATTTGGATAAAGGATGTTATGAACAAATATTACTTTAATGAAATAAATAGTTGTTTATGTTTATTTTCATTTTCTTAATATTATATCCTATATTTGCATGTTTAATCCATGAATAACTCATGTTATTTTAAATAGTCCGTTGTCAATCAATGATGTGGGAATGTCATTGAATTAAGACAAATCTGAGTTTTGGTAGAATATACTTTTAAAGTATATTGATGCGTAGGACATACCAGATTCACATGATATTCGATGAATTGGATATAGGACTCATCCCAACTTTACATGATGATACTTTATGGATCTTTGTCATTAAGTATATCATGAAGTGTTTATCCCCAGACTTGAGATACCAGATAACTGTTATGAATGTAGTGCATTTGTGTAAGATAGTCTAACGCTATCCGTAACTGGTAGTTATAAGAGCTACTTTCAGAAGTGTTGCAAAGTTCATGAGTTATGTTTGTAGTCAAGAGAATTTGTTCATTTGAATTTGTTTCAAAGCATAATACTATATTTGGGCCCCTCGTAGGGTTGACAAGATGTTTGTATGGCCATACCCAAGATCTATCTGGAATACGTTCAGAAGATTTGGTAATCTTGTTCAATCATATACAACGAGCAACAGAATATTAACTTATGAAATGACTTGATCCATATTCATAGTTAATGTAGTATTAGTAACAAAAGGATAAGTAAAAATGATGAATCATTAAATGGTTTTTTCCAGGAGACCATGCTCGATTTGATCTGGGGGCGTTGGCGTGTGATAGCTAGACTAACCAATGTCATTACTATATTTAGTAATATACAAGTGGGAGCTGAAAGGTTTTATGGATATTTAAATAATAGTATGTCCGGACTCGAACTCGAGACTTCGGGATTGCACACATTACGTATGAGAATTGATGTAAATAATTAATATAAATAAAACGTTATTGTTATTAATTATTAGTCGCCAAATAAACATAACGATAGTTAAATAATTAACGAGGTGTGATTAACGGTCGTTAAATATTAACTACGAGGACTAGAGATGAAATTAGTGGACAAGAAGGATCCGGAACCCCTTTGGATTTGGGTGGCCGGTCGTGAGCTTCACAAACAAAGGAGGTGGGATTTCTTGGTCACCAAGTTTTGAGAATGTATATATACAAACCCTTGTATTCATTCTTAAACTAATCTTGGATCACCAATAACCTAATTTCTTCTCTCCTCTCCTCCCTCTTTCCCTTGACTGATCGTACACCCCCCTCCACAAAGGGATCGATTTTTCCAAGAGAAAGAAACTAGTGTTTGGTTTATTTGTGATTCAAGGAACTAGCTTTTCCACATCAAATCGCTATTAGTACGTGTGTACAAGAACGAAGAACAAGCACACCTGAGCTTGTAATCTTGGTGGTCGACTTTTTGGTTGGGTCGATTTATATAAACCCTTAATTAGGGTTTTGGGTTTTTGGTTCTTGTTCAATCAACGTTTGGTTTACTTGAATTGCTAAAAAGTACGCGTTTTCTTATTTGATTAATTAATTACATATATTAATTGTCTTCCGCTGCATGCTTTGATGATGTTATTTGTTTTACATAATTATTATGAGTATAAAATCCCAACAGATAACATTACCAAGTATTCCAAAAATAACACGCGTATATATGGAGGTCACGTTTCTAAAATTCCAATGACTTACAACAATAATAATAATTATTACCTTGTCATGATTGGATGATGTATCTTCAACTTTGGCCGCAACTATTGAATGTTCCTTTAATATCATAAATAGAGTAATAAGTAAATAATTTTACTCGTGTTGGTATTAAGATTATCAATAAATAGATACAGTATTAGTTACTATCAAAGAAAGATGAAAGAGAAAACCCTCTTACAGCATTTTGACGTTCCATCTGAAGTTTCAACGCGTTCTCGAGTCTTGTGACAATCTCACTTATATCCGGGCGACGAGATCTTTCTTCATTCAAGCAATCATATGCTGTCTTCGCGAAAACATTGAATGATTGCGGATCCATTTGGTTCCATAGAACTGGATCAATCATCTCATCTAGTATTTTCTTTTTATAATGGAAAATGGCCATTGGGCCCAGATACTTATTATCTTGATCGTCCAATATTGATCTCCTACCACACAGTAGTTCAAACAATACAATCCCAAAAGAGTAGATATCTGACTTGTGGTTCACATTTTTTGTCTCGATATATGTTGGGTCTCCATACCCTTTCACATACCGACATTTATTAGTATGAAATGAATGGCGCCTTTGAGAAACGTAAATCTTCATGGAACGTTCAAAACTAGATAACTTGGGTTCCCAGTCATCATTTAATAGAACTCTGCCATTGCTAATGAGCCGGTGTATTATGCTGAAATCGCGTGGCTCGTCATAATGAATGTAGCTCAATGCATGCGCAACACCGATAGATATCTCCAATCTTCGCACCCATGTCAATGAAATCGGGTCACTTAGAAATAGGCCGAGACTTCCCCTGGTCTCAAGCTTGATAATGATGATCTTCTCATCATTCTCATCACAAAACCCAACAAGAGAAACCACATTCTTATGCTTGAGGGAATAAAGCATGGAAATCTCCATCCAAAACTGTTGTTCTTTTTCATCATCCCTTTCTTCTTTTAACCACCTCCGAGCTTGAATTTTAATTAACTCACCGGACCACAAGAGCTGTCCCACATAATGATTTCCAAAATCATCTTCTCCCCAGAAATTTTCTTTAGCAAAGTTATTGGTGGCGGATATTACATCTTCAAGGGGGATTTTTAAGTAAGCAAAATCCTCATGATTGACTGAAGACATCATATATGTATCTGTTTGTTAAACTGAACAAAAAAAGGGTGAGTGGGTTGTTACAAAAAGAAGCGAAGGAGTGTTTGGGTGATATAAATCTGTTCAGTTTATATTTGTATATTATAAATCTGTTCAGTTTATATTTGTATATTATATAGAACATGTGGATAAGCGTGTGGGTTCCTTGTTATCTTTAATGTATAGACTAGTTGCATTGTTATTGTAGTAGACTATTGACTTTTTGACGTACTATTAAGTTCACACCAATTGTCTATATAGCGTATAGGAACCGTTACTTTGATTGAATTATTCAAAGTTTGAAGTTAATAAATAACAAAACTACAAACATCAATATGACGAGGGTGAGCTAACTTCCAAAACTGGTCCTCAGTTCGGATAAAGCTCCATTTTAATGAGTCATTAGGTTATCAAGTTGAGCTTACGTTGCTTACATATATAAGTCCATAAGCCCGAATCTGGTAAACTCATAAAAAGTGAGATACCATCTTTCCAAATTCAGTAAGCCTAGAAAATAAGCTAAACTAAGCACCCCATATGTTTAGATAAAAAAAATGGTAAGTAGACATGTTGAGGCTACCCGGAAAAATTCGAGCCTTTTTTGGCTATGGTGTACGCGGCCTAATGGGTATTCCCATGGCCAGGACTTTGGTCTCTTGTGAGACCTTCAAGACATCTTACCACTAGCCCACCTTTACTTGATTAATATTACTCGTAACATATAAGTTTAGTGATGGTAAACGTTACTCTAACGTTGTAGAGATGGCAGGTATACTAGGTGGTGGAAAATCAAAAAATGTTTGGACAAAAGAGGAAGAAACATTTCTAGTTGACGCAGTACGTCATGAAATTACATCTATCAGGGGAGTATGTATATGCTGATATCGAACCTGAGTATGTTCACGCAGTGCAACGTTTGATTCAGAAAAATTTATTAAGACTAGGATGAAGTTTTTTAAGAAAAACCTCAACATTGTGCATGACATATTGGTCGGCACACACATGTCCAGTGTTGAGAAAAGTGACACCGGATTGAAGCAAACCCACAACTAAAAATAAGAAATATAATAAAAGATGACACACGGATATAGCGTGGAAAACCCCAAAATGGTAAAAACCACGGGCAAGGAAAGATACGTTTCACTATGATGAAAACTATGAGTTACACCTTCTCGCTAACTACAAGGATAAACAAATTTATATCTTTTGTATTAGGAGATATTACAAACTCTCTAATTAACACAAAGACTAGGAGAAAGAATGAGACCAAGAACACTATCATGGGATGCCAATTGAGGTTGTGAATGCCTCTATTTATAGTAGTAGTCCATGGCATTGGTTCATGCATTTGATACATACTAATCATTTGCCAACTTGTCCACTATAGCATACCAACTCAACTTGTAGTCTACTTGCAATATTCTTATCTTGATACATTGTATCATATCCAACAATCTCCCACTTGAAGATTAGATTGAGGCTCAATCAATCTTCACACCGTTATCCTTCCTTGCACTTCCATGTTGCTTACGTTTCCGCTAGGCCGCATGAGGATCGGCACCATATGAACTTGTCACAGTTGATTGCTTTTGTCAGATAATCTGCCACGTTATCATCAGTATTAATTTTCTGCATATCCACGGTTCCTTTTTCCACTTTCTCATGAACGAAGTGATACTGAACTCGTATATGCTTTGTCTTTGAATGAAATGCCGGATTCCTTGCCAGATACAAGGCGCTCTGATTGTCACAAAATAGAGTAATTTTCTCTTGTTTGTGCCCGAGCTCTTCCAACAACATCTTCAACCATACTGCTTCTTTGCTGGCTTGAGCAGCTGCAACATATTCTGCTTCCGTCGTTGACATAGCCACAACTGACTGCAGTTTTAAAACCCAGCTTACTGTTCCGCCAGAAAGTGTAAACACATACCCGGTGGTTGATTTACTTCCGTCAAGATCACCTGCATAATCAGAATCAACATATCCCTTGACAGTTAAACCCAATTCCCCATAACATAATGCAACATCAGAGGTTCCTTTAAGATATCTAAAGATCCTCTTCACATCTTCCCAATGCTCTCTACCAGGTTCCGCCATGTACCGACTCACTACTCCCACTGCATGTGCAATGTTTGGTCTTGTACAAATCATCGCGAACATTAAACTTCCCACTGTTGACGCATACGGTACTCGAGACATCTCTATCCTCTCCTCTTCACTGCTAGGACTCATCTTGGAGGATAACTTGACATTAGTAGGAAACGGGGTTGATATTGGCTTACAATCTTGCATATTGAACCTTTGCAAGATTTTCTTCACATAACTTTTCTGTGAAAGCCAAAATTTCCTACTAACTCTATCTCGATGAATTTGCATCCCGAGAATCTTGTTTACGGGTCCAAGGTCTTTCATCTCGAATTCCCTAGCGAGTTGTTCCTTCAGTTTACTGATAATATCTTTGTTGGGGCCTGCAACCAACATGTCGTCAACATATAACAACAATATGACAAAATCATTGTCTTCGAACCTCTTGAAATATGCACAAGGGTCTGCGTGTAGTCTGTTATATCCAAGGCTAATGATGAAAGAATCAAATCTCTTGTACCAACACCGCGGCGCCTGCTTTAAACCGTACAGAGATTTGTTTAACCTGCAAACCAAGTTCTCTTTTCCTTTTTGTTTAAAACCTTCTGGTTGGAGCTTGAGACTCGGTCGTCTCATTCACCTCGTGGTGTGGTACGGCTTCATAAGAATCATTCGACTGAAATTGCCTTTCCATCTGTATTGATGTAGTTTCTCTTGTAGGGCTATCACCTTCTTTAATCTCTTAACTTTTGTCTTCCTTAAAGACAACATCTCTGCTGACGACTACTTTGTGGGCAGTTGGGTCCCACAAGCGATACCCCTTTACTCCGTCAGCGTACCCCAAGAACAAACATTTTCTGGATTTTGGATCCAGCTTTGTAGTTTATTGAGAATTGTAATCACGTACACAGGACTTCCAAATATGTGAAGGTCTGAATAGTTGACTGGCTTTCCCGTCCACATCTCCATTGGTGTCTTCAACTCAACTGCAGTTAAAGGTGACCGATTTATCACATAGCATGCGGTATTGAATGCTTCTGCCCAAAACGATTTTTCCAAGCTTGCAGTTGCCAACATTGCTCTTGCTCTTTCCAACAAGGTTTTGTTCATCCGCTCTGCCACTCCATTCTGTTGAGGAGTGTATGCTATAGTGAACTGCCTTTTGATTCCTTCTTTCCTGCAAAAAGAATCAAATTCATCACCAGTGTATTCACCTCCATTATCTGTCCTCAAACACTTGATCTTCTTTCCAGAATCAAGCTCAACCCGCGCTTTGTAAACCTTGAAAACTTCAAATACATCAGACTTCTTCATGATTGGGTACACCCAACATCTCCTGGAATAGTCATCAATGAAGGATACAAAATACTTTGCTCCTCTTAGGGATAGAACCGGTTCCTGCCATACATCAGAGTGAACCAATTCTAGAACAGAGACACTTCTAGAATTTGATGTCTTGAATTTTAGGCGATGCTGCTTGCTGATAACACAATGCTCACAAAAAGGTAAAGAAAACTTTGTAAGGCCAGGAATTAACTTCCTTTCAATAAGAATCTTCATTCCTTGTTCTGACATATGTCCAAGCTTCTGATGCCATGTTACTGCAACTCTATGACTTGAACTATGTGAAGCAACAGATGCTTCTGCCTCCTCCATTATCTCTCCCTTCAGTTGGTATAAGTTTGCAGACACATTTTCACCTTTCATAAGTACAAGCGCGCCTTTTATAAATTTCATGATCTTGTTTTGTATTTCAACCTTACAACCAAGATCATCCAATTGTCCCAAAGACAATAGATTCTTTCTCAGGCCCTCCACGTGTTGCACATCCCGAATAGTACGAACTGTACCATCATGCACTTTCACCATGATATTTCCAATTCCAATGATCTTTAGTTCATGATCATTGCAACTGTACACAGATCCGCCTCCAGAGATAGGTTTATATTGATGAAACAATTCTCTTCTTGCAGTCATATGAAAAGTAGCTCCCGTATCAAACAGCCATATATCTGCAAATTTTTTCCTGCCTTCATTTGCAACCACTGCTTCACAACACAGAGCGTTACCATCTTCTGAAGTGCTTGCGAAATTTCCCTGAGGATTGGAGGTATTTAAACCCCAACAATCTTTCTTAAAGTGACCCGGCTTGCCACATTTGTAGCATTTAAAACTCTTCTTCCTTCCTGTTCTAGATTTACCATGTTTGTGACTCCCACTGGAGCCAAGTTCCATTGACCTCCATCTCGTCACCACCAAAGCCTCCACCTGTCTTGAACTGGTCTGTCTGTCGTCCCTATTGTTACGCCTGTTTTCTTCTTCCAGAATAGCGGCCGCAACATCATCGAAGACTAGATAGTTAGAAAGAACATTACTGGTTAAGTTGATTATGAATTGGTCATATGAGTCAGGTAAACTTTGAAGTAAAATTTCAGCACGTTCTTGTGGCTCTATTTTACAACTCAAAGATGTGAGTTGAGAAATAAAGTATTCAGGTTATTAACGTGCTCACTCACTGAAGTAGATTCCGTCAAGCGCAAAACATAAAGTTTCCTCTTAAGAAATTTTTTATTGTGGAGTGATCTTGCCTCGTACAATCGAGCAAGATGATCCCAAATCTCCTTTGCACTTTTCTTCTCTTCTATGCTTGACAAAACTCCATATGCTAATCCCAGATGAAGATTTGCAATAGCATTTCCGTCCATATCGTCCCATTTACTGTCATCCGTGACCTCAACTGGCCTTTCATCAATGGCCGCTAAACATTTATCCTTTCGAAGGATAGCCTTCATCTTTAATTTCCACAACGAGAAATTATTCCCATTGAATTTTTCGATTTCAAATTCCGCCGCCATTGCTACAATCACAATCTACTTTTCGACAAAACTATTATTTGTTAATAATAGTAACGAAAACCTTTTGAGTGAGTACAATTTTATTTATCTTTTGATGTGGAGGGTCCACTAATTAGTGGCAACTATAGAGCATACGATAAATAATTATACACACACCCAACCTTAGCTCTTTATACCACTTGTTGAGAAAAGTGACACCGGCTGAAGCAAACCTACAACTAAAAATAAGAAATATAATTAAAGATGACACACGGATATAGCGTGGAAAACCCCAAAAGAGTAAAAACCACGGGCACGGAAAGATATGTTTCACTATGATGAAAACTAGGAGTTACACCTTCTCGCTAACTACAAGGATTAACAAATTTATATCTCTTGTATTAGGAGATATTACAAACTCTCTAATTAACACAAAGACTAGGAGAAAGAATGAGACCAAGAACAGTATGTGTTGCTTTTGAATGGGATGCCAATTGAGGTTGTGAATGCCTCTATTTATAGTAGTAGTCCATGGAATTGGTTCATGCATTTGGTACATACTAATCATTTGCCAACTTGTCCACTATAGCATACCAACTCAACTTGTAGTCCACTTGCAATATTCTTATCTTGATACATTGTATCATATCCAACATCCGGATCTAGGTGGGACCTTGTAACGTTGAGTGTTATTGCATACGATAAAGTATGGGACGAGTACATTATAAGTAAGTTCTCAGCAAACGTCCTTATTACTCATTTGATCTATTTTCAGTAAAATGTATCCCAAATTGACCCATTGGAGTTAACCCACACCAGGCCCTGGTACCGGGCGAGCTGGGCGACAGCCTGGGGCATCATATTTTAAATCGATGTTCTATATTTTGTAAGGACAAGAGAAAATTATGAAGAATAATTAAGATATGGGTTTTTCATGGTAGTGAAAGGAAACGATACCATGATATGTATGGAGAGAGGATAGAAAAAGTAGACTTAGGTGTAATTTGATTTATTGCTATGAATCATAGTCGGTATAACTTTAATAAGAGGGTAGAATGAGTATTTTTATTAGTCATGGAATCAATTCCAATATCATTGTTTGGTATATCCAATTAGATTTGGGTATCATAAAGTAGGCCCTGACATATGAAGTGAATGATCAAACAAATAAACATTTTTCATGAATTATTTGATTATTCAAAGATAAAAAATAGTGGATACCACTTGCTTGTTGGTGTGTGTGGTTCCCAGAACAGGGTTAAGACAATCAGTAGCAACTGCAATACCACTAGGTGGTTACCGGATATCACTTGGAATCGTGTGATCACTTTCCAAAGTAAACTATTCGACCCTATTGCCTGAGTTACATAAATATATACTTGGGATAAGACCAAATGTAGTTATAGAATTAGGCACAATTCAATAACCCTTGCGCTTATAAGTGTTTAAAATTTTAGTTTGTTTCTCCTGATATTGTTCTTTTCAGTGTGTCTCTCAGTATATGACAATCTCTATTTATAGTAGAGAACACTCAACACTAATTGATTCGATCCCGAACGGTCAAGTTTTCTCACGCAAGCTGACCACTTGTGAATGACCAACTGTAAGAAACTTAAAACAGCTTAAGCACGAATGCAATGAAGATCTGAGGAGTATAGTGTTTCCCCGGGTCGTTATGTCCCAGCGAGCTATGCAATGGATTACCAAACGTAAAGTGATCGAGAAATTTGAACAGAAAAAGGGATCTGAATTGATTATAACTACAGAAAAAGCCAACAAATTACAGAGGCTTAAATACAAATTAAAGAAAGTTAAAAAGATAAAAAATATTAAATAAACGCTATCACTATTTTTAAAATTGATGAACGTTTAAAACTTAAAACTTACGTTTAAATAAAATTACGTAAACGTACAAAATAAGAAGTGAGATCTAAGAAATAAAAGTCCTAAAAATATGAAAATGACATTATTACAATCCTAATGATAAAAGAAAATTTATAGAAAAAGAAAATTATTTTTATGACTATTATTCTAATTATTATTAATTTAAAACTATTTTTAACTATTAAATATTAGCCTAAAATACAAGAAAATATGAAACAAAGCTAGAAAAATAAAATTAAGACTTAGAAAAATCTAAAATATCAAAAGAGAATTTTCAAAACTATTTTTGTATTTTTCTGATTATTTTTCTATTTTCTAGGAATTAAAAACTATTAAAAATTACTTAAATTACTTAAAAATACAAATTTAACTAAGAAAAATCTAGAAATTTTTTTTTTTGGCTTTTTATATTTATCTTAACTTAAGAAAAATGAAAACTTATTTTTTTGACACTTTTCTTAATTAATTGTATTTAAAGCTAATTAAAAAGGGCTAAAAATTGATTTAAATTCAGAAAAATAGCAAACAAGCTTGGAAAAATCTGAAAATTTCAGGAAAACTCTAAAATATTATGAGGAATCTAATAAAAATATAAAAAACAGGGGTTGTGTACAAGAATAAGAGGCTGTAGTACAATGTGCTAGTGAATAAGCACTAGGAAATAAGCAAATGAACACCTATAAGCACCAGCTGAAAACAGGAACTAGGATAAGCTAAAAGAACCTAAATGCAACAGATTACAACTATCTTAAACCTCTAAATCACAAGCTCAACAGATTTGATGATTTTGAATTCAAGTGTTTACAACAGTTTTGACTGCTACTTATAAGCTAGAGAATAAGCTACACAACAAGCTAAAAATCAAAACCACAAGTTGGAACTTGGAAAAGACCTGGCTGGTAACTTGTAAACTAAATTTCAGACCTGGACAAGCTCTTGAGAGCTTTGTGCAAGGACTGCAAGAACTGCACAATACCTGTGCAGTTCAGTGCAGTGTGCACAGGGCATATAAGCCTGTTTTGACAAGCTCATTAAGAGCTTAAAGAAAATTTACAAAAATATGCAAAAATCACAACAACAAACTAGACCAAGTGAACTTTTTAAAGCCACAAGTTTTGCTGATTTTGACCCAGAAATGAACTTGAGAAAATTCATCCCATTTGGCTCAAAACTGAGTTTTCAGTATTTTGACTTTTTTAACAACATTGAAAAGTTGACCAACTTGAGATTTGAAGCTAATTTATTGTTGGGAATTCTGTGAAACAGTGATTCTACTGATCGAGAAACAATGGATTCTGCTGAAGAAGAGTTTCTGCTGAAGTACTATAAACATACAAAGTAGGAACTATGCTGAAGTTATTCTACTGAAGTAGTGGAGATATAGGTCTACTGAAGTACTGAAGCCATGAATTCTGCTGAAGCAGAAGTGGATTCTGCTGAAGTGATAGATCAGCTGAAGTGGTATAGCAGACATAGTGATTCTGCTGATAGTGTGAATCCACGTAAGAAAGGCAGGCGCAGTATTATTTAATATTAGCCCACCTTTATTATTGTACTGCCCAAGGTAGCATGGGCATGTGTATGGGAAAAACAAATGCTTAGTTGCATGCTTGTCTAGGTGCATGAGTAGTCTATATGTGTTTACATTTATTTATTTACATGCTTGTTCTTTTCCCAAGAAAGGGAATAGTGTTCCTCGTCTATAAAAGGAACTTAGGTCTATTGTATTGAGACAACTTTTTCACTAAAACATTCAAGAAAAACCTCTATAGAGAGGGTGTAAAGATCCATAGAGGATCATTGTTTTTATAAGAAAAACCTTGTTGGTAACTTTGATTGTGTTCTTATTATTCCGCTGTGCATGTTCAATCATTGTTACTATACACTCTAGTTGAGTCCGGATCTTGGGTTCTACAATTGGTATCAGAGAGGGTGGCTCTCGATCTTGAGTTTACAAGGTTTTTCGAAGACGATACAAAATTCGCAGTTCTTTAAAAATTCGTAATGTTTCTGTAGCACAGTTTTCAAACGATCATAACTTTTTCGTGAACCGGTGGATCAGGCTGAAATTTGGCTAGAGCTTCTCTATATACTCATCTAACTTTCCACCGAAGGGATTGTTGATCTGAGGTCTCAGTCAAAAGATACACGTGCTAGAAAACTGCTGCAGACACCATCATGTATGTTGCATTCTTCAAGTTTTTTAGTGACAACAAAAAGTGTCACTAAAGACCAAAAAGTGTCGTCTTTATACTGGTTGATTGGCTGAATATAATTTATTGTTCTACTAGTTGTTTTGGAGTTCCTACAGGTTGATCAGGTGCGTATACTGGTTGATTGGCTGAATATAATTTATTGTGGGGATCGGGCATGATCTGAGTTTGTTTCTGCATTCGCATTGTGTATTGCTACTGAAGCATATATTGATTCTGCTGAAGGTTTACGTGAGAATGGCAGATCTTGATAATGATAGGATTATATAGTTGTGCTTGATTGTTGCATTTGATCGTATCACTCATTGGTTAACGTGGGATTCTATCACTTGTGATTGGTCATTAGAACTGTGTGATCACGTGGAAATATTTGCATGTGCAATTGGTACTTGTTTTATTAAAGGCAGATTTCAAGATGATGAGCAAGGAAGATTATTATAAAGGTTTTGATGAAGGATATGACAGTCTTCCAATTGCTTTCATGGGCATCTCTCAGGTACATACTTGTGATTATAGTTGTAAGGAGAGATATAATGAACTTAAGGAAGCCTATGATACTATGAAACCAAAGTACAATGAATGCTATGTTGATAATGAAGCTCATAAACTAGCATTAAAAACTCTAGAAAGACAAAAGGTATGGTTTCAAAAGAATCAAATGGCTTATGAGGAAAAGATTAGGGTGCTAGAAAGTGATCTAGAATTTGCTAAAATAGATTTAAAACGTACTGAGAAAGAAAAAGCTGATGTAGTTTCTGAAAACCATGTGCTAAAAGTGAAACTAGATGAGGAAGTAGCTAGACATAAAGAATGGTTAATGTCAGGTGATAATTTAGCCAGCTTCATCTATAGCAGTCAATCTCCTAACTCTACTGTCGCTTTAGGTTTTAAGAAGTATGTTGGCTTAGAAGCTAGGAATGATACTCGTAAATCTACACCAGCAGGTTTAGCAAATTTTGTAAAAGAAGGTGATTTGCATGCTGTACGTGGACCCATTAGAGGTGAATTCATGCCCATTGACCTGTCCAGTACAGTTGACTTTGATGGATCACACCATTTATATGGCAAAAAGTCAAGTGACTTGCCAGTCCTTAGTAGCAAAACTAATGACTCTATCTCTTGTTCTACAAGTGACAAGTCATCAGACCTAAAGTCCACTGACTATGCCTCATGTGATTCAAGTGAGAAGTCTGACTCACCTAGGCACATTCCCATGACCACACCCAAGTCCATAGTAAATGATGATGAGCCCAAAAAAAAGACAGTTACTTATTCTGTTGAACACAATTTTGCTTCTAGTGTTGTTCCTGATAAGTTTAAATGTAATAAACAAAATTGTGTTAAGGATAAGTCTTTTAAGAAGAAATCTTGTTTTGTGTGTGGTAGTAAACTCCATCTTATTAAAGACTGTGATTATCATGAGAAAAGGATGGGTGTTTCCTCTGGCCATAAGACTTCTAGACCCACATGGACTGATGTTGCTAGTATTCCTCCATTTGTTCCCAAAGCAGCACATGTGAGAGCATGTAACACCCCCAAAATTTCACAGCGGAAGCGTTCGGGTCATGGGGTGCTACTAATCAATATACACAACACAAGGTAATAAAGAATGGAAATTTTATTCCATTTTCAAAAGATATATTAATTTAAGAAATAGTTTTACATCATTGTTTCAAGGTGCGGAAGTAAAGCCCATAAAAATATATGTTGTCCCATTAAAATTGTATTAGAATGTTTGGAAACACTTCGGATGCCAGTCTTCAATGAATGCCTTTGCCATTGCCCACGCCAATAAGAAAACCTGAGAAAAACATGCTAAAATGTCAACACAAAGGTTGGTGAGTTCATAGGTTTAAGTAATCAAGTTTTCAAGTTTGGACCACAGTTGCACATATAGCATCTCCGTGAATGACACTATATGCAAAAAAAAAAAAAGGCTATTACGCTAGTACCAAGTTCATGCGACCGAAACTACGACAGTGTGCATGCATCTAGAAGCATGATAAATAAAAGCCCAGCAAGTGTATTTCCAGTACACTCAATCAATACGATATGATATACGCCCGACGTTTGCCTATCCGGTCAAACTCGAACGGGGGTGTCATCCCCAATAGATCTATTCATAACAATCGCGCCTCCCCAAAGGGAACTAACGGTAGCATAGTTGGGTTTCAAGGTTGTTTCACGTAATAGTGTTTTCAGTTTCAGGTCCGAAAAGAGTTTTGCATGTTTCTCACCCCAAAGTTTTATAAAGCAAGTAATAAAAGTAAAAGTGGGGCTATAAACTCACCTCAGCAGTTCGGTGAATAAAGTATCAAGAGGTCAAGTAACAAGTAGCTCCAACACGCAACCTAAATTAGTACAACAAGTCTCAGTTTGCAGTTTTGTGTGTTCACGACTCGAAGTGTGTGAATAAATATAAGTGTTTACAAGTGGTTGTGTTTAATGTTGCTTGTGTGGCAGAGTTCACGTTTAAATAGTTTCAAAGTGTTTGTGAAATATCATACGTTGTCGGTAAAGTATAAATAAATACAACATTGAGTGATATGATATGTACATATATAAGTGAATGTGTTTTTATGTATATGTCTTGTAGAGTTAGTGAGAAATATTTTTATTACTTTTGTTTTAAATATTCTCTTGTCTTTTAGTCGGGTTTTAGTATTAAAACTAAATATATTAATTTGACGAAATTACAAACAAGATGTGTCAGGAATAAATTGTTTTGACATTTATTATTACTTATAAAAATGTATAAGTTTGGGGTCCAAAATGATAACTAAAAAGTTAATTAAAATATATCAAAAATTGTCAAAGTATTTGAACTTAAAGGGTTGAATTTGTAGAGATTTATAATAGTTTCCAAGGCTTGTGAAAGTTTTAAGAGAAGTGTTAATAGGCTAGAATTCAAGGGGCTGGAAGTGACAAGAGGCCAAATTTGCAAAAATTGTAAAAAAAAAAAAAAGAAAATCACAAAAGAGAGTTTGCCCAGATTCGAACCCTGGTGGGTTGGATGAGAGTGGAGCGAATTCCCATCTGAGCCAAGTGCTCTTTTTGTTAATTATTACGACAGGCTTGTACTTAACACGTTTTATACTGTTTGAAGATGGCTTTATGTGTTAAAAAAAATAAAATCCGCAAAGCGACACAAGAGGGATTCGAACTTGGGTGGGTTGTGTGAAAGTTGATCAACATCACCAAGTGAGCCAACGGCTCCTTAGTGTTATGCTTTTCTGATTTAACCAAGTTAAGGGAGTTTTGTGTCTGCTATATTTTTGTTACATTCGCTCAGTGCACTGTGATCGTGTATATGCAAATACGCATGAATAGTTTTTGTGTTTCATTTCTTCTCCAAAATAGTTTTCATCTCTTTCGAGCACATGAGTTACCAAGTTCAAGAGTAAGTTAAACGTGAATAAAAACGAGACTAAATAAGCCAAAACAAGTACCGACTCATTTGTGTTTTTACGATTCAAAAACCCGAACGTGACCAAAATAACTTAACCGGTTTATTGTAGATTTCCAAAGGCTCGTTTGCTAATCTACTACGCAAGCTTTATGTTAAACACCACACCCACTTATATATGAGACATAAAACGTATACAAGCATGCATGAAACTTAAAGAGAGAAAGAAAAAAAAATAATAATAAACGAGGTGAAGGTAGGTCGAGGCTCACAGTGGGTGGAGGTGAATGAGTGTCGAGTGAATGGGTAAGAGGAGCTCGAGGTAGAAGAAACCCGACGTGCCAACTAGCTTTCGAAAGCTTATACCCGAACAACACTTAACCCAAAATGAACTTGTAAACTTATGAATGAAACCCGAAACCTTGTTTCTCGTCCTTCTTCTTCTCGGCAGTAAATCAAAAGAGTAGAATGAGTTTGAGTTTTACTTGGTGTTGTGAGAGTGGAAACAAGAGGTGGGTTTGTGAAAGATGTGAGAATGTGTGGTGAGTCTTGTGGCTCGTTGGTTTTTAAGAAGGAAGAGGAGAAGGACTTTTGGTTAATGACCAAGAGTTTATGTGAGCCTTGATACATGCAACTTGATTACACTTGACTCTAGGTAGTATTAAGGGGAAACAAGCAAATGGGTTGTGGTATTTGGGAGGTATACGGCAGCCAAGGACAAAAGGGAAGAAAAATGTGTCATAATGCTTGGTTACATGTGTTTTAGACTTAATATAATATGAGTTTAGGGTGGCTAGTTTGGGTGTTCTTGTCTCCTCTTTGAACTACATATACATGCATGTACATATTAAAAAGTAGAAGACCAAAGTGAAGTTTGTTTTTGTGTTTGGAGTCTCGTTGGGGTCATCACAGAACATGGGAACAATATTTCGAATTTTTACTTGCCACTATCTGAGTCACAAGATTAAAATAGTGTATGTTGTTTTGGTTTGCTTGGTGCGTTAGTGTTCACAAGAACATAGGAAATTAAGTACAACTTTGTGTTACCAAAATTTATCACAGGTGTTTGGGTTGGGAAACAAAAGGCTAGGCCCAAGAGAATAGATAAGAGTTGGGTTGGGTTGGATAAAACATGCGAGCCCAAGAAATTTAAAATGTATTGGATCGGGTAGTGTTGGGCTTAGAGGCCCGGTAGAAAATAAAAATATAAAAGTTTATTATTTATTTATTAAAAAAAATTTTATCGAGGTCGATGTGAAAAAAAAAATTATCCCGTGACTTGTCGTGTTTAAAGTTCGAAACGAAGAAGAAAAAAAAATATGGCCGCGAAAATCGGTAGGGAAATTTACGAGTTGTTATAGTACCTACCCCTTAAAAGAAACCACGTCCTCGTGGTTTACGATGCGAGAATCGTCGAGGTCGTCATGGTGACGAGATGTGAGTATATACTCTTAAAACGTGACGTGGAAAAGGGGTTAGTCGTTCAAGAAAGATTTGGTGACGTGAGGCGATAAGTGAACTACAGATAAAGGATTCATTAAACGGAATACAACGCGGTTTTATAAAAGAGTACGATAGTTGAGTTCAAAACAGAAAGAACAGAGTCGTATGAGGTTACGAAGGATAGAGCATAATAGTGGAATAAGATATCGTGATCAGTGACAGAGGTGGTTTAAATATGTGTACGAGAATCAAATAATTGTATGTTACATAAAGAAATAACATAGACGCAGTGACGAGTTGCACGTTACATAAAGAAATAACGTAGAGGTCGATACGGTGACGAGTTGTACGTTACATACAGAAATAACGTAGAGGTCGATACAGTGACGAGTTATACGTTACACACAGAAATAACGTAGAAGCAGTGACAAGTTGTACGTTACATACAGAAATAACGTAGAGGTCGATACAGTGACGAGTTGTACGTTACATACAGAAATAACGTAGAGGTCGATACAGTGACGAGTTGTACGTTACACACAGAAATAACGTAGAAGCAGTTATAGAAGCATAGCATAGTGCGATATTGTAATAGTGGGCATGTTACACAGTTTAACATGGAAGGGTAATAAGCATAAGCATTCGTAGTCTACTCTACACTCTCCTTAAGTTAATTATTCCTTAATTTCATTCAGTTTGTCACATCAACATTATTCTCATTTAAACTTCGCGACCCAATCAAACAAGAACAGTCTTAAAGTTTAAATGTGAGTTAATTAAGAAACTTAATGACTTTGAGAAATAATTAATTTAATTCAAATAAGAGCTTATACGAACCTAATATACATCAGTAACACATAGCACGACTACATCGTGTAGCAGTAGGCAAGGCATGGCAGACATCGGCAGCTGTGGGGGCGTTGAAGTGTTTTTAAAGAAATGTGGTTATAGTTTAGGTTTTGAAAAATACCTAATTCTCTATAACCTGGGCTCTGAATACCAATCTGTAACACCCTCAAAATTTCACAGCGGAAGCGTTCGGGTCATGGGGTGCTACTAATCAATATACACAACACAAGGTAATAAAGAATGGAAATTTTATTCCATTTTCAAAAGATATATTAATTTAAGAAATAGTTTTACATCATTGTTTCAAGGTGCGGAAGTAAAGCCCATAAAAATATATGTTGTCCCATTAAAATTGTATTAGAATGTTTGGAAACACTTCGGATGCCAGTCTTCAATGAATGCCTTTGCCATTGCCCACGCCAATAAGTAAACCTGAGAAAAACATGCTAAAATGTCAACACAAAGGTTGGTGAGTTCATAGGTTTAAGTAATCAAGTTTTCAAGTTTGGACCACAGTTGCACATATAGCATCTCCGTGAATGACACTATATGCAAAAAAAAAAAGGCTATTACGCTAGTACCAAGTTCATGCGACCGAAACTACGACAGTGTGCATGCATCTAGAAGCATGATAAATAAAAGCCCAGCAAGTGTATTTCCAGTACACTCAATCAATACGATATGATATACGCCCGACGTTTGCCTATCCGGTCAAACTCGAACGGGGGTGTCATCCCCAATAGATCTATTCATAACAATCGCGCCTCCCCAAAGGGAACTAACGGTAGCATAGTTGGGTTTCAAGGTTGTTTCACGTAATAGTGTTTTCAGTTTCAGGTCCGAAAAGAGTTTTGCATGTTTCTCACCCCAAAGTTTTATAAAGCAAGTAATAAAAGTAAAAGTGGGGCTATAAACTCACCTCAGCAGTTCGGTGAATAAAGTATCAAGAGGTCAAGTAACAAGTAGCTCCAACACGCAACCTAAATTAGTACAACAAGTCTCAGTTTGCAGTTTTGTGTGTTCACGACTCGAAGTGTGTGAATAAATATAAGTGTTTACAAGTGGTTGTGTTTAATGTTGCTTGTGTGGCAGAGTTCACGTTTAAATAGTTTCAAAGTGTTTGTGAAATATCATACGTTGTCGGTAAAGTATAAATAAATACAACATTGAGTGATATGATATGTACATATATAAGTGAATGTGTTTTTATGTATATGTCTTGTAGAGTTAGTGAGAAATATTTTTATTACTTTTGTTTTAAATATTCTCTTGTCTTTTAGTCGGGTTTTAGTATTAAAACTAAATATATTAATTTGACGAAATTACAAACAAGATGTGTCAGGAATAAATTGTTTTGACATTTATTATTACTTATAAAAATGTATAAGTTTGGGGTCCAAAATGATAACTATAAAGTTAATTAAAATATATCAAAAATTGTCAAAGTATTTGAACTTAAAGGGTTGAATTTGTAGAGATTTATAATAGTTTCCAAGGCTTGTGAAAGTTTTAAGAGAAGTGTTAATAGGCTAGAATTCAAGGGGCTGGAAGTGACAAGAGGCCAAATTTGCAAAAATTGTAAAAAAAAAAAAAAAAGAAAATCACAAAAGAGAGTTTGCCCAGATTCGAACCCTGGTGGGTTGGATGAGAGTGGAGCGAATTCCCATCTGAGCCAAGTGCTCTTTTTGTTAATTATTACGACAGGCTTGTACTTAACACGTTTTATACTGTTTGAAGATGGCTTTATGTGTTAAAAAAAATAAAATCCGCAAAGCGACACAAGAGGGATTCGAACTTGGGTGGGTTGTGTGAAAGTTGATCAACATCACCAAGTGAGCCAACGGCTCCTTAGTGTTATGCTTTTCTGATTTAACCAAGTTAAGGGAGTTTTGTGTCTGCTATATTTTTGTTACATTCGCTCAGTGCACTGTGATCGTGTATATGCAAATACGCATGAATAGTTTTTGTGTTTCATTTCTTCTCCAAAATAGTTTTCATCTCTTTCGAGCACATGAGTTACCAAGTTCAAGAGTAAGTTAAACGTGAATAAAAACGAGACTAAATAAGCCAAAACAAGTACCGACTCATTTGTGTTTTTACGATTCAAAAACCCGAACGTGACCAAAATAACTTAACCGGTTTATTGTAGATTTCCAAAGGCTCGTTTGCTAATCTACTACGTAAGCTTTATGTTAAACACCACACCCACTTATATATGAGACATAAAACGTATACAAGCATGCATGAAACTTAAAGAGAGAAAGAAAAAAAAAAAAAAAAAACGAGGTGAAGGTAGGTCGAAGCTCACAGTGGGTGGAGGTGAATGAGTGTCGAGTGAATGGGTGAGAGGAGCTCGAGGTAGAAGAAACCTGACGTGCCAACTAGCTTTCGAAAGCTTATACCCGAACAACACTTAACCCAAAATGAACTTGTAAACTTATGAATGAAACCCGAAACCTTGTTTCTCGTCCTTCTTCTTCTCGGCAGTAAATCAAAAGAGTAGAATGAGTTTGAGTTTTACTTGGTGTTGTGAGAGTGGAAACAAGAGGTGGGTTTGTGAAAGATGTGAGAATGTGTGGTGAGTCTTGTGGCTCGTTGGTTTTTAAGAAGGAAGAGGAGAAGGACTTTTGGTTAATGACCAAGAGTTTATGTGAGCCTTGATACATGCAACTTGATTACACTTGACTCTAGGTAGTATTAAGGGGAAACAAGCAAATGGGTTGTGGTATTTGGGAGGTATACGGCAGCCAAGGACAAAAGGGAAGAAAAATGTGTCATAATGCTTGGTTACATGTGTTTTAGACTTAATATAATATGAGTTTAGGGTGGCTAGTTTGGGTGTTCTTGTCTCCTCTTTGAACTACATATACATGCATGTACATATTAAAAAGTAGAAGACCAAAGTGAAGTTTGTTTTTGTGTTTGGAGTCTCGTTGGGGTCATCACAGAACATGGGAACAATATTTCGAATTTTTACTTGCCACTATCTGAGTCACAAGATTAAAATAGTGTATGTTGTTTTGGTTTGCTTGGTGCGTTAGTGTTCACAAGAACATAGGAAATTAAGTACAACTTTGTGTTACCAAAATTTATCACAGGTGTTTGGGTTGGGAAACAAAAGGCTAGGCCCAAGAGAATAGATAAGAGTTGGGTTGGGTTGGATAAAACATGCGAGCCCAAGAAATTTAAAATGTATTGGATCGGGTAGTGTTGGGCTTAGAGGCCCGGTAGAAAATAAAAATATAAAAGTTTATTATTTATTTATTAAAAAAAATTTTATCGAGGTCGATGTGAAAAAAAAAATTATCCCGTGACTTGTCGTGTTTAAAGTTCGAAACGAAGAAGAAAAAAATATATGGCCGCGAAAATCGGTAGGGAAATTTACGAGTTGTTATAGAGCAGGTAAACCAGTTCCTACTGGTAAACCAAAGGTGTATGCATCTGTTTCTGCTGACAGGCTTCATAGGCCTTTTCCAGTTCCCTCTGGTGGAGGATATTCTTCACTAGTGACTACTGATTGGTGGAACAGTAAGGCAAGGCTTATGCCCTTTAGACCTAAAAGTTCTTATTTTCAGTCACATACACCTTATGTATCTCATATGAATATGGCACATGTTGGAGTTAGAAGGGCAACTGCTGTTAAGCCATCAATAGGGCGTTTTTGGAAAACTCAAAGGAAAGATTCATTCTGGGTACCCAAGAACAATAGTCTTTGTCAGGTGCATTGATTGAGGGGAGGCATAAGCCTAAGGGGAGGCTTATAGTTGTAATTTTTTTTGTATTCTAACCATTTTTGCAGGTGTTGGATCCTCATACACCTAAGGGGAGGCTTAATGATTCTGTTGACACCACAACTGTGTTTGGTTCCTGCTACTGCTTGATGGTATATTTTACATGTTTTGATTATTCCTTCTTAATCTTAGTTAAAAAAAAAAAAAAAAAAAAAAAAAAAAAAAAAAAAAAAAAAAAATCCGTGTTATTTCTAGTGTTTAGTGTTAACTCTAACCTGCTTGTGTTCAGTTTCTTCTCAAACTTGCAGGTTTTGGTGTTGGTTAATTACCACACCTAATGGTCTTCATCTCACCATGTCTTTCTGACACAAGAGTTGGCTAGCTCACAAGATTATGGCTTGTGGTAAAGGCTGCGGAAATCCATAAATGGTAATCAACTCACCATGATGATGACGTCATTCCATCAAAGAGTTGGCTAGTCCTGAGCAAACGGCTCCAGGTAAAGACATGTCAAATCCGTTTATATGGTTGCTGGTTTGCTAATAAATCAGATGGTTATCAGTGTACCATGGTTTTCGAACTTAAACATTTGGCTACTCCAGTAGTGATGGCTATTGGTAAAGAGATATCAAATCCATTATTTTCGATGATTCACCTCTCATAGGAGTTAACACACCTGGATGTGATGAGAATAGTTTGAAACTGATATGTATTGATGTACATTATGTCATTTGTTGCTGTAAAACCCTGGTGTTTCAAAGTTTGGTCATCATAGAGATGAAATTGTCTTTGGGTCTTTGCTACTGATGTTCAAGTACAATCCTCTAGTTCTGAAGTGTTAAAGATTGTTGGGAAGGATTGTTGGGAAATTTTTGTCATTTGTTGGTACAATCCTCTAGTTCTGAACTTTTTAAAGATCTGGAAACTAGAACTTAAATGATACAATCCTCTCGGATTCTACAATCAGTCTCATTTAAATTCCAGTTTAGGGGAGGACTGTTGGGAATTCTGTGAAACAGTGATTCTACTGATCGAGAAACAATGGATTCTGCTGAAGAAGAGTTTCTGCTGAAGTACTATAAACATACAAAGTAGGAACTATGCTGAAGTTATTCTACTGAAGTAGTGGAGATATAGGTCTACTGAAGTACTGAAGCCATGAATTCTGCTGAAGCAGAAGTGGATTCTGCTGAAGTGATAGATCAGCTGTAGTGGTATAGCAGACATAGTGATTCTGCTGATAGTGTGAATCCACGTAAGAAAGGCAGGCGCAGTATTATTTAATATTAGCCCACCTTTATTATTGTACTGCCCAAGGTAGCATGGGCATGTGTATGGGAAAAACAAATGCTTAGTTGCATGCTTGTCTAGGTGCATGAGTAGTCTATATGTGTTTACATTTATTTGTTTACATGCTTGTTCTTTTCCCAAGAAAGGGAATAGTGTTCCTTGTCTATAAAAGGAACTTAGGTCTATTGTATTGAGACAACTTTTTCACTAAAACATTCAAGAAAAACCTCTATAGAGAGGGTGTAAAGATCCATAGAGGATCATTGTTTTTATAAGAAAAACCTTGTTGGTAACTTTGATTGTGTTCTTATTATTCCGCTGTGCATGTTCAATCATTGTTACTATACACTCTAGTTGAGTCCGGATCTTGGTTTCTACATTTATGGACTGATATCAATGTATTATGATGAAATAGATCTAATGCAAGCTATATCTAAGAGTTTTAAACATAAAACAAGATTTTGATTTGCAAAAATTTCAACAGTTAAGCATTAAAGAAAGATGAAATGGAATTTTGACTTGGAACTTATGTAGGGTGCAAATGGGTGACTGAATTGAGTTCAATATAGCTAAACAAACATGCAACAACAGGTTATAACCACTGAACTATCCTCTAATTTAGTTTAAACAGTAATTCCAAACACCCTTGTTTCTAAAGATTTGCCAATAAAAACTCAACCAACTACTAAACTAGCCAATGTTATAGATCAAATTGAGCTTAACTATCCTAAATGCAACTAAATAAACATATTTAAACTAATGGAGACCACAGATAAACATACAAGCATAATATGCAAAATGGAGTGAGATTTTGAATGAGACAGATTACTCACATAGATCCAGCTTATGTTGCAGGCTGAACCAAACCCAAAACTACTCTAAATAATCTATTCCAACCCATATCCATCCTCTGCAACACCCATTTTCATTTCCAATTCCAATTTTGCATCAACAGTTGAATTTTGTTGACCATGAGGGAAAATGCTTGAAACTGTTTCCAGAGCTTGTCAAAGACTATATAGAGCTTATTTAAGCTTATTTGATTTTAACAAAAGCTTATGAGAAGCTTAGACATAGAATTCGAAACTGAAAATTTCAACAGTTAGCTTAAAACTTGGGACTTATAATAAAACTTGGAATTACTATTCAAAACACATTACACTGAAAGTTTTACTTAAATGGGATACATAGAAACTGAAATTACATCATTTTGATTAAACTACAACATTTATTAAAAAACGACATTAAGGGAAAAATATAAAACTAACTACTTTTCTTTCATTGCTTCTTTCTTCCTCCTTTATAGCTCCAAGTTGTTTCTCTCATTTCCCTGATTGTTTCCCACCTCTCTCTAGGACCATTGGATGCTTTGAGTGAATTTTGGCCATAGGATCATTTTGGCGGCAAATGGCTTTTGACAGTTGAGGTTGAGTGAGATGAGGGGGGAGATAATTAATGATTCTTGGATTTTGGTGAGGTGGAGGGAACAAGTTGAGTGGGATGAGCTGGGGGGATAAGGTGGAGATGGAGTGTTGCAGGGATTGGCAGGAAAGCAGTTGGGAAGGAGAAGTGTTTGGCGCGCTTGGGATTTATTTGACCAAAGTTTGACCGGGTTTAATATTGCAAGGGGGTCAAAACTGAAAGGGTCACAATGGGTGGCAGGGTCCAAATGGCTAGTGATAGGGTCCAAAGGTTTAATAAAGGCTTATATGGCAAGGACTAATGTTGTACACTCTGAAATTCAAAGGACCATTGCTGCCATTTCATCAAAGTTGATCCAAGGGCTAAAAGTGACAAGTTTCAATAATGCAAGGACCAAACTTGACATTTTCCAAATTTCCAGGGACCATTTTTGCCAATTTTCAAACTTGGAGGACCAAACTTGTAATTTTCTCAAACTTTTTATATTTTTCACCAAAGGACTAATTTTGACAAGTTATGATTTAAAAAGGACCTTTGGTGATTTTTCTTTTGAAATTAGGACTCAGGGACTATTTTTGACAATTTTAGAAACTTAGGGGACTGAAACTGCCAATTATGCAAACTTTGCTCATTTTTCATCTGATTTTGAACATTTTGCATCTGAAACATATAAAATGCAATTTTGGAATATTTTCAGTATTTTGATGCATTTCTGAGCATTTTTAGACGTTTTGCAGTTCAGATTTGACTAAAAATGATGAGTATTTACACACTCATAAATCCCCCACACTAAACTATTGCTAGTCCCTAGCAATCTTTTGAGAAAAACTTAATAGATTTGAAACTCTTTACCAAAAGCCATTACTGTTGGATCGATATACTTTAATCAAACTAACTTAACTAGCTTGTTAAGGTTTAATAACCTCGGATAAATCCTAAGTTATTAACAAAGAAACACTGAGCAATCTTTATCAAGTACGCGGAATTTACTTAACAAAGCTAAGAAGAAAAACTTTATTAACAAACTCTAAATCTGCTTATTATGCAGATACTCTAATACAACTCTAAGATAATCGAACTTTTCTCTAAACTCTAATTCGTAAACTCTAAAACTCTTTTTCTGAAATCGTACCTCTAATGCCAATCTAGGAGTCCTTTTATAGGCTCAAGGATATCCTAGTCGGTTTACAATTAATAACCTTGTACGACAAGTAATCTAAACATGGAATACAATACTTTCCATAAACGAATATAACAGTTCTAATGTTCTAGCAGTACTTTGACTTTATCTTGCAGTACTTTGACTCTGTCTTTAGCAGTACTTTGACTCTTTGACTTCTTCCAGTACTTTGCAGCTTACAGTACTTTCATATCTTCAGTACTTTGATATCTTCAGTACTTTCATATCCCAACAATCCTCCCCTAACTTGAATTCTACTTGCTTGACTTCAAGTTCCTTTGTGAATATATCTTTAACAGCTTCATCTTTAAAAATGGATTGTTCTTTATTCTTTAGATTGTATCTCTGTAATATCTGTGCTTTGTCAAAGTATCTCTTAGAATTGTTCTCTTCACAGCAACATCCAGCAATCTCCATCTTTTCAGCAACACAGCAACATATGACAATTTGTACAGTGATTCAGTTTAAGTTGCATACTATTCTCATCACTTTCAAGTGAATCATTGAAAACTTAATGGATTTAGAACTCTTTACCAAAGCCATTATCTTTGGAGTAGCCAAATGTTTTGGTGTGTAAGACCATGGTACATTGATAACCATATGATTTTTAGCAAACCATCAGCTATCAACAAATTTGTTTAGTCTTTACCAAAAGCTGTACCCTTCTGGACTAGTTAGTTCTTCTATCTAATGGTGAACTAATTACCAATAATGGTTTTTCCACAGCCTTTACCACAAGCCATTTCTTGTGGGCTAGCCAACTCTTCACATTACTGATATGGTGAGTTGATTACCATCCAACTTATTAGCAAGTTGTCAACTAAAAACGGATTTGATATATCTTTACCAGAGCCGTTTGCTCATGGATTAGTCAATCCTTTTGTAACCATGGTGGATTGATAACCTATTGATGTTATCATCACAAAAACCATTTATTCAACCTTTATTTCAAAAAAAAAATTTATTACTTAGCAAAAAGGTTTCTTCTAAAAGTCATTTAACTGGATTAGTTCAGCAAACAGTAATTTGAGAAAGTACTGTCTGATCAGCAGTACTTTGAATAAAAGTACTGATATATCAAAAAGTATTTATTCAAGTAAAATTCATACCAGTTATAGATCATTCTCAGCAATAGTAGTCCAGTTTATAAACAGATTGATCACCATGCAAGCAGTTTCATTAGCCTCTTCTACTTCCAATCCATGCTCTAGCATCTTTCTCATGAGCTCAACTGTAAGAGGATATCTTCTTTCTGCAAACATGTGAATCATTGTTCCATTCTCTAGTTCCAAAACATGAACTCCAGATTCTTCAAAGAATCTCCAACAAACTATTTCCCAGTTATCTTGATTCGTCCAGATGTCATCAGTGCTTTCTTCTTCAGTTTCCCACATAGTTATGAGATCGCCATGTAAAACCAATCCAATTCCTTCTAATGGATGATCTTCAAAATAAGCCTTCACAACTTGATATAAGTAGAATAGGTCTACTCTATCAATAACATGCAGCAAATCCCATAGCCTTTTGAAAACTTTAAAACTTTCATCTTCCTTATGAAAAACCATATAATCTTCATTCTTGGATTTCACAACTTTAAAAATACTGATCTTTGATCTGTTCATCTTCAAATCATCATCTTCCTTGGTATAATCAAAATCTACCACTCTGAGATAATTCTTCAATTTATCACTAGTCTCAGATCTTAATTCAACCTTTTCTTTCTTTGAAAACTGAACATCTGTAACTTCAGTTTTTCTCTTTCTTTTTAAGTTCTTCTTCCTTTCAGCTTCAGTCCAATGAGCTTCTTCTCTGAAGTCTTTAATATCAGCAACACTCTTCTTATAAGCTTCAGTTTCAGCATCATAAAGTCTTTTCATATCAACATAGTTAAGCTTCTACAAACCCTTATATCCACGACCTTTCAAATAAGCCATCATAGCATTCCTGTCTTTGGCTAAATTTGGTCTTCTTGGCATATATCTAACAGGTGTAGGAGATTGTAAAGGTTCAGTAGCTTCAGCATCTAATTCTTCTTGTATTTTCTGAGCTGCTTCTCTGTCTTTAGCTTCTTGAGCTTGCTGTTCTTCTCTATCTTTAGCATATAATTCTTCTTGAACTTTTCTAGCAGCAGCTTCATTCCTAGCCACTTCAAATGCTCTAAGTTCTGCCAAAGTGAGTTTCTTTTTCTTAGTTTCAACTAGAATACTTTTCCCTTTGTCTTTAGGATCAATAGCTGGTTGAGAAGCTCTTGGTTGTTCTTCATCTTGTACATCTCTAATGGTAACTCCTCCTCTTGGTTGTGATAGATCTAATATTGTAGCAATTACTTCATCATCACTAGCAGAATGGATAGGTATATAAGTAGCTTCCTCCTCTTCTTCTCTAACAAATGTAGAAGGACCAGCTTCTTCTTCAAAATTCAGTACCCTTGGAGTTATTGCTCCTTGCCTAGATGTATCATGAAGATCAGTACTTTGATGTTCAGTACCTTGAACACCAGTACTTTGGACTTGTACTTCTTCTTCTTGTTTCTCAGAAGAATCTTCTTTCTTTTTCATAACATCTTCTTCAGATTCTTTCTGCTGTGTAATATCTTTCTGCTGTGTAACATCTTCTTTCAAATTATCCTTTTCAGAATTCCTCCCCAAGTTGACAGAAGATGATTTAGGAACCTTCTTTCTTTTTAATTCCTTACGAAGTGCTTTACGACGCTTGTTTTCCTCCTTAACCCACAAGTTGAATCCTTGAATATAGGGTTTAATAAAATTCCTTAACCAGAAATAGTTACGCTTCAATTTCCGAATTGTTTTAGCTTGACGCTCAACAGTCTTATTCAACCGAGCTAGCTCCCTTGTCAAAGCATAGTTATCCATAGTTAAACCTTCACGAGGTATAGTAGGAGCAGCACCTTGAAGTGATGAATGTCCCTCTGAAACAGGAATAGAATGTTGAGGAGATGGAGTAGGTGTGCTTTCATTCTCTGGTTGGACCTCAGGGCCTGAAGAAACATCACCCTGTAACGATGCAGTACCTTCACGAGAAGCAGTACTTACAGATGCAGTACTGTGTGAAGCAGTACTTTGTGAAGCAGTACCTTGTGCAGAATCAGTACCTTCAGTTTCTTCATCCTCTCCAGCTGCATCACGGACAGCTTGTACAACTTCCATCATTGTTGTTGTTAAAGGAATATCGCCACCTCGAAACAAATTACTTCGCTTAGCCATGAAAGTATAAATTTTTGCTTGTTGCACAATAACAGGTAGCAAAGCAGTAGGTTTAGGAACATCAGCCAATTGTTTGTTCAAGAAGACCTGTATAAACCTTGGATACATCAACCAAGTTGCCCCAGATGATATATGCGATAGCATCCCATCCAAAATAAGCCGTGAAAAATTAAAAACTCTGTCTGTAGCCAAGCCAACCACTGCAGATGCTATATTGGACCCAAACTGCTCCCAAGAAGTGCTTTTAGAACTTATGCAATGGAGCAATACATGAATCAAAAACTTCCATTGAGGACATAATAAGGCTTTCTTGAAAGTCTGTTCAGTTAAAGAACCTTCATAACCCAGATTTCTAAAAGTATCCCAAATTAGTTGCTTGTCAAATCGAATAGCCCCATCTTCATCCCCAAATAATAAATCATCACGAATAGAGGCCTCGGTAATCTTGATAGTCTGTCCAGCAACTGAGGATCTAATATAGTATTCATCCTCCTCCATATTATCTCTAGCATTAGCCCAAAATTCTTGAATCCATGGTTCAATTATATCCGGCTCAACTAAAAGAGCATAGCTAATAGGCGACCCAATAAGATAATCAATTATATCATAGAAAGCCACATTCGCCTCAGTCTTGTCCAAATTAGCCACCATATTGTGCTTCGAAACAGTTAAACGTTTCACCATTTGTTGTATAAGCGAGCACAAGAAAGATTGTATTGAATAATAAAGAGATGGTAATTGGGAGATAAGAATGGAAAAGATGTATAGAATAATGTGAGAGGGAAAATCGGAAATTAGTTATTTATAGGTAGGATTTTGAAAAATCACTGCCCAAAATAAAATAACCGTTGGCTTTAATTACCCTCCAATATTACCGTTGGAACAGTACTTTAATACGACAAACAGTACTTTCCACATAAGCAGTACTTTCCCAAGCAGTACTTTCCCAAGCAGTACTTTCAGGAAAAACAGTACTTTGCCAAATATTTTCATAAAAACTAAGTATAAACAAACGTCCTCCCCTCAAGCAATACACAGGACTATACCTAACACCTTATAGTCCTCCCCTTAAACATAGCTTAGTAGTTAATCATTCCAATGCTCACGACCAAGTGATTGAATCGTGACACATCAAAACCTTTTGTGAGTAAATCAGCTACATTGTCATCCGTATGAACTTTAACCACATTAATAAGCCTATGCTCATAGCAGTCTCTGATAAAGTGATGCCTAATCTGAATATGCTTTGTCTTGGAATGATATACAGGATTCTTCACAATACAAATAGTACTCTCATTATTAATATTGATAGGAGTATTCTTAAAATTGAACCCATAATCCAAGAGTTGATTCTGCATCCACAAAACTTGACCACAACAACTTGCAGCAGCTACATATTCAGCTTCAGTAGATGATGTTGCTGCAATTGTCTGCTTCTTGCATTGCCAGGAGACTAATCTTCTGCCAAGATATTGACATCCACCAGTTGTGGATCTTCTATCATAATTATCACCTGCATCGTCACTATCTGAAAAAGCTTCTAAGTGAAAAGGTGACTCTTTAGGATACCACAACCCCAACTTAGGTTGTTGTTTCAAATAACAGAAAATTCTCTTTACTGCATTCATGTGAGAGATCTTTGGTGAGACTTGATATCTTGCACATAGAGAAACTGCAAACATGATATCAGGTCTTGATGCAGTAAGATACATAAGAGAGCCAATCATAGATCTGTATAGCTTGACTTCAACAGGCTGTCCATCTTCATCTTTTCCCAATGAATTAATAGATTTAATAGGTGTAGTAACAGCCTTCATATCATCAAAATTAAACTTCTTAAGTATGTCTGCAACATACTTGTCTTGGCTAATGAAAATTCCTTCCTTGGACTGCTTAACCTGAAGTCCTAAAAAGAATGTTAACTCTCCCATTGAACTCATTTGAAACTCCTTCTGCATCAGCTGCTCAAACTCCTTAACCATGGACTGTTTGGTAGCCCCAAAGATGATATCATCCACATAAACTTGAACTAACATGATATCCTTCTTGTCTCTCTTGATAAATAAAGTCTTGTCAATAGCTCCCCTCCTGTATCCATGTTGTAATAAGAATGTAGAGAGCCTCTCATACCAAGCTCTAGGTGCCTGATGAAGACCATATAAAGCCTTAACCACCTTATAGACTTTGTTTGGATGCTTAGGATCTTCAAAACCTGGAGGTTGTTTCACATACACCTCTTCTGTAATAGTACCATAAAGAAAGGCACTCTTGACTCTGATATACCTGAAAACCCATATAAGAAGCAAAAGCAAGAAAGATTCTAATTGCTTCAATCCTTGCCACAGGAGCAAATACCTCAATATAATCTACCCCTTCCTCCTGTCTATAACCCTGAGCAACTAACCTTGCCTTGTTTTTGATAACATTGCCTCTTTCATCCCTTTTAACTCTAAAAACCCACCTGGTTCCAATAACTCTCTTCCCTTCTGGAAGATCACATAAAACCCAAACCTCTTGAAGTTTAAATTGAAGAAGTTCTTCCTGCATAGCTTCAACCCAGCTTTCTTTAGTCAAAGCTTGAGCAATATTCTTGGGTTCCTCTTGAGAGATGAAACAAGTAAATAAGCAGGTTTGATGGTCCTTATGATTCAGCCTGTTTTGTTTATACACAAAGCTAAGTAAAGCATTGTGAGGTTTTGTGAAACCCTTAGCTTTATGTCTTGTCATAACTCCAGAAGTAGAAGGACCAATGATTTGATCAGCTGGATGATTCTTATGAATTCGTAAGATTGGAGACTCTGAAACCGCATATGTATCATCCAAGTTAGTATAATCAGCACCTTCATTGAAATATGTGAAAATACCTTCATCATCAAGCTCATCATCAGTGTCTTCTAACCCAGGCATTGTAGGATCATCCAAATCTTCTAAAGTACTGTCAACAGGAGCAGCAGTACTTTGGTCGAAAGTACTGTCCAAAGTAGTGTGAGAGTACTCTGCAGTCTTATTCTTCTTCTTTGCCTCTTCATAAGCTTTCCGTTGTTCATCAGTGTAAGAATATGCTAAAACATCTTGAAGAAGCATCTGATTAAGTTCCTCTTGAATAGATTGTTCCTCAGCAGTTAATGAGGATTGTGATGCATCAGTACTTTGTTTTGGAGAAACATTACTTTGCTTAGGAACATCAGTACTTTGTTTTGGACTCACAGGAGCTTTATCAGGAACAGCATCAGGTCTAATATGAACATCATGAACAACATATTAAATATCTTCTTCAGTGTGCAAAGGTTGATTTTCTTCTCTAACAGGAACATAATTCATTGAAGGAGATAAAATCTCAAGATCAAACATCCAATCAGGACCTTTTCCTTGCTCATTGTCTTGATCTTCTAAGAACTCAACATGAAGACAATCTTGAATCTTCTTAGTAACTCTGTTGTATACTCTAAAGCCTTTACTGTTAGTGCAATATCCCAATAGGTAACCTTCTTCAGATTTGCCATCAAACTTCCCCAGATTATCAATGGTATTCAATATAGTAAGAGGGCATCCAAAAGGCTTCATAAAATAAATGTTGGGTTTATTGCCCATCAGCAATTCATAAGGTGTCTTCATCTGTGGTTTGGTGACAGAGACCCTGTTGAGTACATAGCATGCAGTACTTACAGCTTCTGCCCAAAATTGAATAGGGAGATGGGAATCTGCTAACATAGTCCTTGCAGCTTCAATCAAGGTCCTATGCTTCCTCTCTGCAACACCATTTTGCTGTGGTGTTCTAGCAATACTAAACTCCCTCTTTATGCCTTTATTTGCACAAAAGTCATCCATAAGCTTGTTCTTGAATTCAGTTCCATTGTCACATCTAATACCTCTAACTTTGAGTCTTAATTGGTTTCCAAGTGCTATTATAAGAGTTTGAATAGCATCAAAGGTATCATCTTTAAATCCCAAAAAGAAAACCCAACTGAATCTACTACAATCATCAGTAACAACCAAACAGTACTTCTTTTTATTTAAACTTGCCACAGAGACAGGTCCAAATAAATCCATGTGTAATAGCTCCAATGGTTCTCTAAGATTTCTTTCCTCAAGCTTCTTACAGGAAGCTTTATGTTGTTTACCCTTCTTGCATGCCAAACATGATTGATCATTCTTGTAAGTCTTTGAAGGTAAACCTCTAACTAAATTTCCTTTGACCAGTTTGTTGATATTCTTAAAATTAACATGGCCCAATCTTCTATGCCATTGATGTGCCTCTTCAGATGTTGCTTTAGCCACCAAACATGTGGCTCTTCCATAAGAATGTAGACTCTTCATGTCTAAACTATACACATCATTTGTCCTTGGTACTCTGAGAACTACCAAGTCATCATCAACAGGTTTGAAGTCAGAAGAAAGGATGAGACATTCTGTGTCAGTGAATAACACAGGATGCTTTTTATCACAAATTTGAGAAACTGACAACAAGTTAAACTTAAGCTCCTTCACATATCTGACATTCTCAAAATCAATTCTCCCAGCTTTAATTGTTCCTTTCCCAGTAATCCTTCCTCCATTGGGATCATTCCCAAATGCAACTTTTCCTCCACTAATATTTCTAAAATCAGACAGGATCTCTTTATCGCCTGTCATACTTCCAGAGCAACCACTATCTACAATAAGATGATCTTTAAGTTCCTCTTCTGGGTTGGCCTGCACACAAAGAAAAGAGTTAGAAACTCTTAGGAACCCAAGCCATTACTGACTTGTGTTCCCCTTGTGGAGTTACAAACTCAAATTCCTTGAGTATGTAATTTCCACTATCTTTCAAATGGTGATCCAAAATTATCTTTTGAGTTTTAACATGTGGATTTTCAAAACTTTCTGGTTTTTCAACATAAATCTCTTTCACCAGTTTATTAGCATTTTCTTGTGTCACACAAACATCTGATTCACTTTTTGTTGAACGTACTGTGTATCCCTTATCAGTACTTCCCCGTTTTACCCATTCAGTTTTAACAGGTGGTTCCTGTGATCTAGATCCCCTATATGAATTGTGAGACATTCTAGGTTGATAGTGAGATCTCCTAGAATTTCTATTCCAAATAGTGTTATCAGTACCTTGTCTCTGAGCAGTACTTTGGAAAGTACTGTGAGATACTGAAGGTCTTCTCTGATGTGGGTATCTATGATCTGGTGTGAAGTTTCTGTGATTGACCCTATGTGAATTAGTCCAAACTGGTTTGTGCTCTCTAGGCTTCTGATTTGTAGATTTGTTCCTTGGAAACTTGCTTAGATATTCTGAGTGTTTGTCACAATCTTTGATTAAGTGAGTAGGACTATAACACACAAAACACAGTTTTTGACCCATATGACCAAAGTGATTTCTTCTATGTCTATGCCCAAAATTATTTTTCCTTCTTGATGACTGATAAAATCTGTTTTGACCAAAATTATCCCAAAAAGGTTTAGCAGTACTATTTTGAAAAGGTTTTGCAGAAGGTACTGCTTGTTCAGAAGGTACTGCTTGTTGAGCAGTACTTTGGTTTAAAGATTCTGCTTGATTATTTTCAACAGTTTCTTTGGGTTTCTCAGACCTAGATTGAGCAACAAGCTTCTTTCTAAACTCTAGACTATCTACACCATAACGAGAAACATCAGGCCTAGCGGGTTGATGATTAATGGGATGAGGAACAGCATGATAACCATTGTCTTTCTTATATTCAGGAGGTAGTTCACTAATTGATCCCTCATTACTAGATGTGTCTACATAGTTAATGAGCTCATCATCACTAGTGGTTATGTCCTCAAAAACACCATCATCCTGATCACTAGTTTGGTTTTCATCTATGTTATTAAAATCCATTCCAAATCCTAAGCCTGTTCTAATGTAAGCCCTTCTCTGTTTTTCAACGTAAGCAACATGGGACAATCCAGACTCTCCCCAAGCAGCAAACTTAGCTAACAAATCATCTCTTTCCTTAGTTAATTTCTCAATTTCAGCAATTTTACAGTTTAGTTTCCATTCACTAAGTTTTAACTGGTAATCCTGTTGTTCATACTTTTCAGCCCAAGCCATTTCATTATTTTCATGTGTTATGATTTTAGCTTCCATAGACTCTAAAGTAATTTGATAACCTGCTACCTCAGACCTAGCCCTAATACAATTATCTCTTTCAATCACATAACTGTTAAGTAATTTTTGATAGAACTCATAACAGTTTGAGCATACCTCAGGTATAGGAGACTGAGTTGGTGTAGTAGCCACCATAGCAAGAAGAACAGGATCATCTTCACTTTCTTTGCTCCAATCAAATCCTCCAAAGCCATCATCAGATTCCACAGCAGCATGTTGAGTTTCTTCATTAAAAGCAGTGCTCCAGTCCAATGCTTCCACTGTGTCTTCAACTGCATCTTCCACTGCTACCATACAGTAAGTCACTGGTTCATCATCAAACTCTTCACTCCAGTCAACTTCTGATAACTTCTCTTGAGCAACCAAAGCCTTTGTTTCAGTTATTGGAATTTCCTTGAGCTCAAGTTTAGGCTTTTCAGAAGTTCTGTTTGCTTGATACTTAGCAAACCTGCACTCCCTTGCAAAGTGACCAGTCTTTTGACAATTGAAGCATTCAATTTTAGATTTGTCAAAAGTTATTCCTTGTTTTGGTTTGAAATCAATACTTTTGCCTGTCTTCTTCATATATTTTTTGATTCTTGCAGTGATCAAAGCAACTTGCCACTTGATATCAATTTCTTCAAGTGCATCTTCTTCAATCTGTGCTAGATCCTCTTCATAAGTGACAGGTAAGCTTGCTTGTTGTGCAAAGAAAGAGCACACAACTTCATCTGAGTTCAAAGTGGTAGATGGTGGGGCCTGCTGAGCATATGATGGGGGATTGTAAACAGCAGTACTTTGAGAAACAGTACTTTGAGGAGAAGCAGTACTTTTGGAAGTACTGCTCTTCTTTTCAGATGATAGAAAAGCAATACTGTGAGATTTGGAATTTGGTTGACCACTCATCTCATGTTCATACACCTTCAGTTGATGATAAAGATCATCAAAGTCCATAACATCCAACCCCTGTTGTCCTCTGATCATAGTAGCAATCACATGCCATGAGGATGGCAAACTCCTTAAAAACTTCAAATTAGCATCCTCAACTGATACTTCTGCCTTGTATAACTCCAACATGTTGAGAAGATTCTGGAACCTATCGTATGCAGCATCAAGACTCTCTCTTTCTCCAACTGTGAAAGTTTCGAATTGTTGTTTCAGCATGTTTCTGTGCATCTTCTTAGAGGCTTCATTCCCTCCAAAACTGGTCTTGAGAGCAGCCCAGAGCTGCTTAGCATCTTTAGCATCATGAAACTTGAGAAGATGACCATCTGGAATGGCAGACAAGAGAATGTTTAGAGCCTTCTCTTGGTTCCTTATGGTTGCTGCTGGTAAGACTGCCTTTGGTGCTGTAGGTTGTCCAGGAACAACAATGGGTTCTGAAACTACTTCATTCCCATTCACAATTACATTCCATAAAGCATGGTCTGTAATGGCAATATACTGCCTCATCTTCATGCACCAGAGATCATATTCTCCCTTTTTGATAATTGGAATTCTGAGTGAGGTGATTGAGGGTGGTGGAACAGCTTCAGTCGTCATCTTGAATATAGTTGTAGGGTTTCTTCCTAGTCAGAGTTTCCACACAAGCTCTGATACCACTTGTTGGATCGATATACTTTAATCAAACTAACTTAACTAGCTTGTTAAGGTTTAATAACCTCGGATAAATCCTAAGTTATTAACAAAGAAACACTGAGCAATCTTTATCAAGTACGCGGAATTTACTTAACAAAGCTAAGAAGAAAAACTTTATTAACAAACTCTAAATCTGCTTATTATGCAGATACTCTAATACAACTCTAAGATAATCGAACTTTTCTCTAAACTCTAATTCGTAAACTCTAAAACTCTTTTTCTGAAATTGTACCTCTAATGCCAATCTAGGAGTCCTTTTATAGGCTCAAGGATATCCTAGTCGGTTTACAATTAATAACCTTGTACGACAAGTAATCTAAACATGGAATACAATACTTTCCATAAACGAATATAACAGTTCTAATGTTCTAGCAGTACTTTGACTTTATCTTGCAGTACTTTGACTCTGTCTTTAGCAGTACTTTGACTCTTTGACTTCTTCCAGTACTTTGCAGCTTACAGTACTTTCATATCTTCAGTACTTTGATATCTTCAGTACTTTCATATCCCAACAATTACTTCTGGAGTAGCCAAATGTTTCAGTTCAAGTAAGAACCATGGTACACCGATAACCATGTGATTTTGAGCAAACCACCAGCTTCCAACGGATTTGATTTGTCTTTACCAGAAGCCGTTTGCTCTGGACTAGCCAACTCTTAGATAAATTATCAATATTATCTTTGGTGAGCTGATTACCAATTATGGTTTTTCCACTGCCTTTACCACAAGCCATAAACTTGCGGGCTAGCCAACTCTTCACTTTTAAGGATATGGTGAGCTGAATACCATACAATTTTGGGCAAATTGCAAGCCGTCAACGGATTTGAGATATCTTTACCAAGAGCCGTTTGCTCCTGGATTAGCCAATCCTTTTGTTTATTAGACAAGGCGGACTGATAACCAATTGAGTAAGTGTAGAACACTTACTCCAAAAAAAATTTTGGCCAAAAACGGGGGAATTGGGCGGTATAATTATATAATAAAATTCGTGAGAATTCCCCCCCACACATAGAAATGAATATTGCCCTCAATATTCAAAGTACCGGCGGTTATGCCGAAACATAGAACGTAAAAGGGAAATACTACAGCCATTATTTAGAAAGTTTTTTTTTTTTTTTTTTTTTTTTTTTTTTAGAATACTTATATATATATATATATAATATGTGGGGCAACTCCCCCACACTAGGGTGGTACACACGGGTGAAAACCCATGTTTAGCTACTGTTTTTGATTACCGAGTTGCTAGCTTGACTCGACCCCGAATTCATTTGTTCATGGGGAAGCAAAGTGGAAGAGACAATCTCCATCGGACTTTCATTCAAGATGTTTGGACAAACATTGAAACACGTGAAAGTTCCACACCGATGAGATATACATAGAACCGGCTCAAAAATGATAAATGAAAATGCCGGGGTCAAAGATAGTGTCTTCATTCCCGAAGGAGTGAAGATGAAGAGAAATCACAAGATATTTGAGGAAAGGAAGAAAGATTTTGATAACAATCAGGATCCATTCCTCATCCTCAAATGTAGACGTATCGGGAGGAAGGGTGAAGGTAGTATCATTAATAAGCACACTCATATGATAGAGTACACCTTCCTCCGAGTCAATATCATCCTCAAGATCAAAATAGAAATGATCATGTTCCGGAGGAGATATGTCATGAGAGAGTTCACCGGAGAACTCTTTATGAAGAGAATCATTCACATGAAGTGAAATTGTGAACTCTTGTTCCATTGTGGGCTCATCACTATCCTCAGTCTGAGTATCAAAGAGTGGATTCTCAGAAATTAAAGTGAATTCAGAGTCGAATTCAAATAGAGGATTGGTGAAAGTAGCTTTGAATGTTTCGGGAACAAAGTGATCCACATTCTCTATTGGATTGTTGGGATAAGAAGTGAGTGAACGATCATTATCAATGAGACTTTCAGTCTCTCCTAGATCGGCTTCGAAATCAAAGAGTGGATTGATGTGAGTGAGTTCATCGGTGAACTCCTCAAGAAGAGGATCAGCATCAGATTGTGGAAGTGATGTCTCAACATACTCGATGTTTCCATAGGAAGCACAATCGTCGCTAAGATCGGAGAAAGTTTCCAAATGATCATTTGAACACTCGAGAGGGGAAAGAGAATCACACATCTGATCAGAAGTTCCCTGTGACTCTCTCGGGATTGGGACAAGGTTCTCAACACTAGACTTTATGAATTCGTCCGATTCCTTTTCAGGAACAGTGTCAAGATGCTCGTCCCCCATGTTCAGAGAGTGAGTGGGAGCTTCGGGTGTGATAGCAGTTGTTTGAGATGGAATCTCAACTGCTGGGATATCAACTGACTGAGGGAGTTGGGAAATAATATCCTTAAAAGAAATACTCTCCTCGTCATCATCATATAGAGCTGCCTTAAGAAATTGGGAACGCCTTAGAGCTGCTTGCTCTAGGACTAATGATTCTTCCCTAGATTTACGGGCCTCTCGCTCTTCGGCTAGCAATTCTCCCATGGTCTTTTCACCACTCACTTGATTCTTAAAGTTACTAATCATATCATCAAGTGTTTTCATTATGGTTTCAAAATCTTGGGAGATTTCTTGAGACAACGGCTCAGATGGAGTTTGAACCGTATGGTGCTGTGGAGGTTGGAAATTGTCAAACCTGTAAGAGTCATGATTGTTACAAGGAAATGGGTTCCCTATTTGACAATCAGAGCTGAAATGGGGACCTCCACAGTACTCACAACAGTAAAACTGTTGAGTCTGGACTGGTGAATCATATGGATTTTGGTTATAACCAAAGTTCTGAGCATCACTGGAAAACTGTTCATAGACAAACGTGTTTCCGGATTGACACTCAAATCCTTGGTGAGGACCTCCACAAAATTCACAGCAGGTATGTTGATTATATGAAGATAAGTCAGGCTGTGGTGGGAAAAGTTTGAGGGGTCGTTAAATGAGTTCGGATTGGAATCATAATCAAATGAATTCCTCGAACCACAAAACAAACAACTCCCGTTATGAATATCATTACCACATTGTACACATGTACACCAACGACAGGGTGAACCAAAAAGAGGCTCACCACAACCGACACAAGGAATAAATGATTGCATTTGAGAGTTATGAGTAGGAATCAGTTTATTCAAAGAATCAACAAAACCAACATGGTGATCTGAATGACTATCAAGTCTCGAAGAACATTTTGAAAAATCAGGAGGTGGGATAGGTGGTGTGCTCTGAGAGCTAGCAATTTCCACCACTTCCTTTCTGGTCTTTGGTTCTGGTTCTTGAGAAACGTGAAGATTAGGCAAGTCATTCTTGCTAGTCACCGGTCTAAATTCTGCATGCTTGCTTTTAACCGTAAATTGTGAAAGTTTAGAGTCAATTCTAGACGGCTGAGGAGCAATTGAGGGTTTAGATCTTTGGATGACCGTAGGTTGGACGTATTTAGAACTTCCATTATCAGAGGGAAGTATCTGGTCCTTTGTCACCCCGGTTTTTTGTTCCAATTCCCTACGCAGAATTAATGGATCATCACGAACAACACGAATTCTTGACATTTGTGATAAAGTCTGAAGTTTTTCAACTTCGTCCCAGAATTCGTCCTCGAGAGATTCCATGAGAATAGAAGAAGAGAATCAAATGGATAGAGGGTAAAGAGATAAAGAATCAAAAAGGGTAAGAGGGTAAAGAGGAATATTTTTGGTATTTTTGAAAAACATTTTGTAGAAACAAAGAATGAAAATCTTTTTGGGTTTTTGATTTTTTAAAAGAAAATATAAACATATACAGATGGTATAAACAAGGGGTGAATATCCAAATCACTAATCTGCTAAACGGAAGATAATCAGCACAGCTCCCCGGCAGCGGCGCCAAAAATTTGATTCGATCCCGAACGGTCAAGTTTTCTCACGCAAGCTGACCACTTGTGAATGGCCAACTGTAAGAAACTTAAAACAGCTTAAGCACGAATGCAATGAAGATCTGAGGAGTATAGTGTTTCCCCGGGTCGTTATGTCCCAGCGAGCTATGCAATGGATTACCAAACGTAAAGTGATCGAGAAATTTGAACAGAAAAAGGGATCTGAATTGATTATAACTACAGAAAAAGCCAACAAATTACAGAGGCTTAAATGCAAATTAAAGAAAGTTAAAAAGATAAAAAAATATTAAATAAACGCTATCACTATTTTTAAAATTGATGAACGTTTAAAACTTAAAACTTACGTTTAAATAAAATTACGTAAACGTATAAAATAAGAAGTGAGATCTAAGAAATAAAAGTCCTAAAAATATGAAAATGACATTTTTACAATCCTAATGATAAAAGAAAATTTATAGAAAAAGAAAATTATTTTTATGACTATTATTCTTATTATTATTAATTTAAAACTATTTTTAACTATTAAATATTAGCCTAAAATACAAGAAAATATGAAACAAAGCTAGAAAAATAAAATTAAGACTTAGAAAAATCTAAAATATCAAAAGAGAATTTTCAAAACTATTTTTGTATTTTTCTGATTATTTTTCTATTTTCTAGGAATTAAAAACTATTAAAAATTACTTAAATTACTTAAAAATACAAATTTAACTAAGAAAAATCTAGAAAAAAATTTTTTTTGGCTTTTTATATTTATCTTAACTTAAGAAAAATGAAAACTTATTTTTTTGACACTTTTCTTAATTAATTGTATTTAAAGCTAATTAAAAAGGGCTAAAAATTGATTTAAATTCAGAAAAAATAGCAAACAAGCTTGGAAAAATCTGAAAATTTCAGGAAAACTCTAAAATATTATGAGGAATCTAAGAAAAATATAAAAAACAGGGGTTGTGTACAAGAATAAGAGGCTGTAGTACAATGTGCTAGTGAATAAGCACTAGGAAATAAGCAAATGAACACCTATAAGCACCAGCTGAAAACAGGAACTAGGATAAGCTAAAAGAACCTAAATGCAACAGATTACAACTATCTTAAACCTCTAAATCACAAGCTCAACAGATTTGATGATTTTGAATTCAAGTGTTTACAACAGTTTTGACTGCTACTTATAAGCTAGAGAATAAGCTACACAACAAGCTAAAAATCAAAACCACAAGTTGGAACTTGGAAAAGACCTGGCTGGTAACTTGTAAACTAAATTTCAGACCTGGACAAGCTCTTGAGAGCTTTGTGCAAGGACTGCAAGAACTGCACAATACCTGTGCAGTTCAGTGCAGTGTGCACAGGGCATATAAGCCTGTTTTGACAAGCTCATTAAGAGCTTAAAGAAAATTTACAAAAATATGCAAAAATCACAACAACAAACTAGACCAAGTGAACTTTTTAAAGCCACAAGTTTTGCTGATTTTGACCCAGAAATGAACTTGAGAAAATTCATCCCATTTGGCTCAAAACTGAGTTTTCAGTATTTTGACTTTTTTAACAACATTGAAAAGTTGACCAACTTGAGATTTAAAGCTAATTTATGGACTGATATCAATGTATTATGATGAAATAGATCTAATGCAAGCTATATCTAAGAGTTTTAAACATAAAACAAGATTTTGATTTGCAAAAATTTCAACAGTTAAGCATTAAAGAAAGATGAAATGGAATTTTGACTTGGAACTTATGTAGGGTGCAAATGGGTGACTGAATTGAGTTCAATATAGCTAAACAAACATGCAACAACAGGTTATAACCACTGAACTATCCTCTAATTTAGTTTAAACAGTAATTCCAAACACCCTTGTTTCTAAAGATTTGCCAATAAAAACTCAACCAACTACTAAACTAGCCAATGTTATAGATCAAATTGAGCTTAACTATCCTAAATGCAACTAAATAAACATATTTAAACTAATGGAGACCACAGATAAACATACAAGCATAATATGCAAAATGGAGTGAGATTTTGAATGAGACAGATTACTCACATAGATCCAGCTTATGTTGCAGGCTGAACCAAACCCAAAACTACTCTAAATAATCTATTCCAACCCATATCCATCCTCTGCAACACCCATTTTCATTTCCAATTCCAATTTTGCATCAACAGTTGACTTTTGTTGACCATGAGGGAAAATGCTTGAAACTGTTTCCAGAGCTTGTCAAAGACTATATAGAGCTTATTTAAGCTTATTTGATTTTAACAAAAGCTTATGAGAAGCTTAGACATAGAATTCGAAACTGAAAATTTCAACAGTTAGCTTAAAACTTGGGACTTATAATAAAACTTGGAATTACTATTCAAAACACATTACACTGAAAGTTTTACTTAAATGGGATACATAGAAACTGAAATTACATCATTTTGATTAAACTACAACATTTATTAAAAAACGAAATTAAGGGAAAAATATAAAACTAACTACTTTTCTTTCATTGCTTCTTTCTTCCTCCTTTATAGCTCCAAGTTGTTTCTCTCACTTCCCTGATTGTTTCCCACCTCTCTCTAGGACCATTGGATGCTTTGAGTGAATTTTGGCCATAGGATCATTTTGGCGGGAAATGGCTTTTGACAGTTGAGGTTGAGTGAGATGAGGGGGGAGATAATTAATGATTCTTGGATTTTGGTGAGGTGGAGGGAACAAGTTGAGTGGGATGAGCTTGGGGGATAAGGTGGAGATGGAGTGTTGCAGGGATTGGCAGGAAAGCAGTTGGGAAGGAGAAGTGTTTGGCGCGCTTGGGATTTATTTGACCAAAGTTTGACCGGGTTTAATATTGCAAGGGGGTCAAAACTGAAAGGGTCACAATGGGTGGCAGGGTCCAAATGGCTAGTGATAGGGTCCAAAGGTTTAATAAAGGCTTATATGGCAAGGACTAATGTTGTACATTCTGAAATTCAAAGGACCATTGCTGCCATTTCATCAAAGTTGATCCAAGGGCTAAAAGTGACAAGTTTCAATAATGCAAAGACCAAACTTGACATTTTCCAATTTTCCAGGAGCCATTTTTGCCAATTTTCAAACTTGGAGGACCAAACTTGTAATTTTCTCAAACTTTTTATATTTTTCACCAAAGGACTAATTTTGACAAGTTATGATTTAAAAAGGACCTTTGGTGATTTTTCTTTTGAAATTAGGACTCAGGGACTATTTTTGACAATTTTAGAAACTTGGGGGACTGAAACTGCCAATTATGCAAACTTTGCTCATTTTTCATCTGATTTTGAACATTTTGCATCTGAAACATATAAATGCAATTTTGGAATATTTTCAGTATTTTGATGCATTTCTGAGCATTTTTAGACGTTTTGCAGTTCAGATTTGACTAAAAATGATGAGTATTTACACACTCATCACTAATCTATGGACATTATGTGTGATTAACGGCCAATTAATCACCCATAATAAACCTCCATAATCATAGAAATAGTGGTTACATGACCAATTAAACGTGGTCATAAAACAGTCATAACAGCCAATTGAATGAGTCAAAGCTGTTACAAAATAATTGCTGTTACAAAATAATTACTGCAACACTACCAGTAGGAACCATTACACTAGCAGCAGGAATCATGCACTACCAGTAGGAACCATCAGCAGAAACCATTACACTAGCAGCAGGAACCATAACACTACCAGTAGGAACCATCAGTTACTACATTATCAGTAGTAACTAATACACTACCAGTACTAACCACTATTGAGTCGAGTCAGGGTGTTCAGGGACCTCATGGGTGTACACTCCGTACCTCCTAACCCAAAACCAGGTGTGAACTAATCCCACAAGTGCACTAAATTTTCCAATAATCCTCCCCAAATTTAGTTCACTTCCTTTCCAAGAAAAACAAACATCAAACAAAACATGTGCATAAACGAAAATATCCTGAGGATTGAATTTCCATCTTAGTACATTACACGTTCAAATATTCGAGAATCAAGGTGTTCTAAGAATTGAACCCTTCAACCCATTTGAATATCTGAAGATAAAATACACACAAGTTTTCAAACACATAACAGCTCTTGACACTATACAAGCCATGTGTCCATATCCAAATTCATAAATGTAGTAAAAGCTAAAAGTCCAAAAGCTCCCTGAAGCAGAAAAACTTCAACATTTACGTAGGTGGTTCCTTTTTATTCATGCACCTGCCAAGCACTTTTTCAAAGAAAATTAACCATTAAGAAGTAAAGACTTCATCCTCCTTTCAGCAGGTTCTGAGCACAACCTAGGGATGTAAAATAAAACATGTGCTCCAGTCCACTGAATATTCAGCTTTCCACATTGAACTCAGCTCCCAAGTTTTCTCAGGAGGGAGTTAGGTGTCCTAGCATTCAGTGACTAAGTTAGACTTAAACCCATCCCTTTAGCAGATTTTATAACCAAGTCTCTAGCCAAACCCTTCATCAAGTGATCAGCTAAGTTTTGTTGAGATCTAAAAAAGTCTATAGATACCACCCCATTCATGATAAGTTCACGAATCATGCTATGTCTGGCACCTAAGTGTCTAGAATTACCATTGTACATCTGGCTATAAGCCTTATCTAATGTAGCTGCACTATCACAACAGATAGAAGTAGGTGCTATAGGTTTAGGCCACAATGAAATCTCAAGAAGCAAGTTTTTCAACCATTTAGCTTCTTTGCCAGCAGATGCTAAAGCCACAAATTCAGATTCCATTGTTGAAGTGGTGATGCAAGTTTGCTTCTTGGATGCCCAAGAAATTGCACCTCCACCAAGTAGGAATACCCAGCCACTGGTAGACGAATTGTCTTCAGTGTTACTGATCCAACTTGCATCAGTGTATCCTTCTAATACTGAAGGATAACTAGTATATGAAAGACCATAGTCCATAGTTCTCTTCAGATACTTCAGTACCCTCTGAACTGCTTGCCAGTGATGAGCACTAGGATTACTAGTATACCTGCTCAATTTACCCATTGAAAAAGCAATATCAGGCCTTGTACAAGTCATGACACACATCAGGCAGCCAATTACCCTAGAATACTCAAGTTGAGATACAACCTTGCCTTTATTAGGCATCAACTTCTCATAAGTATCCATAGGTGTACTCAATGGAGTACAACAAAAGTAATTGAATTTCCGCAACACCTTCTCAATATAGTGAGACTGAGAGATAGAAATTTTTTACTTTCATGTTTAATCCTAATACCAAGGATAACATCAGCCTCCCCCATGTCCTTCATGGAGAACCTTGATGACAAAAATTCCTTTGTCAGGTCAACCTGATTTTGGTCAGTGCCAAAGATCAACATGTCATCAACATATAGACAAATGATAACTCCTTTACCAGATTCATCAAATTTGCTATATACACATTTGTCAGCTTGGTTAAGAACATAACCACTACACAAAACCACTTCATCAAATTTTTGATGCCATTGCTTAGGTGCATGCTTTAGTCCGTAAAGAGACTTAATCAGTTTACACACCCTATTTTTATTGCCAGGTAAGATGAAGCCCTAAGGTTGGTTCATATATGTAACACCCCCAATTTCGTGATACGCAGCGGAATTTAAACTGGGTGTTACTTCATGGCACAACAATCATAACAATAGAAAACGAACTCTAATGGAGTCGTTTTAAAAGATTTATCATTCGATTTATATAAATATCAGAGTTTACAAAAATGAGGTCCCAAATGGTTCCATGCTTACAAAATACATCAATATAAAGTCTTTGATGTTTAATGAATGATAAAATATTTATAGCCTTCTTGATCTAGTCCTTGCTCTTCCGTGCCAGCTTTCGACATTATGGATCTGAAATACATGCTTAAAACTGTCAACACAAAGGTTGAGTGAATTTCATAGAGTTTTGGAAATCAGTTGAACACATAATGTTTGTGTGAGTTACGTTGTTATACACTCATAATGTTGAAAACAAAGCAGTTATTATTGTTTGGTACGGCTGCCTCAAGTATATGATACTTGAGCCCGCTTTTGTTTGATACGACTGCCTCAAGTACGTGATACTTGAGCCGGCTTTTGTTTGATACGGTTGCCTCAATACATTGTGATACTTGAGCCCACTTTTGTTTGATACAGCTGCCTCAATACGTTGTGATACATGAGCCCGCTTTTGTTTGATACGGCTGCCTCAATACATTGTGATACTTGAGACCGCTTTTGTTTGATACGGCTGCCTCAATACGTTGTGATACTTGAGCCCACTTTTGTTTGATACGGCTGCCTCAATACGTTGTGATACTTGAGCCCGCTTTTGTTTGATACAGCTGCCTCAAGTATATGATACTCGAGCCCGCTTTGGTTTGATACAATTACACATGCACATAATTATATAAATGCAATTAACGTATAGCAATACTGTTACTTAGCATAAATAAACATTCAGTTCAGATAAACATATAGTTTTAAAGCAATGTGTTCGGTTTAAAAATAAAGCATGTATCTCCCCCAACTGTTTGTAAAACAATTAAGTAATAGAAAGTGGGGCTATGAACTCATTGTAATCCTTAAAAGTTTAGAGTACTTGTGAAGTAAATGAACTTAGTTGAGCATGTATCTCCCCCAAAGAGTTTATAAAGTAATTAAATGAGTAAAAGTGGGGATACGAACTCACGGTAATCCTTAAAAATTTAGAGTACTTGTGAAAGTAAATAAAAAATAGTTGAGCATGTATCTCCCCCAAAAGTAATTCAAAACATATAAAAGTAGGGGCTATGAAACTCACCTCAGAGTAAATGATATCAAATGTATAATGAGAATGATGGATATACCGTAAGAACTTCTACGAGCAACCTAGAATAGGATGTCAACTCTTAGGTTCGGAATAACGACGCAAAATTAGAAACATGCCTATATACGTCCTTATATTGATCGTGATGTAGTATTTGTATGTTTGTTTATAGAAATGGTTTTAGTTTGTATATCCCGTACTACCGTTCGGGCCATCACAATTCAGAGGCCATGCAATAAATGTTCGAGGAGCTAGGACACTTTAATTCGTAAATCCAGCAACTCGTCGATCCGTTTACCCAAATGAACCCCTCACATGAAGTTCCCTAGTGTTGTAGTGCTTAATACGTAAGACATGTATTTTAATTACTTGATTATATGATATATTAAAAGTTTATAAATACAATAAATAAACTAACAAAGTTTATAAGTATTTAAATAAGTTTGAATTTTATAAATACTTACCTTAATATAGAATGCTTGAGTATTACGGAAAAAAAGAAATATAAGCGGAGCTTCGACGTAGAATTTGCAATCTTTGAAAACCCAAGTCTATTAGAAGATTATAACAACGCGTTCTTGAGAACCCAAAGAAAAAAGAAGATTATAACGACGTCTTTTTGGAGACTTGAAGATATTTGAAGATTATAACGACTTTTTCTTGAAAACTTCCTAGAACGAAGATCAAACGCTAGTTCTCTTCAAGAACACATGAATGTTCTTACAAGATCTATAAGAAATGCCTTAGGGTTTAGGACTTTAGATGTTAAGAAGGTGTGGTGCAAGAAATTATGTAGTTTTAGCTTGGTATTTATAGGATGAGAAAAATAGTTAACTACATATTAGGTTAAAAACTAACCATGGTTAAGTTATATACTTGGCAAGATCTTATGAATGAATGGCCATGATCAAACCATGTGTCTAGGAGGCTGCCTTGAGAAGCCTCAGGAGGAGGTTAAGAGTTTTGGTTTTTCATCTTGTGTTTACGGAGTGAGTTTTAGTCCCGAAGATCGCTAACGGTAACTATTTAATTCATGAAACGTAAAATCAGGTATTGTAAAAATATAAAACTTATAGGAATGATTAAAATCATCATTATACTCCATCTAAAAATATAAAATGAGTGATAAGTATTATTGGGTGAAAAAATGCTGCCTAAAGATGGAAAACACGGGTAAAAAACGAGTAAAATGCAATTTATCAGAAAAGAACGAGATTTCAGGGAAATGACCGTGAATTTATTTAGAGTAGACTAAAATTAGTTTAATAGTGATATGAGATGTTAAAATGTCGTTTTCGTCATACGTGGGATAACTTAACAGTTATACGTGAAGTTTAAAAGTTACGCGATTTAAGCAAAAATGTAGAACGTACAAGGTTAATTTCGTTATGGTCAAAGGAGGAGGGAAATATGTTTGACTTTTTCAAAAAATGTAAAAGTGTCAAAAACATATTAGAAACACAGTGTAGGAATCGTTAAGTCTGAATGTAAGTAGAATTGTTTAAAACGTAAGATTAGTTTCGTACAGCGCAGGGTTTATTTGGTAACATAAAAATAAATCTTAAAAATTCTCAAATTAATCATGAGTGATCCAAAAATTTATCCGATGATAGGAAAATTGTCAGAGTTGATTTTCGTTATGCGCGGGATGTTTAAATGGTGTTCCGACCAAAATGAAACTTTGAAACGATGTTTTCTTAATAACTTTTGCGAAAATGATCTAACGATTGTCGAACTCTCAGGTCATTACTAAAATAATTTATCTTATGAGAATGTGAAATAAAAATTTTACGAGATGAATAGTAAAAGTGAATAGTAACTTTTCAAAAATATGAAAAGTAACCCGAAAAATGCGCGTTGTTACGGTCTCACCACCTTAATGGGAATTTCGTGCCGGAATTCATTGGGTGTTATCCTATGTTGAATTGTCTAGGAAAGTGTGGGTATATGCGCCGAATTCTAATCTTTGCGTTCTTAAGTTTCTGGTCATAGAATGTGTTATGTACCATTCTAAGTTTTTGGTCGTGGCTTAAGTTGATAATCTAAAGGTATAAGATGTTGTTGATGTGAAATAGTTTATAATGATGTGATAATTGTCGTTTGTAGGAAAGTCTTGAGAAATGATGGTGAGATCATTGTGTAACTCACAATGTCTTGAGAAATGATGGAGAGATCATTATGTAACCCACAATTTCTTGAGAAATAAATGAGACCACTGTAGGATTTACAGTGTCTGAGAATGTAATAGAGACCATTGTATCTCACAGTGTCTTGAAATATTAATGAGACCATTGCATCTCACAATGTCTGGGAAGTAGGAAAGACCATTGTAACCAGTTACAATGTCTTGGATAAAGTTTCGTAATCCTACAATCCACGAGTAGAGGCATGATTGGGAGATTTAAGAAAATATGATTGTGTCGTAATGCCTTAGAATAGGCATACGCAGATATGTTGAGTACATTGTTTATGATAGAAATTATGTCAAGTGTATATATCAATATAGTAGTATGTTTGTATAGCTTAAAATGCCTAAAAGTCACATAATCGTCTGAGGATGGAAGGCACGAAGAACGGAAGGCTATAAAATGTTTTTGTTTGAAAAAGTAGTTATAGTTTAAGTCTCGATTAGACCCGTTTCTCTATAACTGTGGCTCTGATACCAATCTGTAACACCCCCAATTTCATGATACGCAGCGGAATCCAAACTGGGTGTTACTTCATGGCACAACAGTCATAAAAATAGAAAACAAACTCTAATGGAGTCGTTTTAAAAGATTTATCATTCGATTTATATAAATATCAGAGTTTACAAAAATGAGGTCCCAAATGGTTCCATGTTTACAAAATACATCAATATAAAGTCTTTGATGTTTTTTGAGTGATAAAATATTTATAGCCTTCTTGATCTAGTCCTTGCTCTTCCGTGCCAGCTTCCGACATTATGGATTTGAAATACATGCTTAAAACTGTCAACACAAAGGTTGAGTGAAATTCATAGAATTTTGGAAATCAGTTGAACACATAATGTTTGTGTGAGTTACTTTGTTATACACTCATAATGTTGAAAACAAAGCAGTTATTATTGTTTGGTACGGCTGCCTCAAGTATATGATACTTGAGCCCGCTTTTGTTTGATACGACTGCCTCAAGTACGTGATACTTGAGCCGGCTTTTGTTTGATACGGCTGCCTCAATACGTTGTGATACTTGTGCCGCTTTTGTTTAATACGGCTGCCTCAATACGTTGTGATACTTGAGCCCGCTTTTGTTTCATACGGTTGCCTCAATACGTTGTGATACTTGAGCCCGCTTTTGTTTGATATGGCTGCCTCAATACGTTGTGATACTTGAGCCAGCTTTTGTTTGATACGGCTGCCTCAAGTATATGATACTCGATCCCGCTTTGGTTTGATACAATTATATATGCACATAATTATATAAATGCAATTCACGTATAACAATATTGTTACTTAGCATAAATAAACATTCAGATCAGATAAACATATAGTTTCAAAGTAATGTGTTCGGTTTAAAAATAAAGCATGTATCTCCCCCAAGGGTTTGTAAAACAATTAAGTAATAGAAAGTGGGGCTATGAACTCACGGTAATCCTTAAAATTTTAGAGTACTTGTGAAAGTAAATGAAAATAGTTGAGCATGTATATCCCCCAAAGAGTTTATAAAGTAATTAAACGAGTAAAAGTAGGGTTACGAACTCACGGTAATCTTTAAAAGTTTAGAGTACTTGTGAAAGTAAATAAAAAATAGTTGAGCATGTATCTCCCCCAAAAGTAATTCAAAACATATAAAAGTAGGGGCTATGAAACTCACCTCAGAGTAAATGATATCAAATGTATAATGAGAATGATGGATATGCCGTGAGAACTTCTACGAGCAACCTAGAATATGATGTCAACTCTTAGCTTCGGAATAACAACGCGAAATTATAAACATGGCTATATACGTCCTTATATTGATCATGATGTAGTATTTGTATGTTTGTTTATAGAAATGGTTTTAGTTTGTATATCTCGTACTACCGTTCGGGCCATCACAATTCAGAGGCCATGCAGTAAATGTTCGAGGAGCTAGGACACTTTAATTCGTAAATCCAGCAACTCGTGGATCCGTTTACCCAAATGAACCCCTCACATGAAGTTCCCTAGTGTTGTAGTGCTTAATACATAAAACATGTATTTTAATTACTTGATTATACGATATATTAATAGTTTGAAAATACAATAAATAAACTAACAAAGTTTATAAGTATTTAAATAAGTTTGAGTTTTATAAATACTTACCTTAATATAGAATGCTTGAGTATTACGGTAAAAAAAAATATAAGCGGAGCTTCGATGTCGAATTTGCAATCTTTGAAAACCCAAGTCTATTAGAAGATTATAACAATGCCTTCTTGAGAACCCAAAGAAAAAAGAAGATTATAACGACGTCGTTTTGGAGACTTGAAGATATTTGAAGATTATAACGACTTTTTCTTGAAAACTTCCTAGAACGAAGATCAAACGCTAGTTTTCTTCAAGAACACATGAATATTCTTACAAAATCTATAAGAAATGCCTTAGGGTTTAGGACTTTAGATGTTAAGAAGGTGTGGTGCAAGAAATTATGTAGTTTTAGCTTGGTATTTATAGGATGAGAAAAATAGTTAACTACATATTAGGTTAAAAACTAACCATGGTTAAGTTATATACTTGGCAAGATCTTAGGAATGAATGGCCATGATCAAACCATGTGTCTAGGAGGCTTCCTTGAGAAGCCTCATGGGGAGGTTAAGAGTTTTGGTTGTTCATCTTGTGTTTACAAAGTGAGTTTTAGTCCCGAAAATCGCTAACGGTAAGTATTTAATTCATGAAACGTAAAATCGGGTATCGTAAAAATATGAAAATTATAGGAATGATTAAACTCATCATTATACTCCATCTAAAAATATAAAATAAGTGATAAGTATTATTGGGTGCAAAAATGCTGCCTAAAGCTTGAAAACACGGGTAAAAAACGCGTAAAATGCAATTTATCATAAATGAACGAGATTTCAGGGAAATCACCGTGAATTTATTTTAGAGTAGACTAAAATTAGTTTAAAAGTGATACGAGATGTTGAAATGTGGTTTTCGTCATACGTGGGATAACTTAACAGTTATACATGAATTTTAAAAGTTACGCGATTTAAGCAAAAATGTAGAACGTACAAGGTTAATTTCTTTATGGTCAAAGGAGGAGGGAAATATGTTTGACTTTTCCAAAAATGTAAAAGTGTCAAAAACATATTAGAAACACAGTGCAGGAATCGTTAAGTCTGGATGTAAGTAGAATTATTTAAAACGTAAGTTTAGTTTCGTACAGCGCAGGGTTTATTTGGTAACATAAAAATAAATCTTAAAAATTCTCAAATTAATCATGAGTGATCTAAAAATTTATCCGATGATAGGAAAATTGTCGGAGTTGATATTCGTTATGCGCGGGATGTTTAAATGGTGTTCCGACCAAAATGAAACTTTAATACGATGTTTTCTTAATAACTTTTGCGAAAATGATCTAACGATTGTCGAACTTTCAGGTCATTACTAAAATAATTTATCTTACAAGAATGTGAAATAAAAATTTTACTGGATGAATAGTTAAAGTGAATAGTAAAAGTGAATAGTCTTTTCAAAAATTTGAAAAATAACCCGAAAAATGCGCGTTGTTACAATATAAACCTCCTCATCCAATTCACCATTCAAGAAAGCTGCCATCTGATGAATAATCAGATTGTGAATAGATGCCAAGGTAATCAGCAGTCTTATGGTACTGATACGAGCCACAAGGGCATAAGTATCAAAGTAGTCTATTCCTGAATTTTGTTTAAAGCCCTCAGTGACTAGTCTAGCCTTGAACTTTTCAATAGTTCCATCTACCTTCATTTTCTTTTTGAAAATCCATTTGCAACCCAGAGGTTTGCAACCAGGAGGTAGATCAACCAACAACCAAGTGTTGTTCCCCATGATGGAATCCATCTCATCATTGATTGCTTCTTTCCAGAAAGCAATATCCTGTGACTTCATTGCTTCTTCAAAGGTCTTGGGATCATCCTCAACAATGAAGCAATAGGAGTATTGGTCAGAGACCTCATCCATTGTTCCTTCAATTAAATATAATTGAAACTTAGGTCCAAATAACTTTGGAGTCCTGACCCTTTTGCTCTTTCTGAGCACAGGTTCAGGTTGTTGAACCATAACCTCATCAGGGACCACTGATGGTTCATCATCAGGGACCTCTAATACACCAGTGTCATGAGTTCCATTAGGAATCCTCTGACTTGGTCTAGGGACTGATGATAATCTATTCTCATCAAACATTGCATCCCTTGATTCAGTTATTGAGTTGATCGAAACATATTCATTAGGTTCAATAACATAGAACCTAAAAGCCTTGGAATGCTCAGCATATCCAACAAAGATGTAGTCAATGCCTCTTTCACCCAAAGTTTTCAGCTTTGGTTCAGGGAGTCTTTCAATAGCCCTACAACCCCAGACCCTAAGATAGTTCAAGTTGGGTTTCCTTTTAGTCCAGAGTTCATAAGGGGTAACCTTGTTCCTTTTGTTGGGAACCCTATTTAATAAATAGAAAGCTGTTAACATAGCTTCACCCCAGAACCCTTGACTCAATCCTGAACAGGACAACATGGAATTAACCATCTCCTTCAGCACCCTATTTTTCCTTTCAGAAATACCATTTTGCTGAGGAGTATAAGGGGCAGTCATTTCATGGATTATACCAACAGACTGAAAATACAGAGTATCCATGTACTCACCTCCCCTATCAGTCCTTAATCTTTTGATCAAAGACCCAAGTTGTAATTCAACTTCAGTTTTAAACACTTTGAATTTATATAATGCTTCATCCATGGAATGTAACAGATAGACATAACAAAACCTAGAAGCATCATCAATAAATGTCACAAAGTACTTCTTATTCCCCAAAGAGGGAGTGGCATGCAAATCACACAGGTCACTGTGTATAAGCTCCAAGAGCTTAGTCTCACGACTAACACCCTGAAAAGGTTTCTTGGTTATCTTGGTCAACATGCAAGTTTTACACTTTTCAGTGTCCATATCGAATGTTGGGATTAACCCATCCTTAGACATATCTTGCATTCTTTTATAGTGAACATGGCCAAGTCTAGCATGCCATAGGGTAGAGTCAGTCAGGTCAGAGGTGGTCACAAAGGCTGAATTATCACTATCAGTGACAATATTAAGCCTGAACATTTGGTTACATAAATAGCCAAAACCAATAAAAACACCACATTTAGACAAAACAAATTTATCAGACTCAATAACTTGTTTATATCCATGATTATTCAAAACACTACTTGAAACCAAGTTTTTCCTTATATCAGGAACATGAATAACATTAAACAAAGTTACAATCTTTCCAAAACTAAACCTAAGGTCTACACAAACACAACCATGCACCAAGGCTGTTGACTCATTTCCCATGTGAAGAATAGAACCATCATTCAGTGACTCATATGTCTTGAACCAGCTTCTATTTTTTCACACATGGACTGTTGCACCAGAGTCAACCCACCACGCAACATCATCATCCTGCACATAATAAGATTCAGATACATATGTAACATGATAAATCTGAAAAGACTTATTAAACATATTCTGACCTTTCAGTGAGTTGGTTGAACCACCACTCCATGAAACATAAGTGCCTGATCCATTAGCTTTGCCACCAACTTTAACACCCTTGCAATCCCTTTTAATGTGACCCGTTTTGCCACATTTCCAACAAGTAGGTGTTGCCTTCTTGTTAGGATCTGCCCTTATGTTGTCATGATATTTGCGTTTGCCTTTGTTGTCATTGTACCTGGTGGAGTTGTTATGCTCCAACATATTGACAACAGATGCACCAGCAGCATTGCTACTCTTTGGCTTGTCATTATCCTGCACCTTGAGAGATTCCTCAATGCGCAGATGAATGCCCAACTCAACCAGATTTAACTCCTCTTTCTTATGTTTCAAGGTATGCTTGAAATCTTTCCAAGAAGGAGGAAGTTTATCAATGAGACTGAAATAGCCTCATCCATGTGCATATTGTGTTGTGTAAACCTTCCAATTATTGCAAGAAGTTCATTGTATTGTTCCATGACTGGTCTTGCATTAGTCATTTTGTAATTTGTGAAATTACTTACAAGAAACTTCTTACTTGATGCATCCTCAGCCATATATTTGGCATCCAAGGAATCCCACAGTTCTTTGGAAGATTCAAAGTTCTGATAAATGTCAAACATAGAATCAGACATACCATTGAGAATTAGACCTCCGCATATGTAGTCATCATTCTCCCATTTGCTCCTCCTCCAGATCTGCTCAACAGTAGCATCATCCCCATCATCAGGAATAGGAGTGGTTAGCACGTACACCACACTCATGCTTGACTGCAAGAAATGCATCTTCTTCTGCCACCTCCTAAAGTCCACCCCTTCAAACTTATCAAGCTTTACAAAGTTTGAAGCCATGTGTTTCATTGCTGCAGTAGCCATTGATTATCACAAATAGTTTACTTTGATTGTTGGTGTGTGTGGTTCCCAGAACAGGGTTAAGACAATCAGTAGCAACTGCAATACCACTAGGTGATTACCGGATATCACTTGGAATCGTGTGATCACTTTCCAAAGTAAACTATTCGACCCTAATGCCTGGGTTACACGAATATCTACTTGGCATAAGACCAAATGTAGTTATAGAATTAGACACAATTCAATAACCCTTGCGCTTATAAGTGTTAAAAATTTTAGTTTGTTTCTCCGGATATTGTTCTTTTCATTGTGTCTCTCAGTATATGACAATCTCTATTTATAGTAGAGAATACTCAACACTAATCAATGGACATTATGTGTGATTAACGGCCAATTAATCACCAATAATATACCTCCATAATCATAGAAATAGTGGTTACATGACCAATTAAACGTGGTCATAAAGCAGTCATAACAGCCAATTGAATGAGTCAAAGCTGTTACAAAATAATTACTGCAACACTACCAGTAGGAACCATTACACTAGCAGCAGGAATCATGCACTACCAGTAGGAACCATCAGCAGGAACCATTACACTAGCAGCAGGAACCATAACACTACCAGCAGGAACCATCAGTTACTACATTATCAGTAGTAATTAATACACTACCAGTACTAACCACTATTGAGTCGAGTCAGGGTGTTCAGGGACCTCATTGGTGTACACTCCGTACCTCCTAACCCAAAACCAGGTGTGAACTAATCTCACAAGTGCACTAAATTTTCCAACAGTACTATCACACCAACATATATGATGAGGAATGGAGTATGACTAATATCTTGCTATCATAGTCAAATATCGTAGTCTTAGACATCAAACAAACAATGTTATTCACAATTAAAGTATTCCGTGATTGTCATTCCAAGGTACCAAACACACCCTTATTGTTATGTAAGGTCTCACGTGGGTGAGCAGGGTCGGAGCCAGGATCAAATATGACCGGGTGCATAAAATCTTTTGAACCGTAATGGTGGAAACACATTTCGAAAGACCGGGTGCATTTAAAATGCATTAAAAAAACCAGCGTTTTTTTACAAATAAAATTTATGTGTGTCTCACTAAAATTATGTGTATGAAGTAAAATGATATCTGGAGACATCACTTCCCTTTAAATTATCATGGGGGTGATAGTGATAACTAATAAGATTCAACTTGTGGGGTTAGTTACAAGTTGTCTACCTGCAAAATGAGCTGGAGATGGTGATACCTAGGGGTGAGCAAACGACTCGAACGGATTGGACTGACCGACGGACAGACTGAGATCGGACCGGACCGAACACATTCGGTCCGGTCCTCGGTCTATGCATTTGGGCTAATTCGGTCTTCGGTCCGGTCGGTCCGGTCTGGTCCAGACCACAAACCGACTATTTTGGCCTTAATAGACTCCAAACGGTCTGGTTCGACCGACAGACCGACCGAGACCGGACCGGACCGACCACATTCGGCCTCGGTCTCGATCCCGGTTTTTACCTTAATTCGGCCTTCGGTCTTGTCGGTCCGGTCCGGTCCGGTCCGAGACCGATGCTCACCCTTAGTGATACCATGATATATAATATGCACAGTGTGCGATGACCAATTAAAATAAGAAGACTGTCCCCTTCAAATAAATATATAAAGACTAGAAAACAAGATTAACACTAATAAATATATCGATTCAATTAACAATTGCACGTTAGCTGTATATTTTACATTTGCTACAATATTAATTCTAAAATGACATGTACTAAAATTTTATTATGCATTAATCGTTATTGCCATTTTTCTAGAGTAAATCTCATGTAAACCTTCATTAAATAGAATGCAACCATGTTGTGGTTACCAATATTTCGCGATTCAGGTGGAAGAAGCAAACCACCTACTTAACGTGAATACAAAACATAGTAATACATGTTTAGTTTGATACATTGATGGGGTGTACACGATGACAGGGGCGGAGCCACGTTGCAACTAGCGGGGAAAGGCCCCCGATAAAACTTCACCAAAATGCTGAGTAAGTAGAAAAAATGTTTAAACTAGTTTCGAAAATGGGTGGTGCCCTCAACATAGACAGCATAGTGCCCTCTTCAAAAAGAATATATCCCTCAATTGAATCTTTAGTTTAATTTTTTCTTCTGAAACTCATCATTTGCTAGAGCCCTAGAGACGGGAAAAGAAGGTGGGAGACACCAATAGGGACACCGGAGAGTGGAGACTAAGGGTGAGCTTGGTTCAACCCCGGAAAAAGAAAAGGGAAAGATAATGATTATAGCGGGGAAAGGGAAAGGGAGAAAAAAAACATTTCTCACAATTTGTTGGGTAATGGTCCATTACTCATAATTATTGGGTTATGAATCATTCCATTATAAAGCATCAAGCATTATTTTTCATTATATTTACCAATATCAACCCTAAAAAAAATCCAGCCAAGCGCCCCTCTAAGATATAAGAAAGTGGGTAATATTATATTATTAAAGATTAAATATTTTAGTTTGTTACTATAGTTGTCATATAACTATCTGAAATTACGAATGCTTTAGTTTAAGGTTTGGAATTGTAATTTCTCTTGTAGCCTTAACGAATATGTGAACCGTTTAGTATTCATATATGTGTTTTTGCCTCATCGTCCCATAGTACAATTAGGACAAGCTAAAGAGGCTAAACTTGTGTCAAAGTAGTTCATATATTTACTGCCACACACACTGCCACAATTAAAAACACAAGGATATAAGGTGGTTCGGTATCTTACCTACGTCCACCGTGGGTAACTAGGAGTGTTTATTTCTTGTTGTTGTGTAATCAGTTGGTGTGAATTACAAATACAGAGTAATCTCTTATAAAGAGATGATAATGATAACTGGCCAAATAAAAAATCAGACCACTATCTACCACTACTGAATTAGTGATCTTCAGTGGTTTCTTTTTCTGCCACTAATTGTTAAGTGGCTTCATCATTTGAACCATTATATGTTAAGTGGCACACTATTTGTTAAGTGGTTACATGATTTCTGCCACTATTGTTTGATTGGCTTCACCAACTCAACAATCTTCCACTTGAAGCCACAGAACAATCTTCACCTGTGCTTCAACTGTGTATCTTTGTATTTCTATAAAACAAGAACTTTTGATCTTTGCTCCATCCTAGTTAGCGTTGCCTTCTCTTCAATTAACCTGAAGGCCCGTTGAAGCTCCCGTTAGCTCCAACACATCAGTCATGACTGAAACACTGACACGAACTGCCCGATCCTGGAACATCCTAAGAACAAACACTCTCAGAATAAAGCAGATAATCAACTGGAGAGACTTTGACGGCTGGAATACTGGTTCTCTTAACCCACTGTCGTCTGGTAACTCTGACTGAAGCACAACCCGTGCTCCCACTGCCATGAATGCCCCTGACTAGTTTTACTGCACCTTTTCTAGCACGTTCAACTTGAATCTAACCTGTGACTCTAGGTTTGCCATCTGCAAAACAAACCTTCTTCTGCCCACGAGACTCTGTGAACCGGACTTTGGTCTTCTTGTGAATTGGGATAGTTACTCCCTCAGACGGTAAACTGACCACATACATCGAACCTTGTTTCTTTCCTCAAGCTACGACTAGATTTCCCTTCATAACCTTCCACTGCCCGTTCCTGAACTTAACCTCGTGTCCCTGTTCATCCAACTGCCCAATAGAAATCAACTGTTTCTTCAGACTTGGAATTACCCGGACATCCTTCAAAGTCCATGGACCGACTAGAGTCTTTAGATCTAAGTCGCCTATGCTCGTCACATCAAGAACCTCATTGTTCGCCAGTCTTACCTTACCAAAATCCCCTTCTTTTAGATTCCGCAGTGCTTCACGGCTGTGGGTAGCGTGAAATGAAGCACCCGAATGCATAACCCAGGAATCCACATTGCTCTCCATACTACAGATCAAAACATCATCATTTGTATGGTCTACTGCAACGTTAACTTCTTTCTTGTCTTTTGCACATTGATTCCTGAAATGTCCAACCTCTTTACAGTTCCAACAAGTCACATCATTTCTAGTCCTTGACTGACTCCTTCTCCTGTTCCCACTCCCACTACCACTGTTATTTCTTCTACCTCTGACCGCATTCAATTGTTCACTTGATGATTGCCCGGAAATTCTTCGTCTGACGTCTTCGCCTAGAATTAAATCCCGAATTCCCTCAAAAGTGAGCTCTTTCGATCCTGATGAACTAGTAACGGCTGTAACTGTTCAGGACCAACTGTCGGGTAATGAAGATAACAATAGTAAAGCTTGAACTTCATCCTCGAACTTTATTCCCACTGACCCAAGTCTGGATAAAATCGAGTTTAAATTGTTGATGTGCACTGTAACTGAACTTCCTTCCCTCATCCTCGTGTTGACTAGCTCCCGAATCAAGAGGACTTTATTTGATGCCGACGGCTTCTCGTACATATTAGACAATGCCTCCATGATTCCCTTTGCTGAGGTATCCTTCAGAATGTTGAACGCAACATCCTTTGACAACGTTAGTCTAATAAATGACTTGGCCTTTTTATCCAAAGTCTCCCACTCTGCCTGTGTCATCACCTCCGGTTTTTCACCTAAAACTGCGTCCAAGTCTTTCTGCACGAGCAAATCTTCAATTTGCATCTTCCACCAACCAAAGTCCTTCCCATCAAACTTCTCAATCTTGATCTTACTATCATCTACCATTTTAACAAACAAATTACCAAATTGCTACAAACCAAACAGGTTCGTACTGCTAAATGATAATTATACGAGCAGAAACAATGAAATAGAATCACTAGACTTTTCTATTTCAAGTGTTAAATAGCGATGAACTTGTGTAAATATCTTGATTAAAATGTGAGGGACTTCTTTTGTCAAAGTCAAAACTTTTGGGCACCCTTTAAAAAATAACTCCCTTTTTTTTTCTTAAGATAAAAAAACACCGGTCTTGTTTTTCAACAAAAAAAATGTTCGGTCCTTTTTTTTCTTTATCTTCCCCAAGAAAAAAAAAAGGTTAGTCTTCTTCCAAAAGAAAAAACACGGTCTCTTCCCCAAGAAAAAGAATCTGGTCTTTTATCTGCCCAAGAATCATGCCTGGTGGTTTTTCTTCCCCAAAAAAAAACAGCACGCTGGCTTTTTCTTCACCCCAAGAGCACGCCACCCTTTTTTTCTTTAAAAGACCACGTTGGTCCTTATCTTAAAAAAAAACACGATCGGTGTTCTTGGTTTCTCCGACTTTTTCGGCGGCCGTGACAGTTGACACCGCGGGGTTGTGACTGCGATGGGTAATCGGACAGCCGCGGGCTGGTGGTGCTGGTCACGATAGGGCGCTGGTGGCGCTGGTTGTGAAAGCTGGTGGTGGTCCTCGTGGCTGGTGGCGACGACGATCGGTGGTGACCGGCGATCGATGCCCTGGTCGTTATCGATATCTGCCAATCACGTAAGCTTCTCTCATCTTCTCTGTTTGTATGTATCAATCGAGAACCAAAGCTCTGATACGAGTTGTTATGATCGGATGACACATACAAACATAATTAACTGCCACACACACTACCACAATTAAGAACACAAGGATATAAGGTGGTTCGGTATTTGACCTACGTCCACCGTGGGTGACTAGGAGTGTTTATTTCTTGTTGTCGTGTAATCAGTTGGTGTGAATTACAAATACAGAGTAATCTCTTATATAGAGATGATAATGATAACTGGACAAATGAAAATCAGACCACTATCTACCACTACTGAATTAGTGATCTTCAGTGGTTTCTTTTTCTGCCACTAATTGTTAAGTGGCTTCATCATTTGAACCATTATCTGTTAAGTGGCACACTATCTGATAAGTGGTTACATGATTTCTGCCACTATTGTTTGAGTGGCTTCACCAAATCAACGCCAATATCACAAATAAATGTTTGTAGCAGATTTGAATGAATTACGTTGGATAATATTATGTATATTATCCAATAAAAGATTTGAATAAATTATTTAACTTTGATAATTAAACATAGTTGTAGATTGTAATCAAAGTGGCTGGTTCATGAACAAGTCACGTTAATTGTCACAGATTCTGAGTATTGACCAAATTGACAAGGGTTTGCTAACTATTTTTTATTTGTATAAATGAAAAAACATAATCAAATAGATTAATAATCATTGTCTGGGATAAATTACAATTTGAGGGCAGTTATAGTTTTCGAGATTTTTTGATAATTTTTTGTGTTGAATGTGCATTCCACGTGCAGGAGGTTTATATACCCCTTTTTTTGGAGAGGATTTTTGATTCACACTAGAATAAGGTGGGAGAATGACTCCTTTGTTAATTTCCATTCTCAACCATTCTTCTCTTTTTTTAAAGAATCGAAATTGAAGGTTGGGAATGGAATGGGTACCCTATGTTTCCATTCTCAAGGTGCAACAAACAGGGCAAGTTATTCTCTTTCCCTTTCTCATGTTTCCTTTCCACCGTACCAAACATGCCCTAAAACTTTTTCCGAAGAATGAAACTTAAATTTAAAAATTGAACTAATCACTCCTTTAGTTAGTGTTAATTACTTACAAGAAATAATCGCTCGTTGCTCCCTTCGATTTGTTTTCTAGCTACGCCATTGCATGATGATGCTCACGTACAATAACATTTTTAGTTTTTTTTTAGTGTTTAGGCTATAAAATAACGATGAACATTCTTCAAAGTCTTATTCTGATACGTAAACTCCAAAAAATATTACTATATGTAACAAACTTTCATCAAGTGTTCCAATATGCATATTTTGATGTGTTGTCGGGTTAAAAAATAGTGGAATGTGTATGTGTTTTTCACTAGTTTTTCTAGTATGACAACACATTCAAATGTGCATTTTTAAACAGTTTATAAAAGTTTATGACATTTAATGTTATATTTTGGATTTTACATACGAAAATGAGATTTTGAATAAAATTTGTTGCAATTTTATGATCTTAACAACTTTTTAACGTAAAAGGTATGTCATTAGTACTTGTAGGCTAACATTTTCAATTTTTCTTTATTTCTTCAAGCTACTAAGACATGTTATTACAAGTTGACTTATTATTCTTTTGGTTACAAAGGGGCAATTTTCTGATACTACATGAAACATGACCCGAAAGTTACATTGAAATAAACGGGCATGGGTTAAAGGCATGTTATCCCCTATGAGGTTCGGGTTAGCTAAGTGTTAGACATATCAACCCATCAAGACATATAAACAAGGTTGTAAAAATCGCTAGGCGGTAGCTGGGTGACAGGGTAGCGCCTAGCGATTAATCGGTTAGGCAGGGATTAATCGGATTGGATTTTTTATATATAAAATTATCAAATTTTGCAATTGTATGCATGATTTGGCCGATCTATCCGATATATATATATATATATATATATATATATATATATATATATATATATTTTATTTGGCCCATTTATGCCTGATTTGGCCAATTTCTATCAGTAACCAAGTTGGCTGATTTATTATCTGATTTTTGTCTGATTTCGTCGGATGTATGTCCGATTTGGTCGATTTCTATCTGATTAATCGGTATGTTAACCGATTTTTGACCAAACCGATAAATAAGGCCGATTAGTGAAAATTTTAGCGGTTAGTCTCCGCCTAGCGATTAATCGGCCTCCTTGGCCTATTTTTGCAACAGTGCGTTTAACTAAATAAAACCACTAAATGTATAAAAGTACATAAATATGAGTAGCCGAAGTTATAAAAATATAGTTTGGTTGTACCCTAATTAATTGGATTTGTGATTCGTTTTTTAAAGATTTTTTAAAGTTTATAGGCGGTTTATTTATGTTTTAATCAATTTAAACATCATATAATTCTAGGACATAAATTAATTATAATATTAATCTATTGACCTATCAATCCGAATATAGTTAAATTAACATGCTACACCAGTTATAAACGGGTCATATGTGTTATACATGTGTGGATTAGGATTGAGATGCTTTACACAAGTAATAAATAGCCATTGTGTTTGGGTTCGCGTAATGATGATCCGCCAAGCTACTTACCCGAATAAATTAACTCAAACATGACTTAATTATCGCCCTGCTTTGGGTAAGATATTTTATTAGACTTTGTTATAATAATGTAAATTATTCAAATAAAGGTTGTAAGTTCACACAAATTTTTAGTTGACTTTTTTTATTTGTTAATCACAATGCCTGTTTGTACAAGTGAATAACGGAACATGCTTCATTCATAATTTTGTAGTAATAAATTATAACTAATTTCGGATTATATTTTATTTAGAAGATAATCGCAAAATGAACAAAAGTTTATTTTTGGACAAAAAACAAAATTTGTATTAACGTAAATTGAATATGGTTGTAAACCTTTAATTTATATATTTCACTTGATTTGCTCTTAATAACAGCAGAACACTGGCCAAAAAGTTATCTTCTCATTTAGTCAATGAGCAGGATGTGTTGCTTATGATTGCAAGAAAGAGAAAAATTCAAAGGAAACAAAAGAACATCTAAACAAATTTTACAATCAGTTTCGAAGCAACAAAGATTCATTCTGAAAGGGATCATTATTACTTCCATGTGGGCGTTATGGAACGAAAGAAATAATAGAGTTTTTGAAGACAAAAGGCGGAGACCGATTGAAGTCGTGGAGATCATAAAAACGACGTCGTACTTTTGGATCCGAAATAGATCAAAAATTAAAAACATCGATTGGAATGTTTGGTGTAATTAATTACCCTTTAAACTTGGTGTAAAGTCGTTGTTGAGCCCTTGGGTCCCCGCTTTGGAGACTCCTTGTGGCGTTTTTTGAATGAAATTTATCTTTCAAAAAAAAGCTAGTAATAAATTTAGATATAATAAAAGTTGCCAACTATCAATAGAATATTTTGATTAATTAGTCATTTCATGTGTCATTATATGCTAGAGCTTTGATACATTGGTCTAACTAAAGAGGCATAAAATAAGACCTAATGCATAAATGAATTGTACAGTACTGTTACTGTACAATTCATTTATGCATTAGGTCTTTTTTTATGCCTCCTTAGTTGGGTCCATCTATCATTTTCCTATACGCTAATCTCTATTTATATCATCCGTTGACGCTGTGAATACAATTGAACATTCATCATGACTTCATGTAAGATGCATTGTCACTGTATATGCCATCCATAAAAAAATATATAAAATAAATTAATAGACATTTAATTTGAAACAACTAACCACGAAAGTTATCTATTTCTACATGATTTATTACGTATGATAATCTATGTAGAGGCAACCTCCATCGACCGTCCTTTTTTTATATCCTATTAGTAGATCTACAAATATTAATTATATGGCTATTAATTTGTTTACATTTGTTTTTATTTATAACAATTCTATATTCATAACAACCATTGATACTAAAGTTAAACACCAATTTCTATTAATACTTGAGTGAGTTATATTACTGATGTACATGTAATCAAGTTTTTATTAATATTATCTATATTTGAATTTCTCTTCATCTCATGCCTACAACACTTCTAACTTCTTTAAAAGTTCCTTATTCAACCTTGTTGGTTGAATGGTCCCAAAAGCCAAATTCAAGCTACAATGAAATTTTTTAATATATGTAGTGTTAGATGATGAGGTAGATGATGTTGAAACCATCATTGTTTTACATGATATAAGTATAGCATGAAATTAAAATAAACTATTAGGACGTTTTTAGTTATTAAGACACGTTTTTGCAAGTTGGCACGTTATTATACAAGAGTGATAATTCTATAAATGAAAATTGTAAGTTGGCACATTATTATACAAAAATCACTATAAAGAATTGTATGCTCTTTTTAAGAAACTTGTATGCTCACACACAAATTTAATTGACCTTTTAGTTTTTTTTTTTTTTTTTTTTTTTTTTTTTTTTTTTTTTGAATTTTTTAGTAATCGCAGTGATTGTCTATACGAGTGAACATCCAATTTAAATATGCTTTAAAACTAGAGCCATACCAATCTGTCATCATATAACAAATTATTTTTTTAATGAGTCTCTTATTCTTCTTTTTATTAACGTAGAAAAACCCAAACTGGAAGCAAACCCGAGGCTTTTTTTTTGAACGGCAAATTATATTAAAAAAAAAAAAAAAACTAGCAAGGTGCTAGATTACAAAAAAATAAGATAAGGATTTTTGAGCCAATCATTAAAAGCAAACGATGCTTTACATCTAGACTTACACCAGTAAAAAGAACTAGATATAACATTGTCAAAAATAACCGCCTTCGAGGGAATCTTATCATCAAGGAGAAGCTTATTACGATAATTCCACACAAACCACCATAACGAGTACCCCGAGGCTTCACTAAGCCTGCAGACATATAGAACTGAACCACTAGTATTACTTGAAAATATAGACCGTTTCGCTTGATTTGGTCAGCCTAGGAGGTTAAAGCGTGATATAAACCCAACAGGCCACTTATAAAGTTAAAGTTGTCTAGTTTAATCATATAATTTCAATGATTTGCATGTTACTAATCCAAAAATGTATAATATGGAGTGTTTACTAGAATATTACCAAATCATTAAGGATTTCTTTTCGGAAAAACACTAAACTTGGTTAAGAACTTGAATGAAACATCAATATGAATTGAATCCCACAAGACTACGTACACGATCTTAATGTGAGATTTGGATGTCACGAGCATAAAATTTTAGAATATACAATAACATGTGAACATGTTTCTATAATCAATTGTTAATAACTTAATTAATACTAGAATATTGGCCAACTAGCTACTACAATATTTATATAGTCATCAAACGTGTAAATAATTAGTGAATATGTTATTATTATTATTATTATTATTATTGTTATTATTATTATTATTATTATTATTATTATTATTATTATTATTATTATTTTTTATTATTATTATTTTTTAAAACAACACTTTTATTAGAAACTCATAGGATTACAAAAAATTAGTTGGAAGCCTAGAAACCAACTGGGCCCCCACACCTTTAGCAATGGCAAAATCAATACTATTAAAAATATGAACTGCTGCACGCGCTCCAATGTCTTGAGTCATAGAGAATCATCGAATACGCTTAAGTAACGTAACTGCATCCTTCTCAAGTTCTCAAAAAGAAGAAAAAGAAAAGGGGAGATAAATAGTAAGCATAGAGAAGCTTTCTATCTAATGAAATTTGTGAATAATAACTTAAGCACTAGGCTCTTCCGAATTTATTTGATCAATCCCATAATTTATCTAAAAGTTTCAATTGTTGATATACTTGAATTTACAAGAAAATCAAGTTCTTTCCTAGACATGTTGAAACTTTCAACGTTGTAGTTAACCGACGGTAGACTTTTATCTATACTACATCATAAAGCATTTGGGACTTCCTATAAAAGGAAGTCTTAAAATTTTAAGACAAAAAACATTACTATAAAAGGAAAATAAAAAAATTAATGTAAATTTTAAAAATTTAAGTCTCATTAAAACTATATAGTAACCCCCTACAATAATGATATATTTAATAGAATTGTTTTTAAAAAAAAAAAAATTACTAAATTTATGACCGCCAATTTAATGCTAAAATTTAAAAAATAAAAGTGATAATTATTTACACTATTAATAATTTGGACGTTTTACTTTTGAAAAACATATATCTACTCCGTTATAAAGTATTTGAAACATGCTATGAGAGGAAGGTTTAAAATGAAAAACATTTGCTCGCCACAAAATAGTTACCGGGTACCCGCCGCCGCATTGCGCGAGTACCCTTCTAGTATAAAATTAAGTGTTTATCATGACTTTATTAAAAAGTACATCAAAGTCGTCAGTGCATAGATCATCCTCAATTTCCTCATAATTAAAAATTTCATAGATGCTTGTCTTGATAAAACATGACATTTATAATTCTTTGTTTCTTCAATGTTGAAAGAGTTTACTAAACCCTTTGTAGAATGTGAACGAGACTTTGGATCAAAACACACCCAAACTCACTATATTTAACTGATATTATGGCTCTATCTATAGCCTTACAAAGAAAGAACATGTAACATAATAAAGAACTAACTCTACCTAAACACTAGGTAAATAGACCTATTCTACCAACGTGAAAATACAGTTACATGAAAACTCGGTCAAGGCCTTATATCAATTCAATGAAAACTCGGTCAAGTCCTTATATCAATTCAACATATATTAACTAAAAGATATACTAGTATAATACATGAAATCATAATGTATTCATGAAAGTGCAAACATGCATGCATACGTGCCTTGACATAAACGATTAATCCAACATCTTGCATACTCAACGAAAGATCTATCGCAACACTGAACTCGTCTCTTTACACTCACTTTGAGCCGAAACCTTTATAAGCTTCACCATAGTTACATTATTATGATTACATGGCCCTATAATGAATAAAATATGAAAAAAAGGACAATATGCAATTGATTGCAAGACTTGCAGCCACCTTTAAGTTACACATACGGAGTTAATAAAATCTACCAAAACTAAATTACAACAATACTGTTAATTATCATCAGTATTGTTCAATGGTAAAGAAAACCTAAGTAGCCTTTCTAAAAAAATAGATGACCTAAGTAAAATGAGCAATATGAACCCTCTATGTACATGTATTGAATTAGACATGAATTTTATAAGATAATAGAGTTCCTTTTAACTCTAATAAGACTAAATGTAATTGCGTGCCAAAAGCACGCTGTAACCTATGAAACAACTCCATCATCAGCTATAGAATGTGATCAAATGGGCGGGTTGTGTAATGGCTTACCACGGGTTATTCCTGAAACGGGTTTCGTATGGGTCAACTTGAAAAGAAAAGAAAAATGTCAACGGTGTAACCTTTTGATTAATAGTTACTACACTGATAATCCCAATTTTATTAATAAAATAATTTATGAAGTTTAATGTAATAGAGTCTCGGAGATATTCGACCAATTATAGTCCATTTTGTTTTAAGCAACCTTTTAACTTACTAGTTTGGCCCATTAAAGATAAAACATAAACCTAATAACATAAATTTATATTTTTCAAGAGATTACCTAGAGCTTAAGTGAAAAATAAACGAACACAACGAGATGGTTGGCCAGCAATAACATCATAAAACGCAAACCATCATTCATTATTGTAGGCCATGTACAAATTTATCCATGTCATCGTTGTTAATATTATATTCCAAAGGGAGATTTTGCCACACATTTTTAGCCAAATGAGGCAGTATTGGAGAAACGACTCTCACTATGAAGAGTAGATGCTTTACATAAATTTTTTGACAACTCCCCCATGTAAAACTCAAACCACCACTAAAATAGAATCAACATATGAAGAGTATACCTAATATTATAAAGCGAATAAAACTTCATTGAAATATAAAAGAAATTTTTTTACCCAACATAAAGACGTCTAACTTTCGTAGGCTGGAGTGTAGCAAGATTACGAATGGTGTGGATCTTACTGTCCCTATGAAAGTGGTTGAAAAGATGAACACTAAGTATGAGAATACTCTCTATGGTTATTTCCTTGGTAAACGCATTGCTTTTCCTGTTGTTGATTATTATGTACATAATGTGTGGGCTACATATGGTATACAAAAGGTTATGATGAATGCCAAGGGGTTTTTTTTAATTTAATTCGAAGAAAGGTGTTAATGATGTCCTTGAAAATGGTCCGTGGTTGATTAGAAATGTTCATATTATTCTTAAACCAAGGACCTTGAACATCACCAACTTACTTAAAGAGGATTTGACCAACATTCCAATGTGGGTTAAATTCCATGATGTTCCTCTTGCTATGTTTTCTGGTGACGGTCTTAGTCTTCTTGCTACATTGATTGGTACGCCAAAAATGTTTGATTCTTATACTAGCCAAATGTGCAAGGAATCATGGGGCCGCAATAGTTTTGCTAGGTGCTTGATTGAAGTTAAGGCGGATGAGGTAGTTAGGGATAACCTAACTATTGAAATACCCCCACTTGATGGGTCGGGTTCGACTATTGAGAAGATATAGGTTGAATACGAGTGGAAACTTCCTCGATGTGATACGTGTAAGATCTTTGGTCATACTCTTGTTGAATGTCCAAAATCTATTTTACCCCCCATTCAGCCTACTAAGAGTGTTAATGATGGTTTCCAAACTGTCAACAACAAGAAGAAGGGTAAGCAAGGTGGTCCAACTGCTTCGGGTCAAGGAGGGTTTACGAAACCTAATGTGGGTAAGAAGCTCCAATATCAACCCAAAAAAACTCCAGTTGAACCTAAGCAAGTCGATGTCACTAAGAAAAAGGCTGTCGATGTGCCTAGTACGATTGGAACGCAGCTTTCTACATCCAATAAATTTGATGCACTTAGTATGGATGATACTGATGACTTTGGTATTCCTACTAAGGAAGTGAATATGGATGTGGATGCTGGTAGTACAATAAAAGAAGAAGTCATTATCGAAGTTATTAACTAATTAATGATGGATAAAATTGTTATTAAACCGTGATAATCATGTTTTCTTAAACTGTTTGGTTTTTGTCAGCCGACAATTACATTGAGACGTAGAGAATAAGATTTTTTTAGTGAAGATTGAATTAAAATTTTAATTATTTAGATGCAAGTCAGGAAAGTTGTATGTCGGCACCTTATTATAAAAAAATAGCCGTATGCAATTCTAAGTTCAAACACAAGTACAATATACTTTGTTTTTTATTTGGTAATTATAGCGTTTGTCTATGCTAGTTATTAGCCAATGAGAATAGGGAGTTGATACTTACACCATCTTTTTTTATTCTTTCACCACAATGTCTCAACATTAATGCACATGGTACAACATGATATATGCATAAGTGTGGTGTGTGAATCAATATAAATGGTGTAAGTATCACTTGCCATGAGAATATGCCTCATTTCTTTTCATTTAATATATTTTTTCTGAAAGAATTTATAAATATTATTTTTCTTGGAACCAAAAAACTGTAGCGGAAAGCAAACCCGTGGCTTTTAAGAAACCCAGCAGGTTGAAGTTATCACGATTAGAACCCAAACCCCTTTTTGGTGAATTATAGCACTTAAGCCACCTATTCTCTAAGGCTTTAAGCGTACAGTCTTTGTAATAACAAATCTAAACTATCTTCGTCGTGTAATAAGTGTTCGTACACATTTAGAAAAAAGTAGAACTTTTTCACTTTTATCCAATAAAATCTCACCTTTACTTTTTAGAAGTTTGTGGATTAGTTGAAATTTAGTATCAGACGCCTATCATGAGACACACGAGAATAGTTAGGTGAACACTTGTTATAAAACAGAGGGAGTTTTATATTTACCAAAAACGTTAGAAATGATCAATGATTTCTTTTTGGGAAAATAGCTAGAATTTTCTTGAATTGAGGCATCAACATAAATTAGATACCACAAAAGTACAAGCTCATGAAGTGAGATTTTGTCGTAGATCTTTCATTTTCAAAAACTAATTATTTGAACTGCACTCAGTTACAACATCACATTGGCTAAAAAAGCTAGGGAAGTCATTGTTGAACATCAATCTGGCCAGGTACGCAGTAGAGAACGAATATGCAGGAGAAGTGGCTTCCAAAAGGTCTCGGACATTTGTTCAGTCCAATGCCTTTACTCCAAGGATGGCTGGAGCCAATCTTAACCCACGTACTGGTACAACGTTCAGTGAGGTGGTGAAGGGACGTGGTGGGGCTGAGACTAAAGAAAGGGTGGTAGAAGTGGATTCATCGATTGATGAGTCGTCCGACATACACAATAGGGCGCTCGTTGTCCGCTGTCTCGACCTAAAAACATTGGAATCCTTGGGTTTGATTCTTGGAAGTGTGGGGGAGACAGAGGTGGAATTGAAATACTTGGGGGGGGGGGGGGGGGGGGGTCTGTTCTCAGTATTAATCTTCTCATCTCCTTCTCTGCAAAGTGCTTTCTTGGTCAACAAAGTGATGTGGAGTCAATGGTTCTCTAGACTTGACCTGTGGTCGGGACAGTCACTTCCTTTTGAATGAATAGCTTGGATTGGTATATATGGAGTTCCAATGCAACTAGCATCAGTTGAGTTATTCAATAAGCTCGGTGTCCTTTTTGGCTCGTTGGTTTGCCCATCGTCTTTCTCGAAAAAGGAGCTCAACCTCTCTGTGGATAAAGTTGGAGTGCTAGTTGGCGACGGTAAGGAGATTAAGGAGAGTGTGGTCCTTTCATGGCGGAACAAAAAGTTCAGAGTTTGGATCATAAAAAAACCCAATGAATGGTGCCCGAGTTGTGCCATTGAGGGTAATGATGGTTCATGGGGGGATAATTCGACGGTGAAAGGTTTTCCAGCACCGGACGGTGGTGGGACGGGAGAGCTAGAAGAGGGAGAGGTGGGACGGTCAGAGGAGGAAGACGAAGGGTGTGCTCGTGGGGAAGGTAACCAGAAGTCTAACAGTTTGCATGGGGAGGTGACAACATTTAATGCGGGAGTGCATGTAAATCTTTATGGGGAAAAGGAAAAGTCTATTAGAAATTCCAAAGGAAAGGTGGGGTCAAGAAATCAACGCACTCAACCCTTGTATAAGTCACGTGCGACGGCCACTCATATTCCTAATAACAATTTTAACATTGGAAAGGACTGGATCCACTCTGCTGCTGGGCTGTCTCCTAGGCACAGGAAAAGGCCCAGAAATTCGGACCCATTTTCTTTGGATGGGTTGCTGGGTATCAACAACATTAATAAAACCCCTCCTACTAATAATCCCTCTATTTCCCAACCGGTTGACCAAACTTCTTCTGACTCTATCCACTTGAACGCCAAAGGAGATGGGAACAAGAGCCTCGACCTTAACAGCAGGCCTAGCAACAGTGAAGGAACGTCTTCTAATGGGGAATCTAGCAATAGATTCGGTGATATGCCTCCCCCCAGAACCGATGTGTGTCGAAGTGGAGGAAGAGATACTGGAAACTATTGCAACGGGTAACATAGTGGGCATCGATCTTCAACAGGACGAAGTTCTAGTCAGAAAGACGGTCGAGGAAGAAGGTATTTTTAACGTTCCTCAATGAATTGTTTATCAATTAATATTAGAGGGATCGGGGGAGTAGGCGATAAGAAAGGGAAGTGGATTAAAGGCTGGAAATTTAAGGAGAAAGTCTCGTTCCTTATGATTCAAGAGACTCAAAACGGTAATTATGGTAGTGAGGTAGTTGCGAATTATTGGGGTAATTCGGAGATGGAGTTTGATATGGTTGACCCTATTGGTAAGTCGGGGGGGGGGGGGGGGGGGGGGGGGGCTGCTTAGTATTTGGGACCTCGGCTTGTTCAAAAAGGTTGAAAGTTTCAAAACTGTTCATACTTTAGTGGTTAAAGGAGTGATTAAAGGGTACGACGAATTTGTTTATGTTACAAACGTGTATGCTCCCCAGAAAAAAAGGGAAAAGAAAATGGTGTGGGATTCGCTTTTAGAGCTGAAAAATAGATTGGTGGATGGTGGATAATGATGGGAGATTTCAACGTGGTGCGGTCGAGTAATGAAAGGATGGGTTCCAATTTCAAACAACAATATGCTAGGGACTTCAATGACTTCACAGATATGGCGGAATTATTTGAATACGAAATGAAAGGTAGCATGTTTACATATCTAAAGGAAAATGAAAGGGGTAAAAAAATGAGTAAGATTGATAGGTGTTTGGTGAACAAGGAGGTGTTTAATGAGTGGCCCGAAGCTTGCTTTAGATCGCTTCCTAGGAGGCACTCGGACCACAACCCGATTCTTCTATCCTTGCTTGAGCTTAACTTTGGGCCTAAACCTTTTCGGTTTTTCAATTCTTGGCTGGATTTTCCTGAGTGCAAGAAGACAGTGGTTAAGGCCCTTGATTCTTTTGTGTTTAAAGGGCCTCCGGATGTGAAGTTAAATGAGGAAATTTAAGTGGCTTCGCAAACACCTTAAGGAGTGGAGGGATGAGATGTTGATGAAAGAAGGAGAGGAAGTAGAGTTATGTAACAAAGAACTTCATGAGCTCGACCTTTCTATGGAGGAAGTCGAGCTAACAGACGAAGAGGAATGGACCAAATTAGAGTGCAAAAAGAAATTAAACGACATTTTGGACCGAAAGGCTAAAGACATGAAGCAGAGATCTCGAAGTAAATGGGCCATGGAAGGTGATGACAATACGCGTTTTTTCCACGGGCTCGTTAACCAGAGGAAAAGTAGAAATACTATTCATGGGATGCAGATTGGGGGCAATTGGGTTTCCAAGCCCAGAGTTGTGAAAAATCATATTTTCAATTTCTTTAGGGATAAGTTCTGTGAAGAGATATCTGAGAGGCCGCCGGTTAACTGCTCAGGGGTGAACACCCTCTCCCCTTCCGGTGTAGAGATGTTGGTGGCTAGATTCTCGAACCTTGAGATCAAAACGGCGGTCTTTGAATGTGGAGACGACCGGGCCCCGGGTCCCGACGGTTTCACTTTCAAGTTTATTAAACGGTTTTGGGACAGATTCAAGAATGATTTTTTGGAGGTTTTTCGAGTGTTCCACGAGAGCGGTAAGTTGAATAGGGGGTGTAATTCGGCGTACATTACTTTGATCCCAAAAAATAAATACCCCGGGAACTTGAATGACTACCGTCCCATCACGTTGGTTGGTATTACTAGTAAGGTGGTGCCAAAAGTCTTGGCAAATCGGCTCAAAAAGATTCTTGGCCCTCTGATTTTGGTCAATCAAACGGCCTTCCTTAGTGATAGGTCCATAATGGATGGGCCGTTAATTTTGAACGAGCTTATCGCGTGGTGGAAGAAAACGAAGAGCAAAGCTTTTTTATTTAAAGTGGATTTCAAAAAACGTACGATAATGTTAATTGGGGGTTTCTGGTGTCCGTCATGACGCAAATGGGTTTCCTTGATAAGTGGTGCAAGTGGATTCTGGGTACATTGCTCTCGGCTAGATCAGCGGTTTTGGTTAATGGGTCTCCCACGGATGAATTCCAGTGTTTTAAAGGAATACGTCAAGGGGACCCGATCTCCCCTTTTTTGTTCTTGATAGTTATGGAGGCGTTGTCTAATTTGATGAAGAAAGTGAGTAATATCGGGTGGCTTAAAGGCATAGCGCTTCCCAACCAAGGTCCTATGGTGTCTCACTTACTTTACGCGGATGATGTTTTGTTTGTGGGCGAGTGGTCTCTTCTAAATTTGAAAAAGGTTTCTAGAATTCTTAGATGCTTTTACATCACATCGGGGCTGAAGATTAACTTAGGTAAGTATCGTATCCACGGTGTGGGGGTTGAGGACTCTGAAATTAGTCTTGTGGCTAAAGCGGTCTCCTGTGAGAATGGGTCGCTGCCTTTTGATCACCTCGGCATCCGAATAGGGGGGAACATGAATCGTGTAGCAAACTGGAATTTTCTGGTGGACATATTTAAGAAAAGATTATCGAGGTGGAAAGGTTCGTGCTTATCCATAGGTGGTAGGGTGACACTTATAAAATCAGTTTTGGAAAACCTTCCCACATATTACCTCACGTTATTTAAAGCCCCAAAGAAAGTGATAGAGAAGTTAGAAGGAATTATGAAGCGGTTCTTGTGGGGGGGTTTGGATGAAGGAAATAAAATACATTGGGTAGCGTGGGAGAGAGTTTCTTCTCCTATCAAATTCGGAGGCCTCGGCTTGAGTAGGCTTTGGGAAACCAATGTGGCTTTGCTGTCCAAATGGATATGGAGATATAGAACCGAACCGGAAAGTTTATGGAGGAAGGTTATTAAATCGTTACATTTTTTTTTTTTTTTTTAACCTGGGTTCCGACTCGACATTGCGAGCCGACTAATCCCAGGGCGACTACCCTTTTTAGATAGCCCGGAGTCATCGCAGGTGAACCTCCGTGGCCACATGGGGATTAATTTTCTCCCCAAGATTTGAACCTGGGACCTCGAGGGACTTTAACCACTTAGGAGACCAAATCCAAACCATTGGGTCACCCCATATCGTTACATGATACAAAAAGAAGTTGGACTCCAATCCCTGTTTGCAATTCGTCGTACAGTGTTTGGGGGACTATTGTTAAGACCTGCTCGAAAATCAAGGTGGGGGGTCTCAGCATTAATCAAATGTTTAAAGGTAAGGTTGGTAATGGTAAACATACCAGGTTCTGGCTCGACCCGTGGGCTAGCAACGAACCTTTAAAAGACGTCTTCCCAAGTCTTTTCAAGTTGGCCAAAGACAAGAGATGTTTAGTCGTAGATGGGGTCGAAGAGGGTAATAATCGTTTCGGAGGTATCATGGGTGGTTCGAATAGTCGGATGCTCGATGGTGGAAGTGATGATCTGACCAGGTTGGAGCGTATGCTGGAGGGTTTTAACCTTTCCGACAATGGTGATAAATGGATGTGGCTTGGAAATAATCACAAGGAGTTTAGTGTTAAGGCTGTGAAATATTTTCTTAATAGTGATCGAGACTATAGCAACAAACACGTTTTCAGTTGGTCGAAGTGGGTTCCAAAAAAATGTAATATCTTTATGTGGAGAGTTGGTCTGGACCGTATTCAAACGGCCACGACCCTTAGGAGGAGAAATTGTAACATCTCCTCCCTTTTATGCGGGCTTTGCGAAGACTATGAGGAAAATGTGGACCACCTTTTTTGCCATTGTGCTATTGCTTCCCAGGTATGGTTTTGTTTGAGTAGATGGTGCAAGACCAGCCCTCTGTTCATGTTTTCTGTTAAAGATCTATTCGATCTTCACAAATCGGTTGGGCTTGACAAAAAGAAGAAGAAGGTTTTCAAGGGTCTTGTGTTTACCACTTGTTGGTGCCTGTGGAGAGCCCGGAATGACAAAAGGTTCTCCAATGGAACCGTTTCGGGGGAGAAGATCCTTCAAGACGTGAAGTCGTTTGGTTTCTTGTGGTATAGGAATAGATCGAAAGGATGCTCGATTAGTTGAAAAGAATGGTGTAATTTTGATTGGATGTAGTTTTGTAGTGTTTCTTGCCGGCCGCTATTTGGCGGTTTGTGCTTCGTAAATAATAGCCAAATTTCAAAAAAAAAAAAAAAAAAAAAACATTTAGTCAAAGAATAGGATGGTTTGCGTATGAATGTGAGAAAAGGAAAAAGTCAGAAGCAATACAAAAACATGTGAATAGATTCCCCTAATAAGTTGTTAATTACTTAACTAATATTAATATATTTGCCAGCTATCGATGGAACATTATTTATTTCCCATCTCCTAGGTGACATTAATTAGATGCTAATTTGTTTTTGATATCAAATGTTAAGACCTACCACTTCTTTTGTGATGCATGAAAGAATATGAAATGAGTATCTAGACACTTGATATTTATAATGTCTCGATCTGTAGACATTATGAAGCCCCATTATTTATTTAAAAGTTTCAATTGTGGATACCTGTATAATATTCACAAGAGATCTCCAAGTTTTTTCCAAGTCATGTTAAAATTTCAACATTGTATTTAATTGATCATAGACCTTGTTTACTTTATTGTAAAATTATAAGCGTTTATCATGACTCATTAAAAAGTACATCCAAACTCGTCAGCGCACACGTCATCCATTAATTTTTCATTATTAAAATTCATAGATGCTTGTCATGAACCTTCATGATTAATTTTTTCTTCCCAACAAGTCATTTGTACAATAGTCATTGAGTTTACTAAACCCTTAAAGATCTGACGCAACATGGAGCTTGTCTCTTTACACTCACTTTGACCCAAAACATTATAGGCTTGATCTTAATTGATTGTAAGACTTGCAACCAATATTAAGACGTTAGCCTTATACATAAGAGGTTTAATAATATCTACCACAAATATATTTCAACAGTACAAATAGTGATGAAAGGTGTTCAATAAAGTTCTTTTTTAACTTTCCGAGACGAAATGTAAACGCGAAATGATAGGCATGCCTAAAACATGTCTAATCATATGCCTAAATTTCTTTTTTAACTTTAGCGAGACCAAATGTAAATAAGAAATGATAGGCATGTCTAAAAACATGTCTAGTCTAATCATATGCCTAAAACTATGTGGCTGGATTGTGAAAAAATGGGTCTGACTACTACAACCAATAAACTTTTGTCACACACTTTTAGACATATCATTAGGCATGTTTTTAGGCATGCCTATCATTTCTCAATGTAAATATGTAATTGCTTACCAAAAACCCTCTGTAACAAAGGGCTTCATCTACAGCCAAAGAAAATGTTAACAGAAGCATGTGTACTTCTGGTAATCTACCCTTTGATTTAACATTTCATAACCTCCGTTGCTCTAGAAAAAAGTTGAGATTAACGACGTAAAAAAGAGTATACAATGTATACGATATAGAATGTGATCAAGTGGGCGGGTTGTGTAACGGCTTAACACGTGTTATTGCTGAAATAGGTTTCGTATAAGTCAGCCTGAAAAGAATTTTTTTTTTCTGTCAACATTTAAACCTTTTGATCTATAATTAAAACATCAATAGTTTCAATTCTATTTATAAAATATTTATGAAGTTTGACGCAATACAATTTGCGAGACTTTGGACCAAGGCCATCTTTTGCTTGGTGCATCCTCCGGAGTAGAAAGAATCTCAACCATACAGTATGAATGTTGGATTTATTATAAAAATATCATCAACAAAATGCGTACAAATATTGATCTGAAGTGAGGAAACTTTGAATATCCTGAGGGGAGCCTGCTGTGGGGATTTCAAACGTGTGATTCAATTTTCGAGTTAGGCGTTAGGATGGTAGGTGCCTAAAAAGTGCCCGCGTTTGATTGAACTTAAGTTTCTGTTATGAAACGGTTTTGCAATTGAATTGATTTATTTAGGGTATAATTGGTTATTTTATGTTTTAATATGCAGGGTTGCTGAGAGTTATTTATGACGGGGAGCCTTCGCGACCCCTTTACCCAAAAAATAAATATAAATACACACAGTTTGTGCAAAAGATAATAGGGAACATTACTTACCTTAAGAGTTCCAGTTCCATCACCTCTATATAAGTCACATTAAATTTTTGGGCTAATAGTTTGTAAATGCATCCAAGTTGCCATATTTTCCTTTTGTATGCTATTATCTTTTAATTTTTCTATAAATCTCAAATACTTTCTTAATCTTCCTATTGTTGGCATTATTCTTTCGTGGCATCAACTAGGGGTAGAAATGAGCCAAGCCGCTCGTAAAAAACTCAAGATCGGATCGGTAAAAAGCTCGAACGAGCCAAGCCTAAATGAGCTCGAGCCCGAGCTCGATCCTAAGTTGCAGCTCGTTTATTAATGGAGCTCGAGCCTGAGCTTTACCTACAAAGCTCGTTTGGGCTCGCGAGCATAAACACATTATGATATTTTTAAATATTAAACATATATACGAGCCGAGCTCGAGCTTATTAACGAGCTCAAAAAAGATATATACGAGCCGAGCTCGAGCTCAAGCCAAACTTTAACTTTTCTTTGCCAAATCGTATAAACAAGCCAAGCTCGAGGCCGAGCCCGAGCCTATATAACATACCACAAGCCAAGCTTGAGCTTATAATTTAAGGCTCGAAATTAAACGAGCCTAGCTCGAGCTCTGGCAGGCGCAGGCTCAGGCTCAGGCTCAGGCTAGGCGCAGGCTCGGCTCGTTTCACCCCTAGCATCAACTAATTAAGAGTTATTTACATAATTTGTCCATGTGGCTCTAAATTTAAAAGTCCGTATGGCTCTAAAAGTTTACACCAGCCGTCCTTGTGTCTCTAAAATTAAGCTAATCAAGAGTTATTTACATAAATTATCCACGTGGCTTTAAATTTTTTAAAAAAAAAAAAAAAAAAAAAAAAAACAAATCACCAGTCGTCCTTGTGGGTCTAAAATTAAAACTCGGGTCTGCGGCTTAACAAACAAACACCACTAGACCAATCGTCCAATGCTGTTATGTTTTATTTTTAATTTTATTCTTTTATCAATTTTTTCTTTTTTTTACGGGAAGTAATAAGACCTTATATGTTTCCGTCTGTTTCTATACGTTTTCGTCCGTTTTGATATGTTTTCGCTCGTTTTTGTTATGTGTTCACACGTTATTGTCCGTTTTATACGTTTTCTTCCGTTTCTATACGTTTCACCTGTTTTTATACTTTTTTCTTACGCTTTTATACGTTTTTATCCATTTTTTAACGTTTTTATACACTTCCGTATGTTTTTATAACTTTTTTACGTTTTTCTTACGTTTTCATACATTTTCTTACTTTCCCATGCGTTTAGTCAAAGAATAGGATGGGTTGCGTACTAATGTGAGAAAGGGAAAAGTCAAAGGCAATACAAAAACATGTGAATAGATTCCCCTTATTAGTTATTAATTGCTTAACTAATATCGATATATTTGCCAGCTATCGATGGAATATTATTTATTTCTCATCTCGCAGGTGACATTACTTACATGCTATTTTGTTTTTGATATCAATTGTTAAGACCTACCACTTCTTTTGTGATTCATGAAAGAATATGAAATGAGTATTGAGATACTTCATATCTTATAAAGTCTCTGTAGACATTATTAAGCCCCATTATTTATTTAAAAGTTTCAATTGTAGATACCTGTATAATATTCACAAGAGAACCAAGTTATTCCTTAGTCATGTTAGAAGTTTCAATGTTGTATTTAATTGATCGTAGACCTTGATTACTTGATTAACAAAATTTATAAGTGTTTATCATGAATGCATTAAAAAGTACATCTAAACTCGTCATCACACAAGTCATCCATCAATTTTTTCATTATTAAAATTCATAGATGTTTGTCATGATAAAACATGGTATTTAAAAGTTTTTTGTTTCAATTATGTTGATTCCTTCATGATTTATTTTTTCTTCCCAAAGTCTATAGATTCAGTAACATTTATTCCGGGTCATCTTGTATAATAGTCGTTGAGTTTACTAAATCCTCCTTGTGTGCTCAAAAAAAGATCTATCGCAACATGGAGCTTGTCTCTTTACACTCACTTTGACCAGAAACATTATAGGCTTGATCACAGTTAGATTATTATGATTACATAATATATTGAATTTGAATCAAATGTAAAAATGGCAACATGCAATTGATTGCAAGACTTGCAACCAATTATAAGATGTTAGCATTATACTTGAGGGTTAATAATATCTACGACAAAAAAGTTTCAACAATACTGCCAGTAATGAAAGGTGTCTAATAAAGTTCCTTTTAACTCTAGTGAGACCAAATGTAATTGCTTACCAAAAACGCGCTGTAACAAAGAACTCCATCTTCAGCCAAAGAAAATGTGACCAGAAGTGAATCTACCCTTTGATTTAACATTACCATAACCTTCATTGCTCTAGAAATAAAAAAAGTCGAGATTAGCAACGTAAAACAGGGTAAACAATGTATATGATATAGAATGTGATCTAGTGGGCGGGTTTTGTAACGGCTTAACACGGGTTATGGCTTGAACAGGTTTCGTACAGGTAAACCTGAAAAGATTTTTTTTTTTTTTTTTTTTTTTTTTTTTCTGTCAACATTTGAACCTTTTAATTGAACATTAGTACATTTCAACCAATTGCAACCCATTTCGTTTTAAGCAACTTTTTTCATTTACCAGTTGGCCCATTAAATTAAAGTTAAAACATAACACAGATAATATAAATCTATATTTGTCAAGAGATACCTAAGGCTTAACTGACAACTCAAAGAACACGAGGTGATTGGCCAGCAATAACATCTTAGCAACGATTGAAAAGTGTGGGGTGATCAAGCAAATTGCCAACTTGTGTTGAGAAGTTCTAATATCTTTCACATGTTGAACCTTCTACACGTGAAACACCAATCCATATTTTCTTCTCTCCTTGAATCAAATAATCTCGAGAGTATGCTATACTTTCGCTTGGTGCATCCTACAAAGTAGAAAGAATCTCATCCTAGAGTATGAATGATGGATTTATTATACAAATATCGCCAACAAAATGCGTGTATGTGTAATTCGGCACCATATACTAGTGTGGCAATTTGAATTATTTACTTATATATGGGGTATTCAGTTTATGTTTTATTCTAATTGGTAGAATTAAAAGATCATCTTAACAGGAAAGAGATCAAACAGGTTGAAGGTCACCCAAAATGTATTTTTTAATGCATAAAATGATATATATTTTTGATAATAATGTTAGAGACACTAACTATTTACTAAATAATTGGACTAAAAATGTTTCGGGTCAGCCATCAGCTTTTTTTTTTTACCAGAACCCGCTCATTTTGATACCTCTGCAGTTTTGCTCATAAATCTTTTAGAGTCTTCATACATGCTCATTTACATCTTGCCTATCTACCGAATAATTATCGGGAATACCTGAGATGTTACTAATATGCGATTCAGTGAGTCAGCAACAATTTTAGGTTCACACATATTACTCACTCTCACAGCAAGGTTATCCTGAAAGGAATGCAGATACACCTTCTCCTGCGACTGGAACCAATGAATTTACCAGTGTGAGTACTCTCCAAAGCTTTAATTTCCTCCGTTCTCAACTAGCAAATCCTTACATATTAGATTTACGTGCAGTGTTGTAAAATTGTACAGCAATAAACAGTCGATGTAAAAATGGATATATCAAAGGTAGTAGCAGCAAGACATTATTGTGGTTACCTTGAGTATTTATTCCCCCAAAATCAGTCTCTTCCTCATGATAAGCAAGCTATCTTTCATTTATTGCAGGCCATTTTGATTAAAAAAATAGCTGCTTCAGTTACCACAGCTATGTAAACAAGTTACATTCATCATACACAGTGCCTGAAGACCTGCAACAAGATGTAGCAGAGGATGCAACAAGTACAATAGCCTACAGTTGGATGTGTTAGCTTAATACAATAGTTTTATATGTAGTATCAAGTCTGTAATATAGTGATAGCTTAGTTGATGTAATAGTAGCTTAGTTTGTAGTTTAGCTATCTTGGTCAAAACGGGTCAAAGTGTGGTTGATTGAATAACCAACTTTGCCGCCAAAATACTTTGTATAAAGTTTGTGTAAGTGGTCATTTGATCACAAGTTTCCCACTTCAATAATAACTCGTTTCACTTTCTCTCAATTTCAATAAAAAACAAATTTAATGACACCAGCATTGTCAAAATTATATTCCAAAGTGAGATTTTACCACACATTATCAGCTATATGAGGCATTATAGCAATGACTCTCACTATGGAGAGTAGATGCTCTGAATGAACTGTTTGACAACTCCACCTTGTAAAACTCGAACCACTGAGAAATAGAATCAAACTTCATATAAAAATAGTCTACTTAATACTTACGTCCTTACAAAGCGTATCAAACTTCATTGAAATATAAAAGAAAATGTCTTACCCAACATAAAGGCGATCTTTGGCAACATCATCTATCCCCCAATTCTGATTCAGCTTGTCTTACTCTAACCATCGATCCCCAATTCTATAGTTAGTACATTCTATTTCGTCTCCCTGTACAAGTAATTTTCCGCTAAATAACACTCCATCTATCCCCCAATTCTGATTCAACTTATCTTAATCTAAGTACTATAGCTAAACTACTCCACTAATGGTGCACGTTTCTTCATAATTATGAAAGACAAGTCCAAAACACAATCACATTTAAAAGTGTCATAATCTTACCACCAGGTCTACTTAAAATAAACACACTCAGAATACCAGATAATAACCATAGAGTTGGCGTGTCTATGAGCATTCAAAAACTACCATCTCCTTGATAAATTACTAATGTTAATTAAACTCATTGAGAGATTAGATTAAATATCTAATAAGTTTTCATGATATCATATCAAACATGCATACAAAGATATTAAGAGGACAAGATAAAGGTGTACGAGTCCTTCTCAAGAGCAGATAACAAGGTCAACAAAAAAATGTGAAAACACTACTACATTTATGAGTATCAGAATCCTACTACGACTACCGTATTACAGGCTTGTTCAAGTGCAATTACAATCAAACAATCATAATAACAGTATAAACCACATCTCTCATAAGTCAATAAACACATGAACTTTAAGCACTATCAGCAAACAAAAATATTCAACTTATTCATCACCAATATAGCGTCATCCATAAACTCAGCAACTAAAAGAATTCCCATTATAATGACATTTAATAGCTACAATAAACACATATGAACTTTAAGCTCTACCAAACAATCATAATAAAAGTATAAACCCCATCTCTCATAAGTCAATAAACACATATGAAATTTAAGCTTTATCAGACAATATAGCGTCTTAAACCATAAACTGAGCAACAAAAAGAATTCCCACTATAAAACACCATTACTTATCCGATTTCGCTTCATAAAAACTGAATCCTCCAACAAAACAAAGTCAAGTAAATCAACAAAACAATGTGATTATCAGCAACAAGTCAGATGGGCATAAGTAACATGACCAACTTGTATCACTATTCAAGTAGACATTTCATCAAACACTTGCTATACCATCTTCTTTGTTACTATAAAAACTATGAAAAACAAAACTCTGTATTATCACAACATGTGATGCTCACTTTGATAACATACAAGTTTCAGGGTTGCCACTAGTTTATCCGATATCGCTCAACCAAAACAGGATCTCCACTAAATAAAAGGCCATTTTCTTAAAGGCGATTTAAGTCCACAACGTAATTCTAACCAGCAACAAGTCACAAAGGGTCTCAATAACATCACCAATTTACAACACTATTAAAAACAAACATTATATCAAACAGTTGGTGCGCAACTCAATTTTGTTTGTTGTGTACTTTGCTATTATCGTTGTTATTAGTCCATAAGAAACAAAGTTCAAGGGTTAAAGATGTTATACGGGCATGGCTATCTTAACTATATAAAATGGAAAAATGGTCAAATGTTGAAACTTGAATGTTGAAAAAAAGTCAAGATAGTTATACATTTGATATGTTGAAACATTGATATGTAAACCAATATAAGGAAACTATGACTCATTTAATTTACTTGTTTTAATGATGTTTTAATCATATTATTGAATGTACATCCAGAGGCGGAGCCAGTAGGGGGGGCTGGCGGGTGCTCGGCCCCCGCCAACCGGCCCAACTAGCCCTGTATGTATCTTGCTTTCCATCGATAGTAATGGCACATTCCGATCTTGAAATCATAGTTGTTTGCTGCAGTTGCTACTTTAAACACTGTTATCTTGTTTCATAAAGTCTTTGATCTATAGTTTTACACAATTTAGGAAAAGATTGGAGTGTTTGTAAGGGTTTGATGAAGAAGACAAATGTTCGTTCAAGAAGACAAATGTTGGTTCAAGAAGAAAGAAGAAGATAGATGCAATTTGGTAGGGGTAGGATAATATATTACTCTACTATTTAATATTATAAAATATACTGTCTATTTATGTGTATTTTCAATGTCAGATTGCTTTGAAAAAAATGAGAAAGCTTTTGCTTTTTTCTTTTTTACTCCAACTTTAGTTTGTATCGTAGTTAGTTGTTTATTCTTTTGATATTGTGTAAAAAGATATGAAAGTTGCATATATATAGTATCTGTTAATTTGATAGCATATTAGTATCTGTTAATTTGATAGCATATTAATATCTGTTAATGAATTAAGGTCATATAAGATAACTAATGACTTAATTTTCATTTCATTATTCATGTTTAAGATCAGTTATGGTGGGTGAACTGAATCGATTAGGTAATCAATCTAAGAATTGTATGTTATTATGCAAATCATGTACAACTTTCGCCCCCCCCCCCCCCCCCCCCCCCCCCCAAGACAAATTCGTGGCTCCGTCCCTATGTACATCATAACGTTATATCTTATATGTTAATAAATAATTCATAAACTGAAAGTTGAATACAAAAATGTAACATTAACAAATTTTGGATCATTTTACGGAAATGTATACAGAACATAGAAGTGTCTTATGTAACTACCTCTGATAGATCATCAAATTTTTGGGCTATGGTTGAGACAAATCACATTTAAGATTGTTCGGGTAGAACGGCCCGAATCTTTGTCTGCAAGGTAAGTATCAATCGAAGGTACAAGTTTAAGATATCAATTTCATTTCATCTTTAGAATGAGTTTAGAAACTCTTTTGTTTTTTTAATTATATATTTACGTGCACCAAAAAATACCATTAGCAAAAAGTATGCGTGTAAGGCCGGGCACACATTGATACAAACGCAAGTAGAGATTAACATTATTTAACTTTTTAAAAAACTAAACAACGTCAAAGATAACAAACACACATTTAGGGATTCAAGTAACCAGATTTTGACGAAAATTATACATCGTTGCAGCTATAAACACGTACAAAGATCGCCATAACTAGATTTTGTCGAAAACTATAAATCGTTGCCGCTACTCAGCTAACCAAAAAATAGTTCTCAAAAACTATTGCAACTTAAAACAATGCTACCAAAAATGATTCTCTAACGCTACAAGTAAAGTTATTTGAAAAAACTTATTCAGTGTGAAATTTTGGTCCCAACTAAACATCGCTGCCGCTAGGCGCGGGCCACCATTAACCTCCTCACTGCCACCATCTGCCGAAATTGCGACCATCTTTCGATGGTTTAGGTGGTTTTAGGTAGTTTGTGTGGGGTTTTTGGTTGTTGTTAGTTGTTTCGTTTGTCCATAGCCACCATTAACGAAACAATCAACACCGAGCCTCCTAAAATTTTGAAAAACCCACCACCGAGACACGACTCGTAACTTGGCGAGGCAGTAAACGAAGTTGTATTTGAGATCGCAACTCGCAGCCAACGACAAAATCTGAGCCAAATTTTAAAGGTTGAAAATTTAGAACTGTTTGAATAAATTTCAGTTTCGAATTTTAAATTTTCGAAAAATTAAACTTTTGAGATTTCAAATTTTGGTTTTTAAATTTGAAAAGTTAAAATCTCGAAATTTTAAAAAGTTAAAATTTTAAAATATTAAACTTACAGAATGTGTTGATAAAAATTAAATAGTTTGTCGTATAAAAAAAATCTATTACATGGAAACAAATATTTTGTGAATAAGAAAGACACAGAAACGACTATTGTATTTAAATTGTCGTTAAACCGCTAACAAATAAAGAAAGCTCGCACACAAGTGCCGATTATTATAGCATTCAATATTAACTATTGAAACTTTAATCTAATACAGCAACCTAGAACCATGCCATAATAAAACAATTTTTTCGAAAGGATTTCCTTATGCTATGAATTCAGTTTACTGAAAGAAAATCACTTGCACTGAAATTTTGTCACATCATTGTCGTTAGGCGCGGACTCTCGGTTAAATGATTAGGTGCAACCATGCAAAAAAGGGCACACACCACATGGCTCGACAAAGAGTTTTAATTTTCAACCAAAAAACAGAGCGTGTCAAAGAGGCTATTTATCAGTAAATATTGGTCGCCGCCACCATACAACAATAACACGCTTTACATTAATGCCACTATTCAACCATGCCATCAGAGAAACAGTTCTTAAAAAAGGATTCTCAAGCGCTACTAATACAATATTTCGAAAAAAATTCATTCGCCGCCGTAATTTTGCCGAAAACTAGACACCGCTGCCGCTAGGCGCAGGTACTCGTCTAGTAAGGACAAATAAATGTAATTTACTCTAAACAAAAGGGTTCGTATGAGGTTCAAAGTAAGGGGTTTATAAAATTATAAGAAAAGGTTTGGGTTCTATTGAGGCTTAAGGGTTCAAAGTATCTAAAAGGGCTCGAATGCAGTTCAGAGGATTAAAAAAAGTTCGTATGAGGTTCAAAGTATTAAAAAAAAGGTTCGTAAGTGGCTTTAAAAGTCAAAAGTATTAAAAAGAAGGGTTATTATGAGGTTCAAAAGAGCTGAGGGTTTAAAGGGTTCTTATTGTTGGGGTTCGTATGAGGGTTTAAGGTCAAAGTTTTTAAGGAAGAGTTCGTTAGAGTTCAAAGTATTAAAAGAGGGTTCTTGTGAGGTTCGAAGTATTAACAGAAGGATTCTTATGAGGTCCAAGGGTTCTAAATATAAGGAAGGGTTCTTTTGAGATTCGAAGTATTAACAAAAAAGAGTCAACAAAAAGTTTACAGGGCAGGGGTTTTTGCATGCGGGGCTATTTCACCAAAACCTTATTACTGTCATGTGATTTAATTGCATAAATCATCTCTGAACTTTGGTCAAATTGTGTGTTTCATCTCAACCGTTTCGAAAATGCAGAAATCGTCCCTTTGACAAACCTTTGAGTAAATTTTCGTCCATGATTAGGACAAAACATGCAATTTGGCCAAAGTTTACCAAAAGGACGATTACTCAAGGGTGGTTTCCCACAAGGACGATTTCTGCACTTTCGTAATGGTTGGGACGAAACATGCAATTTGGCCAAAGTTCAAGGACAATTGATGCAATTTACTCATTTTCTTATAAAACCACATACTCGATACTCCGTATCTGTTTTCCGTAATTATATAAAATGAGGTGGTTGCACCTGCGCATTGCGGCGTGTTTTTCTTCTAGTTTTTATGTTGCCTGTGTTGTGTTTGGTAATATATGTTTGATGCCTAAATTGTATGCGAAAATCCTTATGTAAATGTGAGTGTACTTTTTTTGCTTATTGCTTGTGTCTATACATATGTGGGTTATATTTTAAATAGATGTCACGTTGCGGCTGGGCTTATTTTAAATAGATTCTACTAGTGTTCATATTACCATTCCGAGTACTCGTACTTGATTATCCACTTATTGTGTTTTTTTGAGCAGGTGCATAATTTTGACTATGCTTATCTACTTAGTAAGACGTTTCAGATTGTTTAGTTTGAACTGGTTACTGTTACTGGAATTAGTATCATAAGTTTAACCTTAGGAGTGAAATAAGCTGTTTTGGATAAGTTGATCTTCTGGTTATGAGCATATGTTGTTTAACTTAGTAATGCCAAACACTCCTTGTTGCGTTTTGATACAGTACATCAGTAGCAATATGTGTTTAGATATGATTATAGGCTCATTTTATGGTGAACTAAGCAGCAGCTATAAGTAACAATTTCGGAGCTGCCTATTCAAACAGTATATCCGATTTTGATTATTTTACGTCTTAAATCCCTAATTAGCTGATTGCCGAAAACTTAAACAAATGCGATATCTGGTTTCGTTACTGTAGAAGCCTATCTATACACTTTTTGCAGCATTGCCTTCTGTCATATGACAAAATTATTTTACCAGATAACCTTTTTACTTAAAAAAAAAGAAAAAAAAAACAAAAAAAACAAAAACTACAGTACAAAATCATCTTCTTTTTTTAAATATTCAAGAAATGTGACTTTTTTTGTTTTTTATTTTAATAAAAAAAAATCCCATAAAAATGAGTTCTTTTAAAAAAGTTCAAAATATAAACACATAAACCTCTCCAAGGAGTTGCTAGCCTTCGAAAAGGGAAAAGTTTAAAAGTCTCAAAAAGCCAATAAAATAGAGCCACCCTTCCCCTACCCACTCCATCCTTTTTACCTTTAGTATTTTCGGTTAGAGGGTATAATGGTCTTTTGACCCGTTTTTGTTTTTCTACCTCAAATTTCAAACGTGCATATCTTTTAAATGACAAACTTTTAGAAAAAACCGATTTCACCATAATTTAAAATTTTGATTCTCTTTAATTTGGTATGCATTTTGATATGTGACTTTTTTTAGCTTTTTAAGTGGGCGTTGATTTTTTTAAAATTTTTGGCATTTTCGGCTCTACTTTTGTCTAGTTTAATGGCCGAATTATGCAAAACTTAAAATACAAAATTTGTAGCTTTTTGGCCTTTCTTTACCCAGAAAGTTGAATCACTCAAATATGATATGATATGAGTGAGATATCGCACGTTAAAGATGACGTCTTAGTCATATATAATGCACACAAAGTGTTTGATAAATGCCTAAAAGATATTTATCTTATAAAAGTACCTTTAAATGCACCAATTGGTGTATTAGAATACATATTTTGTTATTTTTGTAACATTTAGCCCCCTTCTTTTTTTTACTTATAAACAAAGACTAAATGATGAACAGACTAACTTATGAACAAACTACCAACTTTTGACTAAAGAACATTGCGACCTTAACTGATGAACATTGTGATTTTATTAGACAACTGATGAACGCTATGTTTTTTTTTTTTTTTTTTTTTGGAAAAATGATTAACAATATAATTTTTTGATGAACAACATTTTTTATTGATAACAACACTTGTATTAATGGCCAAAGTATACGATAAACAATGTTTTTTATTGATAAATATTGTGATTTAACTGATGAAAAAAACTAAGGAGAACTGATGAACAATTATTTTTATTGGTGAACAAAGACTAACTGATAAACAAAATGTACATTTAAAAAAAAATAACGATTAAAAAACATCACTTTTTGAATCTTACATTAATAAAATGATTAATAATGCGTTATATTATAAAAATTAGAGCTAGTAACGGAATTTTAACATTAAAAATCTAAGCTAGACATTACATCAAACACCTTTTGTGCAACAAATATAAGTAAAATGTCATCTTTAACGGGTGATATCTTATTCATATGACATCGGATTTGAGTGATTCAAAAACATGTGTAAAGAGTGAAACAAAGTCTACAACTTTCGTGTTTTAAGCATTTTATGATTCGATAATTTTGAAGGTTAAAAATAGGGTCGAAAACGGCAAGAAACATCAAGACTAAATGAATATGAAAAAAAAAAGTTTCAAAATAATAAACAAAATTTATGCCAAATTAAAGAGAATCAAATTTTAAAAATTATGGTGAAATCGGGTTTTTTCTTTTCTAAAATTTTGTCATTTAAGAAATGTGCATCTGAAATTTGAGTTGGAAAAGCAAAAATGGTGAAAAGACCATTATACCCCTGGAGGGTTTTTTTATAATAATATAGAGTGGGAGACACGTGTCGCTCTATGAATGACTTTCTATACTTTTTAAATATATCCACTTTGCAATAGATCCTCACCAAACCAATGTAACTGCCCCTTTTAGACTAGTCGGCAAGGATGGTAACTCGGTCACCTTAGTCTACTAGTCACACGCAATTCCCTTGCCATTCATACCGAGTCACGCGCGAGTTTGGGTTCCCAAGAAGAAATATGGTGACTGTTCACCTTTGTTTTCCGCCTTATTATTATTATTATTATTATTATTATTATTATTATTATTATTATTATTATTATTATTATTATTATTTTTAAACAACACTATTATTATTATTATTATTATTATTATTATTATTATTATTATTATTATTATTATTATTATTATTATTATTATTATTAGGGAAAATTAGTCAAATAGACCGCGCGCCCCGAGGCTTATCACTTTCCGGACCACGCTCTTTTTCCGAATGAAAATGGACTAGTTGCCCAGCGAATTTGTTGGAGCCAACCATGGGGTGCCACGTGTCCGACAAAAGTATGACAGAAGTACGTATTTGTCATGTATTGTAAGGTATTGTTTTTTGGGCAACTTGTATTGTTTTTTGGGCAACATTATATTTTTGGGCAACTTGTATTTATACACAAGGATTTTTTGTCATTTTACATTCTTCAATTAAAAAAATATATAAAATAAAAAATCACACACCCACGCAAAACAAAGACCAAACACCCCATTTCAATACAAGCCCTAAAAGTAAAACAATCGCCAATTTCAATTTCCAATTCTCAATCACAATGCCGAATCCAATCAGTCGAAATTTAACCACCCTATTTAGAACCCTAAAATCATCACAATCAATTAAACAACAATGTCATCAAAGATCATACATCAGCTTAATCCCAATGGTAATCGAAACATCATCGCGTGGCGAACGTGCTTACGACATCATCTGGAAAGGTGTGTGAATGGGACCCGTAAAATTGGAGACGTGCTTAGAAGCCGAGCCATGGATGATTTCAAGTTTTGGGGATGGTCTGGTACAGACTTTAGATTTGTGGGCCCTGCTTTGCCAGTTGACCAGTCAAATAACATGCTGATGGGTCAGTTCTGCAGACGGACAGTGAGCACAATATGGCATTACCATGGAGGATGTGTTGCGGGGAGAGTGGTGGATCACAATTTGAAGGTCGTCGGTGTTAATTCTCTTCGTGTTGTGGATCGTTCCACTTTCACAGTCTCACCAGGAACCAATCCACAGGCTACTCTTTTGATGCTTGGCAGGTGACTTACTAATTTGTTTTAGTTACTATATTGTTTTTGTATGAGTTGAAAGTTTTTTGCGTGACAAATGTTGGTACTAATTATGCAGGTACATGGGGATGAAGATTTTGAGAGACAGAAAGTCAAGCAATTGATTTCTTGTGCTTCATGGTGATGTTGCATAGGTTGTACGTTTGATTTGTAAATATGTTGTAGTATTAGCTGTAGTAAACGTGTGTTGATTCATTCTTTGAAAAGCTTTAGTTGTTCTGTATGTTAGTCTTCTGGCCTTAGCTAATTTACGTGGCAATTTACTAACGCACCAAATTCTGCTAGCTGTCTATTTGGCTTGAATTTGGTATATACAGCGACTGGTTGTTTACAGATCCTCGTTGCTTGGCTTGAGGCAGGCGCAACTGTTCATGTTGGTCCTAGAAACCACCTAGGTATCTATCATATATAGTTTACAGTGTTAATCAGTTCACTCACCATCATTGCATGCTCTTTTTATGTGTGGATATTTAATTAGTTTTGCTTAAATTGCCGTTTGAGGATGGTTTAACGTTGTGTTGATCTAATATAGCAATTAGGCATACTCGATTTTGAGGGACGTGGCTATAAAATGGTTCATATGAGTGTACAGAATAGATATAACTCCTCGTACTTGGTGTTTACTACCCGTGGCTGGAAATTTTTTGACTTATGTCTTTGTGAAAGTTATTTGGTGTCTTTCCATCTATATATTGGTCTAATACCATAATGTAGGCATACCAGTTGAATGTTTACTAGCTTCTAAGGGAAATTGGTGAATGAACAAATACGATAACTCATAAGACCATGGAATATATGTCTCAAAAATGTTTGTTGTGTATTTAATGTTTATGAGATGAGATTAAGGATTGTGGGTGGGTTTAGGGGCTCATAAATGAGTATGCGTATAATGTGGGGATTTGTCTAATGTTCGTATGTGCTTTCTGTTGCGGCTGAAGTTGGGATACTTAAGTAATTGAGTGTATCGAGAATTCTGATTATATAAGCGTTTTAATGAAAAGTGAGGAACAATAAGATAACCACAAACTTATACCAATTGACCGCCTGTATAATTTATACTTATGCTCAAACAAAATGCCAGACCAATAGTTCAGTTGAATCCATGTTCTGCACTGTGGCATGAATCAAAATCCCTTGCTGATAGGAATCTAGGGGGAATCTTTTGGCATCACATTCTGATTTGATCTGTGTTTTTCATCTGGGGATCAGATTTGTGAACGGTTGATGAGTCGTGTAAACAGTTGGTGTTGTCTATGAAATATATGGTGTTGTGTTATTAACATATATCGCTATCTTTAATTGAACAATTTTAGTTTATATTCTTAGAATATTGCTTTTTTGATGTGTGGTTTGCAACAACATGTCTGTCATTAGTTGGGTACTTATAACTTGATAACAATGTTATATTTGAAATAATTTTAGTGAAGTTTTCAGGAAAAAAAAATGTTTGAGAAAAACCAAAATGGATCAATAGAAATTAGCTTGTATCAAACACCCCAACAGTAAATTAACGGCTAATCGACCGTTTCTACTGTTTTGATGATTGGTACGGGATTACGAGCAAACTAGAAACACTGCTACTTTTCGCATTAGTACTGTCAATGTCTATTTTTGAAGATTGGTACTGCTTTCACATAGTTAATACTGCTCGTTCTTCAGGTTATGAGTTAGTATTGCTCGTTGGTTCATGGTTTACTGCTAGTGGTACGTTACTCCTGCTCGTGATCGGTAACAACTGCTAGGCTTCTCGTTCCACTGCTAGTTATCGGTTACCACTGCTAGCTTTAAATCGTTTCCACTGCTAAATTAAATATTTAACATATCAAAGTTTTGAAAGCGATTTCCTAATGGATACAGATACATAATCTAGCTGTCAATGCTCTGCTAAAAAGCAACCAAGTAAATGAAATGGAGGGAGGTACCCTATTTGGGTATGATCATGATTTGGCTTCTGGAGCACATCTTCCAAATGAACAGTTAGGATTGGACGAGGCCACATCCTGTTCACCTGCATTTCGTGTTCTCAAAAAATTGATTCAAAGATGCCTTGCCGATGCAGTTTCATCCGGAAATATATATGCTGATGCAATGCTGCAACATTTATACAGATGGCTCTGCAGGTATTTCTGTTTGCTGGCCTTCTAAATTCTTGTATTGTTTAGCGTTGACTATGTTTGATTTCTTTTTTTCTTGTGATTTAGTCCAAGGTCAAAACTTCATGATCCTGCTCTTCATCGAATGCTTCACACGGTCATGCAAAAGGTGTTTGCACTACTGATAGCCGAATTTCGAAAGTAAAACCGCAGGTATCAAAGGCGGCTAAATAAGCAGTTTGGAAATGGTATTGTTTCCTAGACTTGCTTTGAGTTGGTTGGTATGGAGACACGACATGTCATTTGACCCCAGGTTTGTAAAATTCAGGGTGATTGTTATTTTTATAGAAGTATGAAATCTCCTTTAAACATAAATAAGAAGGGATATAATAAACCTTTGTGAAGGCAATTTCCAGTAGAATATGATGTCTGAATGTTAGTAATGAACTCACGATCATATATGTTGGTGTTTACCCATTGTGTCATTTCTGTTCACGTATAAAGTGGTAAATAAATCAACTAAGCAGTCTTTATTGGGAATAGATTATGCTTCTTATGTATTGTTTTAGCGATCAAATATTCAGAATAGTTAGTTTCACGCCAGCTGCAACAAAACTACAAGAGATTATTTAAAGATAAAATGAAATTGCGTTTCATCCTTTATGTGATTATTGTGAGTATTCGAACTTCAAACAGCCAATTACATCCAAATGCTATTTTTAGAGCCGCTTTCATTGCAGTTGATTCATCTGGTTCAGGTTTTTAAAATAAAAAAAACCACGTTCAAAACGCACACCCAAATACCATCCATATCTTCGCATGAGCTTACAGAAATATCAACTTTTATGATTTTTATTTTCAGCACAAAGGCTTCAGCTTGCTAGTGTCTACAAAGGAGAAGCCGATAAGATCCTTCAAGTTAAGAAAGCTGAAGCTGAAGCCGAAGCCAAGTATTTGGGTGGAGTTGGTGTTGCAAGGCAGAGACAAGCAATAACAGATGGATTAAGAGAGAATATCTTAAATTTCTCCCATACGGTGGAAGGAGCTTCATCCAAGGACGTAATGGATCTCATTATGATCACACAATACTTTGACACTATCAAAGATCTTGGAAACTTGATAACGCTACACGCGTCGTTCGGGGTCAAAGGAACTTCCTTTTCTTCGAGCAAGTTTTATAACACCCTAGGCAGTGAACCTAATCGTTGTAGTGTAGTATTAGGGTAAGCCACGGGTATTGATATCGTTCTCTAGGGGAATAGGAATGCTAGTGAGAAGTTACTACGCTAAGGTTGGGGTTGAGGAAGATTATTTTTTATCTTTTTTATATTTTTTAGGAAATGGAAAAGTACGAATCTCGAGGTTTGGATTTGGGGGTTGGTATTGCTACCGATTACTCTACTTATCTAATTATCTAATCTAAGGTGTATGTAGTCTATGTCTAATTATTGTGTGCTCGTATGATAGTTTAAAGATGTGTTCACTTAGGTTTTACTACTCCTTAATTATCTCCTATTGATGGTTGAATTGTCACGTCCTTATTCCTAATTGCGTTGTGTGTCTAAAATCGTAGGGTATGCGTTTATCCCTAACTCTTTGAACTTACCAAAGGGTCTCGTCTACAAAAACCTCTAGGGATCATAAACTCTAACTCTAAGGCCTCTTTGGATAGTTTAGCTTACAACCGCTCAAGGTGTTATAACCTAAGGTTCACAAAGATTAATCAAGCATTAAGTACACAACGAATGACCTATCGCATTACTAGATCATTAACAATTAAGATAAGAGACAACCAATCAATATTCAATAATTAAGTTTCATATTCCCTAAGCAAACACACAAGTAAATTAGCCGGACATGGAGAACATGCAAGCATACACACAAATAATCAAAGACATAATTGAATTAATGAAGTAAAACACTTATCTTGATGTAAGATAGGGTTTGGAACCCTAAAATACTGTACAAGACAGCCTTGGTTCGGTTTAGGTTTTTACTCCAAAAGACTACACACAAATACTGAAAAATTCGGATTCTATATATAAGATTACACATGCGACGGCGTCACCTTATGTTTTGTGACGCCGTCGGATCGCCGTCATTAGGGTTTGGTCTTGGCCACGTTAGTCTTGCGACGGCGTCACCTTGTGATTGTGACGCCGTCCTCTTCAGCTTCTGACGCCGTTTGGATCAAATCTAGGCCGTCTGAGTTGCGACGACCTACTCTTTTATAGCCCGACACTGTCACTTGAAAATATGAATTTTGGCTTCTGTGCCATCACAAAATACTCCGACGGCGTCGCGTATAAGCTGTGACGCCGTCACCTTGTCATTCAGCAGCTTGAGCGTCTCGATTCTTGACTTTGGCAATTTTCTTCGTATATCCGTGCCTTTTCGTCCAAATAAGTGCCATTACAGCAATTTGCCTTCAAGAGACCTAAAAAGTGAAAAGGAACGATATTAAGCAATAACGGATAGAAAAGTGATCAAATAAGGGCTTAAACGACCCCTCAAAAAGGTACATTTTAAAACCTTATCAAATATCTCTACACCTGGTATTTGCTTGTCCTCAAGCAAATGTTCTTTTAGCCAATTAATTTATAAGTTAGGGGTCATGAAGCATTGGTTTAAAACAGTCCACAACACATATAAGCCCCGCAAAAGTCATAACAAGCAAGGAAATTACATACTAGCACCTCACATGGGGTGTTTGGATACTCACATCTCTCTCGGGTGTATATGAAATATAACAAGTTGGAAATGGAAGTTTAAACACTCATTAACCGGTCCTAGTACATAGATTACCATAGGCTTGAGAATAGATCAAACCTCCATCGCTTTGGCGTAAGCACCTAGGAAAGACTATCAAAGAGGTCTTTAAAGGGTTGTAATGTTAGGCTTACGGTAGGGAAACAAAGGGTTTGGTGGGATAGGCTATTTAGTGGTGGCAAATCAAAAATCTCTATGTTACAAGCATACGAAGAATGGCGTTGCTAAGCTAAGACTCGACACTCTAGACTCTAGCTAACTGAAACAAACAAACATAAATTTAAATGATAGATGTAGGATGGTAGCCCATATTTTTTTTTTCTTTTCTCTTTTTCTAATTTTTTTTTCGAATTTTTTTTTTTTTTTTTTTTTTTTTTTTTTTTTTTTTTCATACGCTTTTACTCTACCATCCTCTACGGTAACATCAAAATTATAGGGATTTATAGGCACATCCCTACACTTGAGTTTTTATTACTCTAACACTAATTTGACCCGAATTGAAAAGATCAAAACACTTGGGGTATGTTATTACGCAAATTAGGGAATTTAACGTTCCCTTCCAATCATTTTATAAACTTTAACTTTTTCCCATGAGTCCCAATCATCCCAAAACTGTGTACAAAGGATATGACTCGACTTAGCAACTCATGCAAGCAACTAGATAATTGAACTAAGGGTTTAGGGTGATAACAATAATGCACTAAAAGTGAGTGCATACAGGGTAGGCTAAGGCGATTTGGGTGTATATTTGGGGGTGGGGTGTAAACAATGCTCTTCATTGATATTTCGGAAAAACCGAAACATCACGAGAACCGCGAAAAGGATAGGCTCTGAGAGGTTAACTAGGGGTATCATGTACAAAAGATGAGTACAACGCAAAGGGTGTGGGGGAATTACTCAACCGATGTGGAAGAAGTAATTATATTACGGGTATCAAACAAGGGTTATCCTAATGCCTCTTATCATTTAGTTATTCCTAACTACACAAGTGTAGTCTTACTAGTGATCTCGGAATGCATCACAAAACAAGTTCTAGAATCTATTATACTACCGGTTCACACTCTAAGCATTGAAGATGAATGCTTTAATTCCTACTAATCTAAGGGCGATCCTCACATTTTGGGTGGAATTTAGGTGGTAAAGGGTTTTTGTGCTAGTCATGCAACTTCCTATCCGTGAGACGCTTTTGTTAAGACTAATGGCCCACTCCTATATGTCATGAAAAATTTTAAATTTGGTGCCAAAATTACCCTAACCGACATTTTCTCATGGTTTATTACACAAATACAATTGGACAAAGCAAATAATCAAGGATAAGCATAGTTTCTAAGTTCCCGTTTTATTTTCCCTCCCTACACTTAAACTGAACATTGTCCCAATGTTCCCCGAAAGTATCAAAGTTATGATAATGGAAGGTAATTAAAAACGAAAGAAACTAATACTCCCCTGATTAGCTCGGTAGGATCCGTGTAAAGTAGTGGTTAAATCCTTTCCAAGAAGAATGTGTGCGTGAAAAGCTCCTTCCAATCTTTTGTTTCTTCTTCTTGATAAATGAAACCTGCACATTTGAAGAAAACAAACGAAACCTTCGCGTAAAATCAGCGGTAATAATATATATAAGACTCTACTAAACTAGGATATAATGCTTGTGGAATGGATGTTTATAGAATTTATGGAAAATTAAGACCCGGAAAATTCCAAAAATTTATAAGTAGCTCAGAAAACGAAAAAAAGTAATCTGTTGTTTTTACTCCTTCCTGACAAACTCTGGCCTGCAATTTTCTGGAAAAAATTCTAGAAAATTTATATCTTTAGAATCTGGAAAAATTTCTGCAAAACATCCATTATGACTCGATACAAGCATTTGACTCGAACAAACACACATATATATCTTTTAATGAATTGTTATTCTCATGTTTACGTTTCTTTTGAAAACATGTGTAATCCTCCCTACACTTATCCTTTATGTAAAATACCTTTATATGCAATTAAGACGAGGTTAAAAACAAAATAAAGCATTTTTACAAATTTAAACATGAGAATAAATAATTAATAAAAGATATACGACACTAACAAGCAAACAATTAAGCATGGGTTGCCTCCCACGAAGCGCTTTTCTTTATTTAAGAGTCTTGTAGCTAGACTCATAGTCGTGCCCTCACGTTATCTCGTGCACGCTTACGTGCTCATACTTAAGTCATTCCAATGTTTTTTCATTCTTTTTGTAATCATCTCCTAATTCTAGGCATTTTTTGTAATACCGCTTAGTTTTCTCATATGGGTACCTAAGTCCACTTTGCTTATCCCTTTCACTAAGCAATGGAATAGGGGTCATTCTATTACATGCCTCAATATCCCTATGTTTAAACCTAGGATGAGCGCGTGGCATTTGATAGATAAAGTCTTCAACTTCATCAGAGAATGTAATTAGACCATCAATCATCCGTTCATTCAACCTAGTCAATCTTTTGAAAGGTTTTCCAAAAATTACTTGAGTGAGGTCCTTATCAATAAATTCTCCTAAGTCTTCTAAGACCATGAACTCTACCAAATAAGCAAAACTTCCAACAAACACGTATAAATGAGTGACTGCTTTAACAACATTGTTCCCTTGATAAGTTAACTCATTGATCTTGATTTTATTGTATAGGTCCTTTGAGATTAAGTTCAATGGCAAAAATGAATTCAAGTAAGCATCGAACCCTTCTAATCCTATCTTGCAAGGGAATTGCATGTTAAAGGGCCCATCCTTCTCAATTCTACACCTAGGGTCAAAACATTGGGAGGGGTCTTCCTCTATTTCAGAACTAACTTCATTGATGACCTCCCCGATATCAAGTGCTTTACCATAATCAAATTCCTCATCGGAATCTGAGTCATAGAAAGGACTTTGTTGTTGCCAATTTATCTCATTATGCCCTAGGTGATTTCCAAAATGGTGAACGGGTGAGGGGTTTTGTGGGATTGCGTTCTCAATTTCGGGATTGGGAACGGGTAGGGTGAAGAATCTTCGGTGGAAGACACGTATCATGGTGAATGATGGATTTTACGAACAAAAGTCACGAAGCAGGGGGATAGACTAAGAGAAAGCTAAAAATGAGAAAAATTTTACTTGATAGGAATCAAGCAAAGAAACCTAAATGAGGTGGACTACTAACTAGCTATTCTATTCCCCGGCAGCGGCGCCAAAAACTTGATAACGCTACATGCCTCGTTCGGGGTCAAAGGAACTTCCTTTTCTTCGAGCAAGTTTTATAACACCCTAGGCAGTGAACCTAATCGTTGTAGTGTAGTATTAGGGTAAGCCACGGGTATTGATATCGTTCTCTAGGGGAATAGGAATGCTAGTGAGAAGTTTCTACGCTAAGGTTGGGGTTGAGGAAGATTATTTTTTATCTTTTTTATATTTTTTAGGAAATGGAAAAGTACGAATCTCGGGGTTTGGATTTGGGGGTTGGTATTGCTACCGAATACTCTACTTATCTAATTATCTAATCTAAGGTGTATGTAGTCTATGTCTAATTATTGTGTGCTCGTATGATAGTTTAAAGATGTGTTCACTTAGGTTTTACTACTCCTTAATTATCTCCTATTGATGATTGAATTGTCACGTCCTTATTCCTAATTGCGTTGTGTGTCTAAAGTCGTAGGGTATGCGTTTATCCCTAACTCTTTGAACTTACTAAAGGGTCTCGTCTACAAAAACCACTAGGGATCATAAACTCTAACTCTAAGGCCTCTTTGGATAGTTTAGCTTACAACCGCTCAAGGTGCTATAACCTAAGGTTCACAAAGATTAATCAAGCATTAAGTACACAACGAATGACCTATCGCATTACTAGATCATTAACAATTAAGATAAGAGACAACCAATCAATATTCAATAATTAAGTTTCATATTCCCTAAGAAAACACACAAGTAAATTAGCCGGACATGGAGAACATGCAAGCATACACACAAATAATCAAAGACATAATTGAATTAATGAAGTAAAACACTTATCTTGAAGTAAGATTGGGTTTGGAACCCTAAAATACTGTACAAGACAGCCTTGGTTCGGTTTAGGTTTTTACTCTAAAAGACTACACACAAATACTGAAAAATTCGGATTCTAAATATAAGATTACACATGCGACGGCGTCACCTTATGTTTTGTGACGCCGTCGGATCGCCGTCATTAGGGTTTCGTCTTGGCCACGTTAGTCTTGCGACGGCGTCACCTTGTGATTGTGACGCCATCCTCTTCAGCTTCTGACTCCGTTTGGATCAAATCTAGGCCGTCTGAGTTGCGACGGCCTACTCTTTTAAAGCCCGACACCGTCACTTGAAAATATGAATTTTGGCTTCTGTGCCGTCACAAAATACTCCGACGGCGTCGCGTATAAGCTGTGACGCCGTCACCTTGTCATTCAGCAGCTTGAGCGTCTCGATTCTTGACTTTGGCCATTTTCTTCGTATATCCGCGCCTTTTCGTCCAAATAAGTGCCATTACAGCAATTTGCCTTCAAGAGACCTAAAAAGTGAAAAGGAACGATATTAAGCAATAACGGATACAAAAGTGATCAAATAAGGGCTTAAACGACCCCTCAAAAAGGTACATTTTAAAACCTTATTAAAACTCATCAAAGAACACCACGGTCTTCATACCCCATGGGCCAGGCCATGTTAGAGACATAAGTGATCAGATCCGTAATGGTCTCATGGAAGGGAAAGCTGGTGTGCATGCCGACTAAGTGTGTACATTTTTGCCAAATATCAAAGATTCTTCGTTTTTATATATGTTTCAACTTACTATACAATAAAAAAATAGTTCTGAATTTGTGGTTATTAAAGTAAATGGATCTTAGTTTGGAATATACGCTAGTTCCTTGCTGGTTTATGTGACAGAAGTATTGGTTTATGATATCGAGTGCATATTGCTGTATTGTGTATATATATGGGACTTGAGCTTGCCTACTAATATGGTGAATGTGATGAAGGGCTTGTTAATTTGCTTTATATCCCCTTGTAATTATATGGGTTTTTCATGGTCGGTTAACAGGTCAAAATGTGGTTCTTAATATTGGTCAAAGTGTTATGTTGTCTCGTTTCCTTCAATGCAATAAATTGTTACTGTATCGTTTATGATTACATAAACTGCTACTGTAAGTCATACTATTATGTGTTTGACATACTCAACCCATTTGAGCCCTCTTATTTTATTAGATGGGTCAATACAGTTATAGTCGATCTTTTCGCTGATTCCAGCTTGCAAGCTTCATTTGACTATTTGGGTCTTACCTCATATGCCACGAGCTCGTTTGGGCTTAATCGCCTGGCTTCGATTATGCAAAATAGGAGCCCTTGGTAACTACACTTATATTTTAGGCTGCTTCAAGTTCTGCTTGGTGTTTTATCATTACTTTTTAAGTTTTTAGGATTGACATTCATCAGATTTTGGCAAACAGTTGGAATTTATCATCGTTTATTTAAGACAAGTTGGGTTTGCTGTTATATTCGTTCAGCCTATGGATAATTTATCATCGACTGTTTAAAGTTTTGTTCAATTTATGGAGCAATTAATGGATTTTATATATTTTAGAACTCAACCCAAACTACATGTTTATGAGTTTCTGATATGTTAAAAGTTGTATTTAGTGAAAATACTTGTGTCAACATTCAACAATCATGTTTTTGAGAATCATATAACCATATAAAACTTTTTGAGAAAAAAACTAAACAAACTTTAATGGCAGTAACATGATTGTGAATCACCTCAGCTTCAAGAGTAATAAACCGACTTTGGCAAGAATTAAATCATCAAATATATCTAGCATTTCAAAAGGATCGAAAAACACTGTACACTGTTGTCATAATTCTACACTTGAACAAACAAGTCATAACTTGCAAACCAAATACAAAAAGAAAGATCCGTCATGGCATAAAAAAGCAATATAATCCGCAGCAATCTGATATCACTTCTTGTACAAGACAAGACACAAAAAAGCATATGACACATGTCTGGATCCTTACGAGTTTAACGACTTAATCCACTCAGTGGTATGTTTGTTGATTATGGTAAGCTCCACTGTAGCTGCTGCAAGCCTGCACGTAACAGTGGTTAGAAAAGGTACGTAAAGCACAAAGCTTCTAGGGAGAAAGCCAAGTGGCGGTATTAAGAACAATGGATTGCAAACACTGCAGATGTTGCAGAGTGCGTTGGAATTTGTTCCGGTAGAAATTAATATTTTTTTTATTTGTCGCAAAATATTTCTATCTTCACAGGTATGTCAAGTTTTCCTGTCACACGGATATTAGTTTTCTTTTTAAATTTCCAAATTACTGCTGCAGACCCGCAAGGTTCCATTGGTTTGTATGGTTACTCTCACTTATTCAGTGGATCTGATTTTCATTTCACTTCAAGTTAAGTAAAAAAGAACTTGAAACATATTCTCGTTTCTGTTCATCCCAATAGCAAGGAGAGCCAAAAGAGATACCTGGTAGTAGCTTGCAGGATTTCCATCTTGAGAAGCTGGAAACAAAGGACCTAACAGTTGACGAGATATTTAGTTAGCAGTTCAACACAAAATTAAGGTTGCTCTAAAATGAAAAAGGCTAACAAAATACAATTCACTACTTTGTTTTATCTAAAATTTACCTCCAACATAAGTGCACAGAGCGGCACCTCGGCCATCACGTCGAACAGCTCTATATAAATCATAAAACTAGTTGAGCACGAATGGAATAATAGTTTGATACACAACTCAAATTTTACAGACACATAGATGTGTTAAAGTGAACAACCTTGCTAGCCCAGAATGATAAGGATCATGAGCAATCTGTACATATTCAGATGGACAGTAAAGACTATATGGCTGAACCGCAGGTAAAACATCATGACCAAAATATCTTCTGTAAGCTGGTTCAAGGAGCACAGTCTGAACATATCCTGAATATCCAGCCAGTGGCTCCTAAAATCATACACATTATCAAAAATATTAAGGCGGTATAATTTTTAAATATTACTAGAAAGAAAAGGACCATCTCGACAAGGTATATACTTTAAAAAATTAATGAAGACTCACATGATAAGAATTTAATGCGGATACAACATATCTTGGTGCATATGGATCTGTATATCTAGTGAAGTTTCTGCAGTCAACATGCCCCCTTCTACCTCGAGTATTACTTTTTGGGTTCCTTGACTTACACCTTTCGCGAATATTGCCTACAACTTTTATAAAGATGGGTCAAAATTAGTGTTTCATGTCAACTTACCACCCGCCACCCGTTCTGCCAGCTCTAGTCAATAAATTAGTTTTCAACCGAACTTAAGAAAAACATAAAAGGCACACTGATTTTATTAGGTTAAATGTCACAAATACCTTTCTGTTTCTTGAACGGATTTTTCTTATGAGCAGTTTTTTTATTTCCATCTCCATGAAATTCATGTGTTCTGGCAGTCTTTCTTTTGTGATTTCCCTGTGTAAGCACAGTTTTACCATTTTGAACTTCACCGTCAAATTTTGGTTTCTCTGGAGTACCTTGACTAGCGCGTTGATAGTACGTCAAAAAGGATTCATGTAGAAATACATCTGGGTTGACCTTCATATAAGACATTTTAGGAGGATTAATGCATTATAAATAGTATTTACACTTTAAACCCGCCCTACCCATTCCTCGTTTAGCTACATTTTATTAACTGATACGTCTGAGATTAAAACACAAATCAAACCATTTATAAGTGAACGGGTTGACATTGCCATCAGCAAGAGAGATAATTAACACTTTACCTTCTGAGGCAAGTGGAAGCTGCTGAATGAAACTTTTAAGATCGGGACCATCACCTTTCCCTATACAAATGTAGACGAGATACATGAGTATTGGTTCTTGCTCCGTATATTTTCTATTAAAACTGTACAAGTGTAGCTTACCCATGCTTGTGATTTTACGACTGCTGCCTTCCCTTGCTTTCCTTTCTTCCTCTTCCTGCTTAAGACCTTGATCATATAAAGGAAATCACCGATTAGGGCTTTCATATCATCAGGAAAAGTGCGTATCAGAAAAACACATCCTAGTAAACAAACCGTTCATGCCTTATTAGTGTTCATTACACATAATTTTAACAGCCTTGGAAAATTAACATGTATGAAGTTGTCACTGACTATAATCAGGACATGAGCAACGCATACATGAAAAGCTAATGACACTTACGGGCGACATTTTCTTTAACACGTTGACGCCTTGCCTCCAGCATAGCCATTTCCTAAAAGTAACAAGATAAATTTTGTCAATAACTAAAGAATGAAATCGTGAATACATCTTCAGACGAGATTTAGGTTATGTCCAGAAACCAGCTTAGTATGCCAGTCAGGACCCGGTTCAATCCAGAAAACTAAACTTCTGGGTGTGGCTAACTGCCTAAAAAGGCATAATACACTTATTCTAATATGTGTACTTGTTGTATTTCTAGACTTAGGTCAAAATGCAGATGACATTTTCCTCCTCCACGAGGTATGCAAGTATACAGCAGCTAGTTCCACAGGCAAAATTGGAAATCAGCACACGGCTTCCAAACCCTAAACCTGTCCATATCAATTATTGTCTATTTAATTTTACACGTATAGCAACAAGTTTTAATTTGACTAGCATGGTATGGTGATGCAGGTTTTACTGACCAGGTCTTAATATTTATAGTGTCTCGCTATACCTATGGTCTACCCTAGTGCACTAACGGGCAGTGTACTCGGTCGCGTGTAGTGTAGTAAATGGTAAAGCCGAGGTCGTTCCAAGAGCTATGTGTTTTGGATTATTACTAAGTCTAATTGTCACAGAATAATAATGGTTTCAATAGGGATTAAATTAATTAAACTACTAATGCAGAATAAAAGCAGATAAATGGATAAAGGGAAATCAATATAGGAATAGTGGTGCTAACCTAGTCAATCCTCCTAGATAGTTATGTCTACGTCTACCTACTTCCAATTACTTCAGGTGGGGTCAAATTCGAGAGGATAGCATTTGGTCAATTCGCCCTAACCTATCAGCAAAGATGCCACCACAGGAGAAATCAGGCACACCGTCATAAGTCCTGTTGTTCTTGGTCCCCTAAGCCAAGTCATTAAGTACCGCTACATGCTAGATTCAAAATAGTGAGTGCCCGGCCGTTAGGAACTTAGACACTACACCCCCAATTCTTAAGTTCATCCAAACGATAGGTGATCAATTGGTCAAATCGCACAAGTAGAAAGGGTCGTCAGTTGGTCATATCTTACCCTTCCCGTCTCAGTCCGCTCACCTAGGGTCAGTTGGTCATATCTCCTAGGCAATTGGCCTCTACCGCCATTCAAAACTACCAAACCAAGGGTGACTACCAAAGAACTATGCATGCATACACTTAGAAATAATTGTACGGAAGTAAAGGTAAACGCTAACAAAACAATTAAGGAATCATAACCAGGCTAGCACCAAAGGGTGCTTAGCCGCTCATATTAATCATGCAAATCAATTCAATATTCAAAGGTACGAAATACATGAATTGAAAGTAAAAGAAATAAAAACGCTAAAGCTTATCATAATGGAGTGACTTCTCCCTTGAAAACAGCTCTGTATGCTCCCCTAGACCTGCCTTGAGCTTTTTCCCATGTTCTCAGAGTGTTGTGTGTGGAATGGGATGATTAAAAATTTTGGAATTCATGGGGTATTTATAGGCCAGGTCTGGGTTACGGCGTAACCAATATAGGAGTTACGCCGTAACCTTCTATTTCTTCGTAAATGCACTAGATCTGCTAGTTACGGCGTAACCTTATTAGTGGTTACGCCGTAGTCTTCAATAAACTCGGTTACGTGGTAAGTGATGCAGTAGTTACGGCGTAAGTATCAGCGGTTTGGAACCTCTTTTGACCTAATGGAGTTACGTCGTAACCTTTGGGAAGAGTTACGCCGTAACCTCTTGATAAGTTGGTTTTCTGGGTCACGCAATAGTTACGGCGTAATGTAAGAGAGGAGTTACGCCGTAACTTCTTCAAAATAGGCATACTGTGATAAATCTTTAGTTATGTTTCCATATCCGCGTCTTTTTAGCTCCAATGCTCGTAATTTACCTGAAAGTGGAAAACAATGGAAAACAAGCATAAATCCATATAAATGATATAAATAACGAGCATTATCGGGGGAAATTGACACATAATATTCAGGACTATTTGATGTTATCATATATCCCTCCACTTGAACTCTACTTGCCCTCAAGTAGACCTTATTAGATAGATTCCTAAAAAGACATCTCCCAAAACCTAGAAAATAAGAGTTTACAAATCCCTTATGCTAGAATAAAACAAAGCCGAACACCTCATGAAAGGGGAACAAACACTGAAATCTCTCAACTATTCTAAGTGTCAATTTCGGGGTGATCACTCAATCGCACAGTCGCGGCATGTATTCTATCATAAGCTTGGTGGTTACACAAATCTCCACCACTAGAGTTAAGGGCTAAACAATTCTCGAAGGCAATATGGGTGGACACGACAAAGGTTAAGGGGTGACTCGTCATTACTAACATGTCACGGCGAAGTGGACAAAATCAATGATACATGACCAAATCCATGGCCAAGACACCAAAGATTACTCGCTACATCACTTAGACACGCTTCATGACTAAAGGGTAGGATAAGACATGGGATATATAATTGGTGTAAAATGAAAAACAAGCAGGTAGTCTAAATCTATAACCAAGTAATCACTACTTACCGTCCGCCCAAAGTTCAAGCTTAGAAGTCAAGAAACCGGATCATGAAATGCAAGGTAGATGTGTCATTAGAGGACGTCGTGATGGGCACACTACCTTTTCTTCTTCTGTTGGCATAACTACCAACTTCAATATTCAAATGTGACCGAGGTGGCCTCCTCAATACTAATCAATAAAGCTCATACTATAGTGCTTATAACATCGCACTTTACAATATCATAACTCAATCAACTTTTTTTTTTTTTTTTTTCGAATCATTTTTTCTTAACATAACATAATAACATCTTCAATGATCTTCACAAATGTTGTCGATGAAAGTGTAATTTCCAAACCTTTCCACTCGAACCTTGAACTTAGGCAAATGATGACTTTCCGATCACAAATAAAGACTACAGGGTAGGCTAAGGTGTATGGTTGTAACGAAACAATATATTGGGTTGACAAAATGAAAGGAATGGCTCAGAAGGGTGTATCCAGGGGTATCTTGCACTAAAGGTGAGTGCAACAAAAAGGTTTCACATGGGGTCGAAAAGTCGAGGTGACTAATCGATAGACTCACAATGGTAGGCTGTTTGGGTGATAATCCTATAATATTGCCTTCTAAAACTGAAAAGTCCAAATACATCAAGCTAACTTAACATACCTCGTCTATGGTCTCGAAATGATGCAAAGGCCAAGTTCTAAAGTTTACAAGCTACCGGCACACTCATAATTAGGTGGATTTGGGGTAAAATATTGGAAACGGATAAGGCTAATCTCACCATGTAATGTCAAGGGCTGTATGTGCTCGGCTAAGGTCTAATCTAGTTAGGTTAGGAAAAACATGTCAAAATTTTAAAAATGGCATAATTTTTCAAAATAAACTAGAAAAATGAGGGCGAAATAAAGTTCAAGAGATAATTCTACTCCCGTCTCCCACTTGAATTGTACAAAGTCCCTTTTGTACTAGGCATTAAAATAAAGGTGAAGAGAAAGGTAGAATTAGAGCGAGAACTTCCCTGAAATTTGCTCCAAAAAGAAGAGGAAGGACCATGAAAAAGAACCGTGCCTTCGTTTAAGCGTCATGAATAAACTTCAATCCCTGAAATCACAATACCGACAAGCATAATTCTAAAAATAAAAAAAAAGAAAAAAAGCGAAAAACAAACCTAACTCACTTTCGTAGGAATCACAGTTGCATTTAGCGTATGCAACAAGCCTTTTAAACCACTTGGTGTCCCAAGTGGACGAGTGAAGTCTCGTGAGGGTTTAGAGGGAACACACCCACAAAGTTCATTTAACAACTAATACAAGGTTACTGTGTTTTAAAATTAAAGAATTAAAGTAGAGGAGAGTTACGTCGTAACTTCTATGAGGTAGTTACGCCGTAACTGGCAAAACCTGGTATGAGCTGTAAAGCGAGTAGTTACGGCGTAACCACTGAGATGGTATTACGCCGTAATTGGTAATGCGTCAAGAATTCTGCTGCTAAAATGTTGGTTACGGCGTAATCACCAAGATGAGTTACGCCGTAACTATGTTCAGATCAGCAAATGCAGCAGCAATTAGTCCCTAATTTCCTGCAAAAATGGTTAGAAAACACAAAACCCAACAGAAAGAAAATAAAAACAAAAGAAAGGGATAATTCGGGGTGTCTCCCGAAAGAGCACTTTTCTTTATTAACGAGTCTTTAAGTTAGACTCAGAGCCGCGGGGCTTCTATGGGGGCCTTTGGGCTTGCCTCACATCTTCAATATCTTTCATCAAATTATGCCTCATCCATGCAACATTCGAGGCAGTTCGGAGGTATTCAATGGTTTCGATTTTTCGGACTTTACAAAATTTCTCTTCTGGTCCCATGTGGTAGCGAGTGAATTCATATTTTTCGAAAATACTTGGAGGTGGTCTTTTGTAGGTAATCCCTAGGAGTTTGCACCTCCTTTGTTCGTAAGCTTCGTCATCGGAATCAGTGAACTCCTCATTTCCTTGCAACTCAAGGTAATCTAGGATTCCTTCAATATCATCGTCATCAGAAGCTGTGTCCTTGAACCATTCTTCATCGAGCAGATTCTCCACAAGAACGTGCTTGCATTCTTCTTTGTCATTACTAACCAACTCTTTGTCATTTTCAATTGTTATTTCACACGTGTTGTTGAGACTTTCGTCGTTTGAATTTTCTCGATCCATGTATTCCTTCCAAATCTTCTCTTTGGTTAATGTGTCCACATGTCCATACTTAATCTTCACCCAACTATTGAATCCTAGGTTGTCCAGCCAAGGCAAACTCGTTCTTTCCTCATCATTGGTCGAGGACCAAAAGAATTCATTCTTTCCTATTCTTCCAGAGCTGCTTCCCCCGTTACACGTATCACCATACGGGTTGCATGACGCCCAGAAAATTTTCCTAGGAGATTTTACTCTTTCACACCAGTGACTGCGTAATTCCTTGTTGTTAGCTTCACTAAAATGCTTATCTGTGCAGTTTATATCATTATGAGCCTCTTCCTTTTTCTGAATGTGCTCTTCGTAATCAACTTTTAGCTTCTTAAGAAGATTTGGATCGATCTTGGCATCCCCAAATTGAATTGTGTACCAGTCTTTAAAGGCTAAATCACCGAATTTTATACAATGTCTTTCACGCTCATGAGGGCATGTCCACTCTTCCTTTCTTTCATTGTCTCCCCCATTGCAATACTCGTGGAAAGGGTAGCATGTAGGTCAAGCTCTTGTGGTCTCCTCATCGGTTATGATGACAGGAGCACACCAGTGAGTTAGAAGTGGCTCTTCTTCATCTTCAAGGGAGAATTTTTCGAGTCTTTCATCATCAGTGTAAGCAGTCCATAAAAACTTGTTATTCTTGATTCTCTCTTTTTCAGCACCTCCATCACAAGTTTCGTTTCTAAGATCACATGAAGCCCATAGGTCAAACGAGTCCCCCTTAGTTACTGGTATGGTCTTGCACCAGTGATATCTTTTTTTAGATGGTGATAAAGGAAATAGGTTAATATCGTGGGACCTTTCACTAGTTTTCTGAGTCTCTGATTCACCTATATCAAGGAAGCTATCTGCCCACGTATCCCAGTTACGCCGTAACTGAGATTCTTGGTTACGGTGTAATTCGTTAGAGTGGATTTCCTCAGTATTCTTCACAACCCCGTTGTCGCTGTCAAACACATAGTTACGCCATAACTCATTAGGTATGTTACGGCGTAACTCAGACCTGTCGACGAAATCATCCCCTAAATCCGTATCATTGACCTGAACCTTCGAGTTATCTTCAGAAAAAATCACCTTACATTCCATAGCTGGTTTAGATCCTCCAGGTTTATCGTGATTCCTCCTTACTTTTTCACTGAGCCTCATCACCATGGATTCTAGGTTTTTTAGAGTTGTGTCGTGCTTGGAAAGGTTTCTGTCAGTGTTTTCCTGGAATTCCTTTAACCAAATATCTTGTTCTTTTTGTTTCTGGGCTGAAGTTTCCAGGAACTTATTAATTGTTTCTTCAAGACTGGGCTTTCTTTCTCCATAAGGTCCACGGCTGTAATTCCCCCGATAACCATTTACTATTTCGTTTATCTCCGTAAAATGGTCGATTTTCTCCATACTTAGCTTCTTCAATATTCTCTTCGTCCATATGAGGACATTTTTTCGTAAGATGTCCTCTTCCACATATTTCATAACCTACTTGGATGGCATGAACGATTTCTTTGACTTTCAGCATATCTCGACTGAGATTTTCAATTTTACTCGCTATTGCTGCAATTCCGTCAAAACTTCCGCCTTGGTTTCTTTTACTCCCACCGTCGTGCCATTTTTGAGAGTGGTCCGCCATTTTTTGAATGGCTTCAATTTCAGTGGTAGGAGTCATGTTCGGGATAGGTCCTTGATAGTCTAGCATTTGCCTTTTAGTTATGTTTATTCCTTTGTAGAAAATATTGACCTTCTGCTGGTTATTCAAATAATTGGTAGGACACTTATAAAGAAGATCGTTGTATCTGTCCCAAGCTTGATACAGAGTTTCGTCGTCTTCTTGTTTGAAATTATGGATCTCCAAAAGTTGGTTAGAAATCTTCGATGGCGGGCAATATATTTGAATAAAGTGTTTCTTTAGTAGCGCCCAAGTATTAACTGCCCCGGCGGGCAATCTTTCGATCCATCTTCTGGCTGCTCCAGTAAGAGTCATTGGGAATACCCTTAGCATAACAGCATCATGAGACACGCCTGAAATGTTGAAAAGGCTAGCGATGTATAGGATATTTTCAACGTGCTCATATGCGTCTTCGTCCCTGTTTCCTGAAAAAGGGTTAGCGCGAAGCTCCCTCATAAATTGGTCTTTAATTTCGAAACGAACACCCGCTCCGATTGCCGGTCTTACGAGACCCGGCCCTTGTTCCGCTCTTGTCAACGCCAAGTATTCCTCAAGAGTGAGGTCATCGATGTTAACAACTTCCATGGTACCTGAAAACTTGAAATACGATCGTGAGAAAAGTTTAAAAACGAAATGAAAGACTTAATATCAATCCTAATATAACTCCCTGACAGCGGCGCCAAAAACTTGATGCAGGTTTTACTGACTAGGTCTTAATATTTATAGTGTCTCGCTATACCTATGGTCTACCCTAGTGCACTAACGGGCAGTGTACCCGGTCGCGTGTAGTGTAGTAAATGGTAAAGCCGAGCTCGTCCCAAGAGCTATGTGTGTTGGATTATTACTAAGTCTAATTGTCACTGAATAATAATGGTTTCAATAGGGATTAAATTAATTAAACTACTAATGCAGAATAAAAGCAGATAAATGGATAAAGGGAAATCAATATAGGAATAGTGGTGCTAACCTAGTCAATCCTCCTAGATAGTTATGTCTACGTCTACCTACTTCCAATTACTTCAGGTGGGGTCAAATTCAAGATGACTGCATTTGGTCAATTCGCCCTAACCTATCAGCAAAGATGCCACCACAGGAGAAATCAGGCACACCGTCATAAGTCCTGTTGTTCCTGGTCCCCTAAGCCAAGTCATTAAGTACCGCTACATGCTAGATTCAAAATAGTGAGTGCCCGGCCGTTAGGAACTTAGACACTACACCCCCAATTCTTAAGTTCATCCAAACGATAGGTGATCAATTGGTCAAATCGCACAAGTAGAAAGGGTCGTCAGTTGGTCATATCTTACCCTTCCCGTCTCAGTCCGCTCACCTAGGGTCAGTTGGTCATATCTCCTAGGCAATTGGCCTCTACCGCCATTCAAAACTACCAAACCAAGGGTGACTACCAAAGAACTATGCATGCATACACTTAGAAATAATTGTACAGTAAAGGTAAACGCAAACAAAACAATTAAGGAATCATAACCAGGCTAGCACCAAAGGGTGCTTAGCCGCTCATATTAATCATGCAAATCAATTCAATATTCAAAGGTACGAAATACATGAATTAAAAGTAAAAGAAATAAGAACGCTAAAGCTTATCGTAATGGAGTGACTTCTCCCTTGGAAACAGCTCCGTATGCTCCCCTAGACCTGCCTTGAGCTTTTTCCCACGTTCTCAGAGTGTTGTGTGTGGAATGTGATGATTAGAAATGCTGGAATTCGCGGGGTATTTATAGGCCAGGTCTGGGTTACGGCGTAACCAATATAGGAGTTACGCCGTAACCTTCTATTTCTTCGTAAATGCACTAGATCTGCTAGTTACGGCATAACCTTATTAGTGGTTACGCCGTAGTCTTCAATAAACTCGGTTACGTCGTAAGTGATGCAGTAGTTACGGCGTAAGTATCAGCGGCGTGGAACCTCTTTTGACCTAATGGAGTTACGTCGTAACCTTTGGGAAGAGTTACGCCGTAACCTCTTGATAAGTTGGTATTCTGGGTCACACAATAGTTACGCCGTAATGTGAGAGAGGAGTGACGCCGTAACTTCTTCAAAATAGCCATACTGTGATAAATCTTTAGTTACGTTTCCATATCCGCGTCTCTTTAGCTCCAATGCTCGTAATTTACCTGAAAGTTGAAAACAATGGAAAACAAGCGTAAATCCATATAAATTATATAAATAACGAGCATTATCGGGGGAAATTGACACTTAATATTCAAGACTATTTGATGTTATCATATGGACACAAGACTAGTTCAAGTGGGGTCCAAGGCTGCACCAGCCAAGGTTGACCATATTTTTTCAAGGAAAGTTTTCAGCCAGAAAAGTACAACGATATGAGGGATATTGAGCTTTAATCAGGTTATCAACTTTGTGCTTATTAGTCTAACTCCATCATGCAATCCTTTTATTCAAACTGATATCTAGCAATTGACCAGAATAATTTCTTTTGCCACAAATAACAAGCACATGACATGACAACCCTTGAACTGATACAAGGGCCAAAACGGCCACGGTCAGGTTGGTCAGTCAACAGTACTTTGTCCTTTTCAAGAATATTTAATATATAACTAATATCTTAATTATGACTACAAAATCGATACTTCAAAAAGAATTCATTTTTTAATAAAAAAGTTAGGCGCTTGTAAGCATATGAATAAATTTTAGGCAAAGCCATTTGACCGGTTTCTATCTTACATATGTTTAATAAGTTTTACCCGTTTAGCCGTTGGATACAAAATTATAACCCAAATTGCCTCCGTGTTGTTACTCGATGTGCCCTTGTACACCTTACCAAACCCACCCGCCCCTAATACTTCCGTATCCGAAAACCAATTAGTAGCCGCTTTTTGATCTTCGTATGAATACCTATGCGGCCAGAACTCAAGCTCCCAATCTTCAGCCACATCTTCCTGACTCTTTGCTTTGTATATGACCCACGCATAATAACAAACACCTAACACGCATATAAAAAACACAACAACACCACAAATAACACCCACTTTACCACCAGTCGACAACCTAGAACTACCTTCCGACCTCGCCAAAAAAATGGCAAACCACTAGTATTTAAATCCCTCGCAACACCAGTATCACTAAAACTCCACGCTAAAACCCTCTGTGCCTCAACCCAAGTAGTCTTAGACGCACTAAACCCAACATACATCTCACTCGACAAATACCTCCCAATCTCCATATTCCTATAACTCAACAACGGCTTACTCGACCTCCTAACCCCTGCAGGCGCAATCGTCACATTAAAAGTAAATTATTTTAATATAATCAATAATATATCATATATAATAAGCAAGGCAAAACAATTACTTTAAATAATAATTAAAAACCCTACATATTTGAATTAAATCGCTACTTATCAGTTAAAGATGTTGATTGTTGACAAAGCACAAATGATTGGCAGAGTGATGTAACATAAATCTTTTCTATATTTTGTTTTGAATTGGACTATATCAGGGAGAGTGATTTGGAATGGGTGAAAATCGAATTGTAGATTCAAGAGGAGGCTTTAATGGAGTCGTGTGTGTGTGTTTGAATCTGTATTATGAAAAAACTGTATTAAATATGATGTAAAATGACCAAAAAACCCTTTTTAAAAAATACGGTTGCCCAGCGACTTTTGGTTGCCCAAAAAACAATACCTTACACATACGGGACACTTGTCACAATGTAGATGAGTTGCCCAGTGACAGCGGTTGCCCTGAGTCTATTTTCAAATATAAAATAAAAGTGGTCCGGAAAGTGATAAGCCTCAGGGCGCGCGGTCTATTTGTGTCATTTTCCCTTATTATTATTATTATTATTATTATTATTATTATTATTATTATTATTATTATTATTATTATTATTATTATTATTATTATTATTATTATTATTATTATTATTATTATTATTATTATTATTATTATTATTATTATTATTATTATTATTTTACTTGTAATGTTTTACAAATTGTGTATTGTAATGTTAATTTGTTTTTAAATGAATGAAAACTTACTTTCGAGTACGAAGAACCTAAGTAGAAGGCGAATGTTTATTTATTACAAAAACAAAGCAGAGTACTACATTGCAAAGAAAATAAAACTGTGATACAGAAAATAAAACACATAGATTAAAACACGTAAAGTTAATCCAAGTGATTCAAATTTTCAGAGTTGTGTGAGTCATAACCATCGTCGTAAGGTGACCAATTCGCAAACCTGCTTTCTTCCCACTCTCATGCCAAAATGTTAAACAAGTTGTCCTTACGCTCTTGTTCTTCCTTTGCTTCCAGCTCCCTACGAGTTGCTTCCTCACGTGCTTCTTCTTCTTCCAATTCTCTCAATTGTTCTTAATCTTGGAGAAATAGTCGTTGCTGTTCCTCAGTAAAGCTAAAACGGATTCAACCGGTTCCTCTTCCGTTGAGATTAACGGGAAGATATCTACTGTTGGAGTGTTAAATGTGTATTCATGAGACATTCTTGAGAGAGTTTGATTAAGTTGTGTGTGTGAGATGTGTTTTTTGGATGAAAATATAGTGGGTATATATAGGGGAAAAAGATAGGGTTTATTTAATTTTGCATTTGAAATTGAATTTTAAATTCATACGGTAAATGTACTGTTTGAATTTGAATTTGAATTTTGAAATTGAATTTTGAATTCATACTGTATTTTCGTTTATTTACGTTTTTATATTTTATAAGTATTAAAAAAATGAAAGTTAAGGTAACCAAAGTGACTAACCTTGTCCACAAAAAAGTGAGTGGAAGTGAGGGGAAGTGAGAGGAGAGAAAAAAGCTGACGTGGCGCTGAGGTATAAGGTGAATGAGTTACCACCTTGCCATCCAGCCTTATAAACAACTTTTGGTCAAGAGAGTCGGGGTTGAAACCGCACGGTAAAATTCCTATTTTCATCTTTTCTTTTGAGCCTCTTTCACCATCCGGTAAGAAAATAACTTTTGATTTTCATCTTTTACACACATTTCGGTTGAAACTATACCCAACTTGCAGTTATTGTTACTATTTATTTACTTATGCGTTACATCCTCCGGTACTTTCTTTACAATAAAGATAAAGTTAAGGGGTTTAATTGTTTGAGTATGGATCTAGTGAGAAGAGAAATTGAAATGAGAAGAATGAGAAAAAATATTAGCGACACATTTCAAATGGGAGAGAGAAATATAAGGGGAGATGCATCTATATTTTCAGATGCATCTCAAAATGTGCGATTGTGGTTTCTTGTTACTCTTCTCATTTTAATTTTATTTCTTATCTGATCCTTACTCTTAATTGTTTAAGTAAGTGCACAAAATTCAACTAGTAACCTATTTATTTATTATTATTATTTTGGTTTTTTTTTAACTAGTGAAATGCAACCGGTTGTTTAGGTCACTTTATTTATAGGGTGTTTGGGATTGCTTATTTTTCCTGCTTAAAAGTAACTAATTACTATAAAATAAGTACTTTTGAGACAAGTGTATATGTTGGCTTAATAAAAAAAGCGTAATCTCATTGAGGTGTTTGGATAAGATTTTAAGGGGATGTTAGTTTAAGTTTATTTGTTTGGCTTAATAAAGATTTAACGTTTGAGGTCACGTGTGTAGTTACTTTGAGTCAATATTCCACATTAGCTTTCAAGGTTTTTTGTTTTTTATCCAACAAATAGTACTTGCATGGTACCGAGACAAATTGTATTTTCAATTTCATAGACTGGTAGTGTAAGGGAGGAGGTGGTGTAAGAAAGGTATGGAAAATGTGTCACATTATCAACGGGTGGAAAAAAGATGGTGGCATGGAAGTGAAGCTCGGGTGGATTTTAAGACGAATGATGGCATGGAAGTGAAGCTCGGGCCATAAATACTTTATGTCAGAAAATACGTTTCTATTTTGATGGAATTTACCCAGTTCCCTTTCACTTCAGTTATTTAGGATCATAAGTAGTACTAACGAAATCATAAACAAAGACCTCATGTTTACGCGATTTAAAATTTTACCTACTTTCTTGGTCGATGCTAAGATTATGCAGTGATGACATAATATGATCTTGAGGACTATTCGTTTTAGATAAACTTTATAAATGCTTTACTTAATCGCGCATTTAGAACAATCAATTTCAGTTCTTAAAGAATCTGTAAATATGCCAATCCAAAATTTTATAAATTTTGAAGTAACAAAAAAGAAAAAGTAAAAAAAAGAGCCTAAGCTCTGTAAGTAAGCCAATCCAAACACCCACTTAGAGCAATCACACTTAAGACAATACAAACACACATATACGATGTATATATACTTGGACAGGTTAGAAAATGACTCTGCAGCCCTCCAAACCTCCTCAACTTGTCACATTCAGTTCTTAAAGAATTTAGGAGTAACGGCAGTCCATCAACCTTGACTTCAAGCCTGCAAGTTTAAAAATCACACAGTAAGTCACTGTAAACTCATAACCAGTTTTAGTATGATAAAGTATGCTATATTTTAATACAAATACAATAGAAGCGTTTGCTGATACTCAAATTAAACACATATTTCGAACAGTATGGGAATATATTCTTACCCTGGCCGGAACTCGAGACCACATATGATGAGGCCAGACATAGTTCCTTCATGGCTTGTAAATTTCATATTCATAGAAAGATAGTCATCCTTGAATTCATGAGCTGAGTTAAACTTCCACACTTGAATCTCCATAAATCCATCTTCTCTTTGTTTTGGAACCCGAGTGATACCATTTATGTTCAATGGGCTTGGGCTTATAAAATAAACAAATTCAGCCTCATTGTTTTCTTTGTGGAGCACATCTCGTACTTCTACTGGACAATGCAGCCCCTCGCATTTTTCTGAAAGCTTGAATACAAGGTAACACACGTATTCTGTATGTGGTGACAACATTTGACTTTTGATTGTGCAATTAAGATGAAATACTTGTTTTGGTAAAAGCTCAATCACCTCTTGAAATCTGTATGTAGGATGGATTAAGGACGAAGTACTATATATAGACAGAAAACTAAATCCAAGAAGTTTAACTTTTGTCAGCCATTTATTCACGAATCTTTAATTGTTAACCATAAAGCGAAAAACATTGAGCTAGAAATATAGTTTTTTGTTTGAAATCTACATATTTGGATGTACAATAAAAAAGTTTAACGGTTAAAGGTAGGGATGGCAATCCGTGTGGGGTTCGGGTTGGTGGGTCAGAATACCCCTACCCGAACATGAGCTGTTTAAATAATTGGTTCAGACTTCTAACCAAGGTTGTCAAGATCGGGATCCTACCCATGATCGTTTTTGTCTTGGCAAGATCGTGATCGTAAGATCGGATCGGGATCTTAAAATCCTACTCTAATGTTATTTCTTAATAGTTTATGTAATATTATACAAATCTACAAATTCTAATACATTATAACCACAAAATACTATGAATGTTTCATATAAATGTTGTCCTAAATTATGATTATAAAATGTTTAAAAAGATTAACATGTTGTTTTTTGAATTCTACAAATAAACAACCCATAAATTTGTAGTTTTTTAGTTTGTAATCCGAGAAGAGTAAGATCAGATCGGATTAGATCGTAAGATCGTATGGTCAAGTTCGGGATCCTATAAGATCTTAAGCTTGCAAAGATCCTATGTAGGATCCGGATCGTTTTTGCTTTACAGTATCGTAAAATCGTAAGATCCTAAGATCAGGATCGGGATCCTGACAACCTTGCTTCTAACTTCTTTAAATATATTTTCTGAGCACGATTCATTTAATCTGCTTATCTAACTGGGCTGGCGGATTAGCAAGTTACACGGGTTAAATAAGTTAAATGCGTTGGCAAGTCGACCCGTTTATCCTACCCAACCCGAGCATGGCCCAAACTTGTTTACAACCAACCCTAACCCGTTTATTTCCGTATCGGTCTCGGGTCGTGTTTCATGTAGTGTCACAAATTGCCGCCCCTAGTTAAAGGAATCTGTACGAAATTTATTTAGCTATAATATAAGAAACGAACCTGGACTGGGCTGATGGTTTTGAAGTAAAAAGATCCACATTAGAGAATTTGTATAAAGCTGCCTTTGCCGAAAGCACAAGAAGTTTCTTTTTGTTGACTTAGCCCAACCAGAACAACTCATCGTAGTTTCTACATATCTTGAATATTTCTTCAAAGTTAGTTGGAAGTTGTTCTACCTGATCCACTTTGAAGTTTGATTTCAAGACATGTTGGACTTCCTTCAATTTTCCGATTTCTTCATGCTTCACCTGTGTGCAAACCATGTTAACTATGCAACATAGATCATGGGTTTAGTTTAATTTTTGGCACGCATCTGACCTCTTTGTATATTATAAACAATAGAGTATATACTGGAAACATGGGATATAATTTTAAACTTACATTGTCAATCGCTCGAAATTCAATGCCTTCAACATAAACAGCACTTTCTCCACAATAGTGTGATGAAAAGCTCTCAAGTAGAAACTCAAAAACAACCTCCTCGTTCTGATTCAAGAATTAGTACAACTCAATCATCATCCAGTCCTTGTCTCTCCATGTTGCAAAATATGCATGTAGAGTTTCGAGTCCCTTTCTATACTTTAGGTTAACACACATCGGTTTACTTGAAAATTTTCTTGAATCACTAAGTTTGAAGACTAAATAGACCCCATAAACGACATTTGGACATAAAAATTGAGCGTTTGTCTTGATTTCAATGTTCAATTCGGAAACATCTAACATCTTCGCTACTGACTCAAATCTGCACATATTATAAATATTCAAGTCCCGGTCAGTCATAACCATTATTCCCCAGATGTACACTTCTACTTTACAATTTAGTATTTCTTTAAACCAAATAAATGAGAAAACAATTTCTTTTGGAATTGGGAAAAAACTTAAATTCAAAACTGAAACTTATTGTATCAATAAACACATAATCAACTATGATCATCTTCCTTTAAGTTTTAACCATTAAGTTATCTTTTGTTAGAGGGATGATATATTGAAATACACAAGTAAGATGCTAGCAAAATTTATGATTCATAGCTGTGCAAACAGAGGGCCAAAACAGGGCGTACCTCTACCATGTTTTGAAAAATTAAATAAATACAAAATCAAGCTACAAAGTAGATATCGACTACAAGCAACATGTTAATATCATATAACATCCTAGATTCCAAATCTGAGACTATTAGAATCAGTCAAGAAGATACTAAAAATCTTATATAAGAATTCCATAAATGCAAACTTTGAAGTAGCTCTATTCATGCTATTCTCCTTTCATTAGTGTTATATAGGAAGAATAGTCATTTTAGTTATAAAATACATTTTTTTTTTCAAAACCGGCACTATGAAATCCAATTCCTATAACAAATGTAATTTTGTTTAAGATTGAATTTCCATTCCTTTTGATGAGCGAAAAAGTACATATCATGCAACCTTAAGCTTGATCATTCTTACCTAATTCTAATGTTTTAAACTTAAAGGGTTTTTTTTTTTTTTTTTTTTTTTTTTTTTTTTTTTTTTTTTTTTCCAGTAAATATCAAGGTTCAGCGTATAAATAAACTAAAGCTTGAAGAGACTTTAGAGTTGATAAGAAAAAATCTAAGAAGCTCAGACTGAACCTGAAAAAGTTACGAAGCATCTACTTTTACTGTTCTCTTCGAGTCTATTAAGTATTAACCATTTGATAAACAAACAATTTAGTATAATATCTGATTATGAAACTCAGTTGTTTTATATTTCTTATTCTTAAAGTTGTTGATTATATTAGATTGTAGATTAAAACAGAAATTTGTGCATCTAACAACAATATATATGTATGAACATAGGTAGAGAGAATAACCTTGATTCCGGAAGAGATTTCCACTCATGTGGACAGCTATTTTTGTAGGAAAACAATGTCGCTGAAACCATTGCATTTCTTTCTCCAATATCATCGAATGACGTCAACTGTAATACAACAAAAAAACAAGTTAGACTCAACGTTAGGATCTGTAAATGCATGTATGATTTCGATGCACCCCTAAACTAAAGGATACATAGGACACAAGATGCACAAAAATATATATGAGATTTGAGAATGAACTGACTACCATTTTGTCTTTTTGAAGGAGGATTCGCTTTGAAAATATGTTGTAAAGATCCTCTTTCTTGATGGTAGAATAAATTTCAGGGCACTTTGACTTCTGGATTATTTCTTTATAGTCTTTAGGCAATTTGGGCTCCCATTTCTCATAATCCTCCTGTACATACATTAATCAGTTAATAAACTCATGTTTCATACATTTACTTTCTTACAATTTATGAAATTGTTAAAGGCCATAGTTTATATGTACATGTATAAAAAATTAGCAAATTTTGCCAAAATATAGAAACTTACCTGAAATTCCAATGCTTTCTTGAGCTGTATTACCACTTCATAAGCTGTTGGTCGTCTTTCTCTCCTATGATGTAAGCATTTAAGGGCAATCCTTGTAAAGGTAATATATGACTGTGGCACAATTTGTTCTTTGATACCCTCAAACACTAACTTATCAAGTTTTTCAACATAATAGTGGTGTTTAGCCAAAAAGGGTAAATAAAGATACTCGTCATCTATCTTTTCGGATGATAGTTTCCCACACAATATGTCAAACATGACCGCACCCAATAAGAATATATCAGACTCTTTGGTTAAGAAGCCTGTTTTTGAGTACAGTGGGTCACGATAGCCAATTGTGCCTGTAACATTGTCGATGACATAGTCTACATCCTGATTTGTTGGACATACTAAGGAATGCCCGAAATCACTAATTTTAGCTTTCCAATCATCAAGCAATGGAATGTTGCTGCTGCTGATGTCCCTATGCATTACCATTTCTGGACTTGAAACACTTCCATGAAGAAACTCCAACCCGACTGCAATATCGATGCATATTTTAAGCCGCATAACCCACGTAAGACTATCATCGCTCAAGTACTTATCAAGACTTCCTTTCGAAGCATACTCATAGAGAATAATTTTCTCATCCTTTTCATCACAGTAGCCCAAAAGACCAATTACATTTTCATGTTTATACTGCATAAGGATTTCAAGTTCTGTCATAAATTCAGCTTCTCCTTCGGCAGATTTCTTACCCAACCTCTTTGCAGCAATGAAGTTATGCCCATGAGTGTGACCCTTGTATACATTCCCAAAATCTCCATGTCCAATGAGATTGTCTTGATTGAAAGTTTCAGTAGCCGACTTTATGTCTTGAAGTGACAGTTTGAGGCTGTCCGTGTGGTTCTCCTGCGAATCATCAAACAATCAGTCGATAGATAAGTAAAAAATAATTGAACCATTTTCCATCTAAAACTCCTTTAAAGTTTCTAATAAGTTCAAGGTTACGGTTGTAAATCAAGCTTAGTTGTTTCATTTTAGAATTAAAGAAGAAATATTTATACATCATGGTCAGAAGGAAGGGGGGGGGGGGGGGGGTTGAAGATTAGGACTAAATGATTTAAATGGTATGATCATTAATTCGGTAATAGTTTGAGGATTAAAAAATTAGTTACACAATATAATGCAAGAAATGTCACGTACTACTATGAAGTACATACGAGGAGATTATAAAGTTATTTGAAAAAATTACGCACCTGACACTTTAACGCTCTCTTGAGTTCGCTAATGACAACATCTATTGATGGGCGTTCGACTTGAGTCATTGCTAGACATCGAAAGGCGATTTTTGTAAATATGTCCAAAGACTCATCATTGGGTCCTTTACTCAGAGAAAATACATGTTCATTTGTTTCTTCCATTATCTTGTGATCAACAATTTTCATTAGTGTTCCCTTCTGAAAATGATGTCGTGCAATGGGTGCAATCCCACGCTCATCGATGTCGGTGAAAATACGATCATAGGCCACCTTCCCAGTCAAGATCTCAAACAACACAACTCCAAAAGAGTAAATGTCTGATTTCTTATTTAATCTTCCAAACTTCTGATACTCCGGATCCAGATACATATTTGTACCTGCGACCGTACTTTCAATGAAAGTACTTGCATCTTGATCTGCTGGGATTTTCGAGAGCCCGAAATCAGCAATTTTTGCCACCCAATTATGGCCTAATAGAATGTTCGCGCTCTTGATGTCACGATGTATTATCTTTTGTTTTTCCTGATATGTGTTGGTGTGTATGTAATTCAAACCATAAGCGATATCAAGACATATTTTCAAACGTTGCATCCAAGTAAGATTAGTCAACTTATCACTGCTTCCCAAATATTCTTCAAGACTTCCTTTCAAAGCAAGCTCATAGACAAGGATCATGTGATCAGGACCTTCATCACAAAAGCCAAGAAGCGAGATTATATTTTTGTGTTTACAACTTATCAACGTTTCGATTTCTACATTGAACCCTTGTTCTCCTTTTGGATTGTTGATTCGTTTTATAGCGACAGTGCTTAGTTTTTTGGGAAAACCACATTTATTTTCCCCATCTATCAATGATGATTTGCTGCTATCAAAGTGTTCGAGTTGTGCCTTGTATACCATACCAAATGCACCTGACCCAATGGGATATTTGTCGGAAAAATTGTTGGTTGCCAACTCGATATCATTAAGTCCAATCTTCAAGTGTTCCAAGTTCTTCCACTGCAACATTAACAGCATAAATGCTAGTAAGATATGGGAGTGAAATTATAAGGAAATTGATTTTATAATTGATAGAAATCTATAGAATATGTGAACATTTCAATACAACACTCACTGAAAGAAATCACTGATGATAAAAGATTTAAAAATTTTACTCATTGTGATGTTAATCTATACTATCATATAAAGCGTTTAAGTTGTGACTTCTACCAAAAATTAAGATAAGAAGCTCCAATTATATAGTGACATGTGTCATTTTTCAACTAAAAAACACTTTCATTTTCAAATTGAAATATCTTTTTATCTAATTTTTTTTATAATCTGATTTCACCATATTTTCTAAAATTTTATGCTCTTAATTCAAAATCCATTTCTATAAGTTTTTACGAGTTTTTAATTTTTACATTTTTAGTGGGTTTATTTTATTTTTATTCAAATTTTTTACAACTTCAACCTTTATTTCAATCAATACAAAACTTGATTCGTTAAAATTATATACTTTTTGGGGGAGTGTTTGACGGGTAAGAGACTATGAGGGTCTTTGTATATGCGAGAATAATGATGTCACGAGAATGTTACGGGAAACGCAAACAAACATAAACAACGGACACATACACATTCGAAATGTTGTAAAACGAACACATGTACATTCGCCACCGATGTACACTAATATCCGACTAGTTATTATAACAAACTCTTAGTCCCCAATATATCCTCGGCTAATGGATTCCTTAAACTTCAGTATATATCTTTGCATACTTTTTATTCTATTTTAATAAAAGAAGACTATTTTTGACTTCCGCATTTGTATATGAAACTTTCTTTATTTGTTATACTAGTATCTTACTCGGTAGAAAGAGCAATAATACCTTAATACCCTGAGGGTGTCACATTACCTCTATTCAATAAAAACATTTCAACTCAAAACTACCTCAATACTACCCTAACACTACCCTAACTAGTGGGAGTGGTACCCTAGTACCCGAATTCTTTTTTTTTTTTTTTTTTTTTTTTTTTTTTTTTTAAAAAATACATAAAATCACATACAATATTTATAACAAAAACATACCATTTCAATAAAAATAAAAAACATTACATAATACTTAAAAAAACTATAACTTAAAAATTGAAACTACAACTTAAAAAAAAAAAAAAAAAAAAAAAAAAAAACATTACATAAGTTGAAATTAAAATAACTTGAAACTACAATTTAAAAATTGCAAGTCCATCCGTGTTTGGCCGCAAGTTCACGTTTCTGGGTAAGAAGTAATTCCAACATAGCGGGATCGCGAATGTGATCATGCGGCTCCAAGATTAGTGTGTGTTATAATTTGTGTTGTGTGTTTTTATTTTGAAAAATGAGGTGAAATTTAGGTGTTAAATAGGAGTGAATTTTTTTTTTTTTTTTTTTTGGCTGAAAAATAGCCGTTTATTAACGGCATACACTTTCCAACGTTCACTTTTCCAACGTAAACCTTCGGCTTCCCAACTCGAATTTCAAACCCGCCCCCTAACCCGAACTACACGGAATGGTGTAGCCGAGCGGGTTCACGAGCTCGATGGGCAACCCGACGTCCACTCCGTCTGCCCTAACAAATGCTTTTCAACTTGCATATGTATTACTCTTACTTTGAAAATAAAACATCACTAATACTAGAAAAATCTTGACAAGAATTTATGAAAGATGCTTATAGTATTCTTTGTTTATACAAATAAAACTGAAGAAAAAAAACACTACAGGCACTACAAAAAATCATGCCATTTTACACATTTTATTAGGTACATCTTCACACATGAAAGTGTGTACAATTTCATTCTCCACACTTTCCTCTTGTGTAGGAATATCGGGTGTTACAAAATTATTGTGAATCACCACACTTATTTTCGTGAATATATAAATAGACTATTCACACAAGTTAGTGTGGAGAAATATATATATTTTTTTATCACATAGTTAGTTGTGAACATAAGGGATAGAAGCTTCACATTGTAAATTGTGGATAAAAATTTAATAGTTCGCATTTGAAAGTGTGAACAAACAAGAAGGAGCTACGCTCTTTAAAATGTGGACAATTATGAAAACTCCACACTTGAAAGTGTGAACAAACCAACCAAAAGCCAACTAAAAAAAGCGGGTATGTTAAAAAAGTTCTCACTTGAAAGTGTGACAAATTATATAGTGCTATTTTTACATCCAGATTTTTACAAATTGATTTTTATATAAAACTAAAAATCATAACAAATTCCAGATTTTTATATAAAGCTAAACAAATTCCAAATTTAAATCTCAATTACATCATATAAACCGGATTCAAATTGAGGCTAAAAATCATATGCAGATTACATAGAACAGTTAATTCATTTATCTAGCATCTACTACAATTCTGCAATTACTCAAGACCCCTTTTCCCAGACTCAACAAATGCTCGTCATTCTTGAGAATTTCCTTTGACCCTTCAACTGATATCCAAAGCAACCTGATTTCATAAGCAGATTGTAATATTAGTGAGGAATAATGGTCAAAATATGAATGCACAGGAAAAGGATTCAATTCAAGTCAATTATGCAGGAAAGGTAATTATCTGCTCACCTGATAAACATGCTAACTACTGCTCATAAATTGACTATACAAAAGAGAATACTATGAATAATTGATAGAATGATCAAAGTAACTACGAGATAATTGATAGAATGATCATAGCATTAAAGAATAATTGACCCAGAAATACACAGTCTCCTTGACACTCGAAAACACCATGAACTTGCCCCTAATGACTCAATGCTTTATGTTTAAGAACGCGTACTGACCCATTTTAACCCATACCTAACCCATCTATTTTCCCGCCTATGAACATCTCTTCTTGCAGTTCTAAGAGAGACTAAAGAAATAGTCTTACATTTTAGTATAAAAAGAATATTGCAGCATCATAGTGTCGCAACTCTCAAGTATCATTACCCGATTCCCTCTCAGTTTCAGCCTTCAAAAACCAAAACTGATGTCAACCATTGTGTTGTCACTTTCTTTTCAATTACTATAAACTTAGGGGGTTGGTGTTTGGTTAAGTTTATCAATCGGGCTTATTCTTATATTATATAAGCACTTTGTGGTTTATATATCATAGGCTCATAAGCTCATGGTGAGTGTTTGGATTAGCTTATGTTTAATAAGCTAGTAAATTCAAGTATTTGGAGATGCTGACCTTCTCGACATTGTAGATCTTGAAAGAGTCCAGCTTCTTTCGGCAGATGTTTGGTCTTCCTCACTTGAATTGACTGAATCCTCATCTTCCGCAGCAAATTCAGCAGACCTCTACAACAAGTTTCTAAAATAGTAATCTTGATGTCATGACACAAGTTAAGATATAAAGGTGAAATAAATTCCAAAACTATCATAGTTTAAAAAGATACCTTAGATTCTCAGATCCGAAATGAAGAGCAAAGGTACTCAAGTCAAACATATCCTCAGGCGAGCATTTGGAACCAATAGCTCGGTTAAGCTTTGCAGCTAGTTCCATTTTCAATGCAGTTAAACTCAAATCAACTGCTACCAATAGTTCGTTCCCTATCATAAAGCACAACATATGTTGGTAAGAAAATGCATAATACGATAAATTAATAACAATAAAAGAGAAACCTACTTTGACTCGATTGACGTTGTTATTTCAGCTTCAACCTAATAAAAAAAGCATTCAGTAGTCACTTACGCTTTGGCCCCATTGAAGATGAGTTACGATACAAACAATCAAATTCAAAAAACATGGAAAATTTAGGGAATACCTTATTAGATAATGAAAGTTGAAATTCCCTCGTTTCCTCTAACTGAGATATTTCTTTACCAATGCTAATGATGTCAGGCAAACCAACAATCTCCAAAAATCTATCATATCAAAACATACTAATGTGAGCAGAAAGAGAATAACAGTATTATAAACCATTAAAATAGAGAGACATGGAAACTGGAATTGAGACCCATATTCTATGCACCTTGTCAGTGTGGTTGTCGTAAACCAGCCGACATCGTCTACATTTCAGGTGGTAAAACCTTGAACTTCGTGTCAAAACCTTTGGAGGCCAAGTTTTTTATTTCAGGTATGTGCAACGACATTTGTTCCAAGGGGTCCGGATGCTACATTCTCTTCTCTGTTACGAGTACTACTCCTTACAATTGCCTCATATCTATACAAGTTAAACAACAATAACACTTAATTACTGTATAAAATATAAACTGACCCTAACTACTATTTACTGATCTTCATCACCATAATTGTACTCCCTAATTTTAGATTAAATATGCATTCGTTTTTATGATATTGTTCTTTTTTTCTTCAAATATTCTACTGAATTCCTAAGAACAATGCACATAATGCATAGACATTAGCTTCGTGGACAATTAACAGAAGTCGCTTTGTCAAAACCGATATTGTATGAAATAATTTTAGTGACGAAATAGGTAGTCAGACAGGTTATTAAAAAGGGTCGCGGAGCGGTTACCAGTAACACCTTTTGTCCAACACTGAAAAACGCTGATTAGTTGCTTATTCGTATGTAGTTATTTACTCTAAAACTGACATTTATAAGCTCATATTTTATGGTTGATAAGCTTATCTATTAAATAACCTAAGACAAACATCCCTATAAGAAGCTTTATCTAAAAACTGAAAATTGCTTATCAGTTGCGATGAGAACAAAATAAGAAATACAAACATCTTATTTGATTATAAAAATAACTCAAATAAGCAATAAAAAATCTAAAAGTAAATAAGTAACGATAAGAACAAAATCATACCTGAAGGAGTTTAAAATCGCCTGAATTGAGCTGTGATTAAATCGTATTCCGTTTAATGGTCTGATTGATGGTCCGACCAGTTATGGGGTACTGTGACCATCAGTTATGGTGATTGTGTGAGTTCTGCTATGAGATTGGGGATTTATAAAAGTTGTGGTGATTAAAAAAAAGTAAATTGCAAAAATCATCCTTGTGGTTTGGCCAAATTGCACGTTTCGTCCTTGTGGTTCATTAAATGCAAAAATCGTCCGGATTTGGCACTGTTACGTTCACTTTTGGTCCTCCATCATTGCAAAAACTGTCCTTGTGGTTTGCCAAAATTCACTGTTGAAGGACCAAAAGTGCACGTAACAATGTAAAATAAGGACGATATTTGCACTTATTGATTTACAAGGACGAAACATGCAATTTGACCAAACCACAAGGACGATTTTTGCAATTTACTCTTAAAAAAATTATAGTGATTGTGTTTGGGTTTTGAATTTTGATCGAATTGAGCAGTGTGTGTTTTTACTAGACGCGTGGGTATCTGTATAATGTATTCTCTTTGTAAAACAAAATAAGTTCACACTTTTTAGAGTGTAAAATTCACAAAGTAATTTATTTTAAATTTAAATAATAAACAAATTGGGTTTTTAAAAAGTTCATGCTTTATTGTGTTGCAATTATTTATTATTTCAAAATAAACATTCACACTTGTGTGTTGTCAAATATTTATTATTGAAAAACAAATTTTACCACAGTTATATGTGTGTATTTAGTTGTTGTAGTTACACTCTATTTTTGTACACACTTTTATATGCGGATATTATAGAGAATTTTAAAAGGCTATGGTTGTAAGTGTAAACAAAATTTTACACTCTAACTTGTGTGGATAAAGGAGAAAAAAAAATCCACATTAATCTAACTGTGGAGATATTTGTGTGTACAAACACAACTTTTTTTAGTGAGGATTCCTGTAAATATTGCATATGAACAATCTCAAACACAACAAAAAGTATGCATAAATGAGATATGTGGTATGAACTATCAACTATGAAGGGGGATAGCGTGTGTTTTAGAAAAAAGAGACACCCAAGCGAGTATAGTTTCACCATAAAAGATAATGGTAGGCTGTCTTTTCAGCTTTCAAGTAAAAAGAGTAATAGTCCATGATTATTGGTTGCTTATATCAAATTTTTTGAGACTGCAACATGAAAAAAAATGGCACTTTACAAATAAATGTAGATACATACTTCAAAGTTCAAGAAGATAAAACTTGCGAGAAAATTCATATTGAAAATACGAAGCATTTTACATATAAATGCAGATAAATAATCCAAAGTTCGAGAAGATAAGAAAAAATACTTGGAGAAAATTGGTATTGAAAATATGAATATGATTTTATGAAGAAATGTTACATTTACGTAAATTTTGCAAAAACGTTTTCACAAAATGATGTGACATGATAAATTTAACTCTAAACATTGCCTTTCTTGTTTTAATTGCCCAATTTATGTAATAGTTACAATGACGCATCATTTAGTGAAAATGTTTTTTATTAAATTTATCTGGATTGAGAATTTCTCGAATCTAGAAAGTAATTGCAATAGGAGACAAAGTACATACACAAGGTGTGTTTGTGTAACACCCCCAAATCTCGGTACAGCGGAAGACTTAATCAAGTTTTCGGGGCGTTACTATTGGATTGGTATCGCACACAAGTATAACAAAAGATAGTCATTTAATCATTCAAAACCAATCCCAAATTTAAGTATTCAAAACATTTAGTTCAAAAGTGTAAATATTATGCGCAAAACATAATTTAATAAGATAGGTCCCCAAAGTTTATCAGCGTCAGAATTGATCCTTGAACCCGCCTTCTTGCCAAGCTTCCACCGATCACGTATACCAAACATCTCTCAAATACCTGAGAAATCATGCTAAAAGGTCAGCTTACGCTGGTGAGTTCATAGGTTTAAGTTCAACAAAATCATAGTGGACTAGTAGGAGTTGATTTGCTATGCAAGACCTAAGATAGAATAATACCGTTTGCACACACCGATCCTACCCGGATCACCAACCATATACTCACATCCCGTATCCAGGGATTACTCGGGCCCCTCGACTCTAGTCCAGCACTGTCGTGGCAACCTCTAGAACAGTTGCCAACCCCGGACTAGGTCGAGGTAGAAGTCTATTCTTAGCTAGGCAACGGTTAAACCTAGACTAAGGCAACAGCTACCGTACATCTATCTAAACAGTCAAGCATACAAGCAAATCCAAATAGTTTTAACAGTCCAAAAACAGTAGCATGATTCTCACCCCAATATAGTTAAAACGTAGATAAAAGTGGGGCTATGAAACTCACCTTAGCCACAACAATGCACTATTCACTATTGACACGACTGGCATATAAAGTTAATCTCCATGGCATCCAAAAGAATGTACGACGAGTACAATAGAATAGTTGTGACGCAACCTAATGCGTATACGATATTCTTAGAATACGGCTCATACGATAAAGAAATCAATAGAAAGTAATGTGTTGTAGTTTTCGTGGACCGTTCATGTGGTTACTTTCAAAAGTACATTATCGTTCCCAAAAGTTCATAATTAATATCTCAAAAGTTTAGTTTTAACGTTTCGTGTGGTGGTAAGAAACATAGGCGCGACACACAACTATGAAAAGAAGATATCGACATAACCGAGACATGCAGACTGTAACTCACGCCAAAAAGGAAAAGACATTGACAAAGTCAATAAATACCGACGATACTCAAGTTAGTCAAAGACTAGGAAGCGACGACAACTATTTGCAACATAAATAGGTTAATTGATGGGTTTCGGCAATTTACCCAATAATCCCCAAACATACATGTTTAATAACAAAAGACAAGTTTCCATTTATCGCTCAATTAATAAATGTTCCTCAATCGCTATTCATAATTATACAAGTTTACAAGAAAGTACTTCATATAAGGTATATTAAGTAATGTACTATAAGTGACACGTTCGTTTATTCCAACGTTTCTAAATCAATACGACTTCAATAAGTTATATTATCAAAATGATATTTCCTAACAAGTTTATAAAAACCAACATTAGTTGTAAAACAAGAGCTACCATCGTATTCAATAAGGGTTTATAATAGATCAAACCATCTCCGATAATAATATATATAGCTATATAATTCAATAGCAGCTTAGATGTGAAAACGGAATATTTAGTTTTATTGCAAAAACAATAATACTAGCTCATTTAAACCAAAACGTTCAATAAAGTACGACATACTAATCAATATATATGTTATTAACAAGTTTATAAAAGATATTTTGTATTCATAAACACAAGTTATTATCGTAGTACATGAGGGTTTTTAACTATATAGAATCGTATTCATTGATAATACATATACATCTAATTATCTCGTTATTAGTCAATATGTGATAATAAAATATCTAGACCCATTTAAGTCAAAACATTTGTCAAAATATAATTCAATACTAATATAACTCGCATAATAAACGTTATTTCAAATTTATAAACCGTATTAAATCTTACCACGTATATGTAATATCCGTTACCAATTATATAAAACGAGTAGTTATCTCTTAACGTTTATCACCTCGTTTTGTAGTTATTTATTCGATACTTACTATCATTACATTCTTAACTTAATGTTAATAAACACTTATCATGTACAACTTCCATTATCATGTTTTGCATTTACCCAAACAACTCAAGATATTACTTGCTATGTACTCCCTCCGTCCTATATTAAGTGTCCACAATGAAATCTTGGGATGTCCCAAATTAAGTGTCCTGAATCTATTTCAACAAGATATTACTTGCTATGTACTCCCTCCGTGTTATATTAAGTGTCCACAATGGAATCTTGGGATGTCCCAAATTAAGTGTCATGAATCTATTTCAACCAATGAGATGAGAGTTTAGTGGGTAAAAATAATATTTGATTGGTGGAGAGTGTATTAGTGAAATTTTCTAAAACTTTGTGCACTTTGAAAGTGGACACTTAATATGGGACGGATGGAGTATTTATTTAATAACCGTTAACTCTAATATGTCCAATATCATGTATAATTCCGTATTCAAATCCAAATAGCAATCCCCATATTATCCGAACATACTATTTCGTGATTAAACAAATGAAACCATGTTGATTCATTAACCAAGTTTACTAGTCTCAATATTTCACGTTACAATAATATTTACTACTTATCGACTACGTTTACCAAGTCTCACTTGAATTGAACCCGTAACCTATATATCCCATGCCATATTTCCAAATTATAACCAAGGCAAAACAACCATCAAGTTATTATCCGGGTCAAACGTGACCCGAGCGCAACATAACACATATATGTTCAAACCCTAACTTGACCAAGAGACAAAAGAATTAAATAGTTACTCGAACCCAAATCCAACTCGTGACCAAACTGCCATGACCCGAGACTGACCCACTAGGCAGACCCGAAAACTAATAACATCCAATCTCCAACGAGTTGACCCGACCCACTGAGTCAACTCGACTCAGTGAGTCTCTCGTGCCCAACTGCCATCACACACCCGAATGCAAAACCACACGATTTCGAGACCAACAATGAATCGACCCACTGTTTTTAAGACTCACATCCACACGAATTGTTATACTCAGAATAATTTCTAAAACTGATTTGATACACATGTCCAAAAACCAATTCGAGACCAAAACAAAGAAATTAAACCCGTTTTTAAACCTTTTCGAACCACAAAGTTATTATATAAATCTCTTTTTCTTTATTAAATCTGATTCACATAAACCTTAACAACATATTTAAAAATCTGATTTTGATTCCACGAAAACGAGATACATACACGCGTAACCCACCAAGCTTGGATCCCTTGAACTCGTTATCAACCAAAAACCCAAATGTCCGAATCTATAAATCAAGATTTAGGGCGTGTCGATAAGTTTGGACGTGATTATTATGCACAAACGTGGTCACAAGACACCTATCTATCGTTTGGGATAGGTGGTGTAATTATTGGTGGTTGCCGGAAAGTTGGCCGGGGAAGATGATGGCGCCGGAACCCTAAAATGGGTGGCCGGATTTTATCTTAGAGAGAGAGGTTGTGTGTGTGTGATTTTTAGAGAGAGAAATAAGTGGTGAAAATGGGAGAGTGGTGAGGAGGAGGGGTATAAATACTCTAAGGAGGGACTAGACATGTTCTATTGAAACTTCAAGGGTGGCTACGTAAATTATTCCAAGGACCCTAAGTGAAACTTTATAAAACTTGCTATATATTCGGTTCTGGGCTCGTTTTGACTAGTAATCGAAGGATTCGTGACTCGGGAGTTACGCCATTTTTTTTAAAATACTAATTCCAATAAAAACGATATAAAATACGACTCGTGTCTCAAATTAAATCAAACGATCGCTCAAATCGACGTTTCTCCTATTACGACGCATCGAGGAATTTACGAGTTGTCACTGTTTGGTACTTTGGTATAGGGTAACTATTATTGGAATGATAAGAACATTTAGTACATTGACACGGGAATGAAATAGCAATTGAAAATCTCAATATATTGGTTTTACGAAACCAAGCTAAGGAGGTGACTTTAGATCCATTCCTAGTCTTTTTTTAAGTCATCTCCATTTTCATTTCCCTAAAACACATGACGTACGACATTAAGCAGGCCTTTTAGACACAACCCAAAGTCCTAGCTAAACGCCAATACAGTGTATAGTATAGAGTCAAGTATGATTAGCATCCATCATAAATAACTTGACTTGTGTCAACATCACATACGAAATGCAATGATTCATTCATATCGAATAGTATGACACTAGTGCAAGTGTTGATCATTTGAGACCATTCAAGTAACCCCGACCTATCATGGTGTCTTTCTATTCAATCTATTGTATTGACAACCCATATACAAGGTGACATCCAAAGGCTATATTCTATTTTGAAATTTGTAGCAAATGTTATCACGTCCGAGACTATTTATGTGAAACCTATAGAACCGAACCTAATTATAATATCACAATATGGAATGTAGTTTATTATCATATGCAATCAAGCATCATTAACATGACTTGCGTGGAAATCATGTGTGATTACGGTTCTCGTTATTACAATATAGAGTGTTGTTTATTGTTGTATAATATCAAGCATCGTTACCACTGAATCATTATCACTACTTGTGTGAACATCTTGTGTGATCACAATTCTCGTTATTATTGAAGATCACACATTCATTATCGCTTAAAGTATATTGTAAAGGAATCATTACAATTTATTTATTGCATGCATCGAGCAAGCATTCAAAGTATATCATTGATACAAATTAAATACGAAGTATAATTTGAAAACATCATTTTGGTAAACAAGTGTTATCACATCCGATATTATTCAAGTTAAACATAGTAAGCAATTGTCTATTATATCTCGATTTTAAATAACCCAACTTACGTGATCTTAAGTTATAATCCCGGTTATCAGCTACTACTCAATTACCGTTAGATATTATGAAAGATCACATTTATAATCTCGTATATAATCCCGATTATCGTTAATACGACTTACATGACTCAAATTATTTTATAACAAACATGAAAAATACAACCAGTTATTAACTTTTTAACGATCTAAACTGAGGAAAATATCAATAAATTTTCAAAAATAAATTAATTTAGTTTTGCGTACCAAAAATGTGTTTTTATTTAAAAAGTATATACACCAACTAATTATATTTATTCTAAATATTAATTGGAATGTAAACCTTTAGTCATGATATGTCATCGCTAAAGATTGAGCGGGAAAACATTTTCGAGCCATATTTTTAGAGGAAAATATAATTTTGCCAAAGATATTGTATTTTTACTTTTAACAACGACTTTAGATAATTTTAATTTTTTAATATTTTCTGGCCTTTAATAAATTAACAATAAAAAAATATTTTTTAATTTTAGCTAGGACGACGTGGCTAAAGACTTTAATAGTTTTTGTTTATTTCCTCTCCCAATCATCATAATAAAATAATAATTTTATATTTTTAGCGGAGACTGTTTTTTCATGATTGTAGCGTTTGATTGGGCACGGGCGTTCATGTCTTTCTTAGAGGTCAAGTTGCCACCTATCTATCAAAGAGGGATTTCCCGTCCTATCTCGGTATATTTTATCGAAAGAAGGAAGAAAAATATCATGATTTCCTTAATTCTGTGAGAAAGGTAAAAAAAAGGGTTTGTTAGAGCTCGGGTAGATAAGAAATCAATAGAATGGGTCTCTGTTTTTCATAAATGAAGACACTGAAAGGATCGAGATCTCGTAAATTTATTGTCTTTCGTGCTTCAAATCAGAAAGAACTTCTTTCGCTATTGAATCCATGCCAAAGCTGTCAGCTTATTAGCATCCCTCTTATGCATTAGGAATTTCCCGAAAAGGTTTGATTGAATCACATACGTTCATAGTCCCTATCTCTGCCCCAACACTAACCAAAAGGTAGGCATACTCCGCACTTTCCTAGGTGTGCATCGCCATCTACTAAAAGTAGGGTGGTTTCTATAGATAGATTGGGCATTCGTAACCAAGCAATAACCGATGCTACAACATAAAATAAAGCAATACGTGGTGGCCCCTAAAGGCGTAACTGATAGGTTCTATTTTATTTGCCCATGCAAGTCATCCCATACTCCAAAAAAGCAAATGCGAGGTCTAGAGAGTGGTACGTATCTACTTGGCCAAGGTGTCAATGTCAAAGTGGTTATCGAAAGTGTTGGAATGGTACCTAACTAGTATTTCTTTTCGGTAAAAAAGAATTTATTGACCCGATAGAGGAGAACCCCCCAAGTAAAAATAAATGAAGATGCATACCTCAACCCATGCAACCAAACAAAGAATTCAAGACACTCCCCGAGCTCTAAAATAAAGAAACTAACCTAAAAAATGATTGAAAACAGATCATGATTACAAACGTAAGAATAATCCAAGTTTCTACGTAATCAAAAAAAAACCTAAGGATTAACCGAAAGTAAGCACATACTAAGCCCAATAAGACACATTGGCGTGGATATACATGAGGCAAACTGAAAAAGAAGTATACATATCAAATATATATTGACATGTCATTTGTTCAATTTGGTCGATCTTATACTTCTTAATTCTTTTATCTCTATGTTCCCACATATACCTAATCGATAAAAAACCAAAATGGATTTTTAGGCTCAATTCCATTTATTTTTGCTGAGTCGATTATTACTTGTTCATCAGCAACCGATCTAGCTCGTGAAATATATAACATTCTTGATCCATCCTTTTACTAGTCTTCTTGGCTGGAATCAAAAAAGATTCTACGATCTGCTTCTGCTCCTTCTCCTTAAGGATAGGGTCGTCGTTGGTCCTTTTTTGCACTAAAAAATTAGTCAGAGCAATTAACTGTCTACGTACGAAATTTATGGAACAAGAATAAGTAACCAAGAGGGATAAAAGAAGAGCGATGTATAGTGAGAAATCTCACCGCTACCTTTCGACGATAAAGCCTTCTTTTACATCCAATCCCCTAGACAAAGCAATAGGAAATGTTACAAGCCATTGTTGTTCTTTTGATGATGAACCACTCTGATACAAGCTAAAGTGACCTTTACGCTTTGTCCCTAGTGCATAGGGCCGAGAAAGTTCCACTTCATATTTTTGACGAAATATTTGCGTCAAAAGTCATAGTCAAAATTTGAAAACGTTTTAGCTACGACATTGTCGTCGTGAAAAGTGATTCCCTGATTCGAACGTTGAAAATCCTTTATTTTGTCCTTTACTGGACTTTTAACCACATCTTTGGTCATGGCTAAATGTGTTTCCACTAAATTCCCGATTCTAGTAGTAATATTACTTTTTTTGCAAGGCAATAAAATATATTAATAGCAAAGGACGTGACACCAAACTTAAACCATCTTTTTTCTAGTAGTAAAGAAAAACGCATTTCTTATCTCTAGTAATATATAAAGCATCTGGTACTATTTCATAGTTAGTAAGGCTTAAAATTTCATACTCCATAACTTGCTTATTATGGAAGGATCTCAAAACTTGATCGATACTTATAACCTCAAAACTTGTAACCGTCATATTAAGGTTCAATTAAGTGATTTAATGGGAAAAAATGTGTAACAGTCATATCAATACTTGTAACATAAAAAACTGAAAAAAAGTTATTGATATATATAATATAAAAAAAAAAACTTTTGGTTTATGAAAGAATCAAAAAACTACAACACAAAATAATCATACTTCATGCATAATAAATTCAGCCATCCTAGATTTGGATGGAGAAATCTCTTTCTGATTATTTGCTTATTTGAGCTGAAATAACATTTACTCACCCCAAAATATAGTTACCCATGATATCCGTCGCCGTATTGCGCCAGTGCCTGCTAGTAAAGTAATAAAGGAAACATTATTAAAAAAAAGCAACTGACCAACCACGAAAAACAAAAGAATCATTAAAAAAATAATATACGAATTAAAAGCAGACCCAATAAAATAACCACTAATTTCATATTCTCACGGCGGCTTTTAGTTTCGACAAATTGGTACATTATTTAAAGAGAACATTTTGAGAGGTGGCTTTGTTGTCTAGTAAACCACTTAAGTTATAGCAAATAAAAAATTTCTATCATTTTCTCCTATACCAAAATTAGAAATTATGTAGCACATGTCATTCTTTCTAACAGTATATTGAGTACGATTACCCTAACACAATACATAGTTTTTTTTATTACCAAGTAACATTATAAAAACATAATTTAAATCTTAATAATATCATAGTAACTATAATCAAACTGTTAATCTTGAACTACAAAATCCAAGCTCAATGAGACAGATTAGGTGCATGTGAACAGGGCCGTCTCGTGGATTTTCGGGGTCCTGTGCCATTTTGACAATATAAGCCTCTTGAACAACACGAATAAAATCAAATAATCATATGATAGTTATATAGTTAAAAGTAAACGTACAACGGAAACAACAATAGTTGATTATGCCGGGGTGAGGTATGACGATATAAAAAACTAAGTATCTGAAACATAGATATAATGTTGTATAATATTTCCTCCGTATTTATTACATTAGTATCATCGGACCACTTACCACATGTCCACATATACACTTCTTTAGCATCAAGTATGTATTAAAAAAATCATTTAAGAAACCATGGACAAATTGTAATAATTTTTTTAAACTTGGGCTGAAAATGTAGATTATGTAAACCCACTTGTACGTATTTTGGTCTTTTGGATCAAAACTAAAAGGATGGGATACAAAATGTGAAAAGCCATATAACTAGCTATTTTTTATGTTGTTATTTGTGAAATCACCATAAACTCATTCCTGTACTTTTTTATAACATCATGTAGATTTAAGAATACATTGCCATCAAATTCACGTAAAACCATATATTAAATCAACCCTGCATTTATAACATCGAAGGCCCCAAAAATTTTGGGGCCCTGTGCGGTTGTGCACCCTACACAGCCTCAAATCCGACCATGCACGTGAACGCCATATGCTGATGCACCTTACTTGGACTTTGATGTCATCCAGCACAGGATCGGCGTCACATAACGGAGTAAACACTTGGTTAATGGTTGTTGCAATTTTGGATCACACGGACAACACAAAAAAACATGTAACAATAGTAGCATATAATAATGCATGAAAACAGAAACGGCCATTTCATGAAACAATATAAATCAACATTGCATACCATGATAACATTAAAGAGACAAAAACAACATAAAACTTGATAAACACAAACGAATCATATGTTTCTAACCTTTTAGTGTCGTGGGATTTTAAGTTTTTATGTCATTGCTGCAATCATTTTCTTCTACAAATGCTGGAACTATTTTACGTTCGTTCGTGAGTGTGTCATTGGCATAGATCTTGGGGAGTATGTATAAGATTGTGTTAGGGTTTGTGATAAACTATATATGGTAGAGATTGTGTTACAATACAATATCTAAAACCGATAATTCCTAATAATCAGGAATCGATTTTGCCACATAAGATTCGGATTTAGGCTTTCATGCATGCGTTTTTGATGATTAGTGTTGAAGCATAATCTGGCGCGGACTGGATTCAACGACTCTTCTTGGCCGTTAGTCGTCTTCTCGAGCCCTAGTAGACCTGTCAACAAAGAGAACCCGTTAGGAGTGGACCCGGAGCCGTAGCCCCGGGGTCCACCTCCGACGGTCAAGTTAATATGCGCTGTAGCATAACAAAAGATGTTAGGTTTAGAGATAACCTGCGTGTGTATATATAGGCATGCATTAGGGTTTAGGTGTAGAGTGGGCCGCTGATGCCGAGCCTGACCCATTCCTGGCCCAGTCCGGACCATACGTCTACAATTAGGATTCTTAACAACCAAGCAAAAATTTTATTCATGTCATGTCAAGAATGATGTCACTAAGCATCAAGGAAAGAGTTTAGATTTGTAATATATACATGTAATTATATCAGTCAATGTAGCAATTTGTACATGTATAATTTATCTCTAATTTGTGCACTTAAATGCCCAACTTTTTGAATTGCACATGTAAAATGATGATTTTACCTTTTTTGTAACCATTCTATTGACAACAAATGGTAAATTATTCATTTTATATGTGCGAAATACCCCAAACTTAAGCAATTTAAAAGTTGTGCATTTAAGTGCACAAATTTTTGTTCGCTCCCTAAACTACAAAAAATGTCAAATATGATACATTTTCAAGTGATTAGCCATTAATCATCAAGTGACTATAAATGTCAATGTTAAATAGTAAACTAGATATGCCTTCATACTGTAACACCCCCAAATCTCGGTACAGCGAAAGACTTAAACGAGTTTTTAGGGCGTTACTGGATTGGTACATCACACAAGTATAGCAAACAAGATAATCATATTAAAGTTCAAAAACTAATCCCAAATTAATTATCCAAATACAATCATCCCAAAATAATTAAATGTAAGGCCCAAATAGGTCCGCATAATATTATCATAGTTTAAATTTAATTTACGTGTAAACTAGCACTCCATAATACCATGCCTCATTGCCAAGCTTCCACAGAACTAGCACTCCAAACATCACTTAGATACCTGAGAAAAACATGCTAAAAGGTCAGCTAATAGTGGTGAGTTCATAGGTTTAAGTCCAAATTCTATAGTGGACCTGTAAGAGTTTATTTGCTATGCGAGACTAAGATAGATACATGATAACGCTACACGCGTCGTTCGGGGTCAAAGGAAATTCCTTTTCTTTGGGCAAGTTTTATAACACCCTAGGCAGTGAACCTAATCGTTGTAATGTAGTATTAGGGTAAGCCACGGGTATTGATATCGTTCTTTAGGGGAATAGGAATGCTAGTGAGAAGTTACTACGCTAAGGTTGGGGTTGAGGAAGATTATTTTTTATCTTTTTATGTTTTTTTAGGAATTAGAAAGGTACGAATCTTGGAGTTTGGATTTGGGGGTTGGTATTTCTACCGATTACTCTACTTATCTAATTATCTAATCTAAGGTGTATGCAGTCTATGTCAAATTATTGTGTGCTCGTATGATGGTTTAAAGATGTGTTTACTTAGGTTTTATTACTCCTTAATTATCTCCTATTGATGGTTGAATTGTCACGTCCTTATTCTTAATCGCGTTGTGTGTCTAAAGTCGTAGGGTATGCGTTTGTCCCTAACTCTTTGAAACTACCAAAGGGTCTCGTCTACAAAAACCTCTAGGAATTATAAACTCTAACTCTAAGGCACTCTTTGGATGGTTTAGCATACAACTGCTCTAAGTGTTATAGTCCAAGGTTCACAAAGATCAACCAAGCATTAATTACATAACGAATGACCTATCGCATTACTAGATCATTAACAATTAAGATAAGAGACAACCAATCAATATTCAATAATTAAGTTTCATATTCCCTAAGCAAACACACAAGTAAATTAGCCGGACATGGAGAACATGCAAACATACACACAAGTAATTGAAGACATAATTGAATTAATGAAGTAAAACACTTATCTTGGTGTAAGATAGGGTTTGAAACCCTAAAATACTGTACAAGATAGCCTTGGTTCGGTTTAGGTTTTTACTCCAAAAGACTACACACTAAAACTGAAAAATTCGGATTCTATATATAATATTACAATCGCGACGGAGTCACCTTATGATTTGTGACGCCGTCGGGTCGCCGTCATTATGGTTTCGTCTTGGCCACGTTAGTCTTGCGACGGCGTCACCTTGTACTTGTGACGTCGTCCCCTTCTGTCTCTGACGCCGTCTGGATCAAATCTAGGCCGTCTAAGTTGCGACGGCCTACTCTTTCAAAGTCTGACACCGTCTCTTGAAAATAAGCAATTTGGCTACTGAGCCGTCACAGAAGTGCTCCGACGGTGTCTCAGTTAAGCAGTGACGCCGTCCCCTTGTATTTCAGCAGCTTGAGTGTCTCGATTTTTTACTTTGGCCATTTTCTTCGTATATCCGCGCCTTTTCGTCCAAATAAGTGCCATTTCAGCAATTTGCTTTCAAGAGACCTAAAAAGTGAAAAGGAACGATATTAAGTAATAACGGATACAAAAGTGATCAAATAAGGGCTTAAACGACCCCTCAAAAAGGTACATTTTAAAACCTTATCAAATTTCCATACACTTGGTATTTGCTTGTCCTCAAGCAAATGTGCTTTTAGCCAATTAATTTATAAGTTAGAGGTCATGAAGCATTGGTTTAAAACAGTACACAACACATATAAGCCTCGCAAAAGTCATAACAAGCACTGAAATTACATACTAGCACCTCACATGGGGTGTTTGGATACTCACATCTCTCGGGTGTATATGAAATATAACAAGTTGGAAATGGAAGATAAACACTCATTAACCTGTCCTAGTACATAGATTACCATAGGCTTGAGAATAGATCAAACCTCCATCGCTTTGGCGTAAGCACCTAGGAAAGACTATCAAAGAGGTCTTTAAAGGGTTGTAACGTTAGGCTTACGGTAGGGAAACAAAGGGTTTGGTGGGATAGGCTATTTAGTGGTGGCAAGTCAAAAATCTATATGTTACGCATACGAAGAATGGCGTTGCTAAGCCAAGACTCGACACTCTAAACTCTAGATAACTGAAACAAAAAAACATAAATTTAAAGAAAGATGTAGGATGGTAGCCCGTGTTTTTTTTTTTTTTTTTTTTTTTTTTTTTTTTTTTTTAACACTCTATTTTTTTTCTTTTCTCTTTTTCTATTTTTTTTTCGATTTTTTTTTCATACACTTTTACTCTACCATCCTCTACGGTAACATCAAAATGATAGGGATTTATAGGCACATCCCTACACTTGAGTTTTTATTACTCTAACACTAATTTGACCCGAATTGAAAAGATCAAAACAATTGGAGTACATTATTATGCAAATAAGGGAATTTGACGTTCCCTTCCAGTCATTTCATAAACTTTAACTTTTCCCATGAGTCCCAATCGTTCTAAAACTGTATACAAAGGATATGACTCGACTTAGCAACTCATGCAAGCAACTAGATAATTGAACTAAGGGTTTAGGGTGATAACAATAATGCACTTAAAGTGAGTGCATACAAGGTAGGCTAAGGCGATTTGGGTGTACATTTGAGGGTGGGGTGTAAACAATGCTCTTCATTGATATTCCGGAAAAACCGAAACATCATGAGAACAGTGAAAAGGATAGGCTCTGAGGGGTTAACTAGGGGTATCGTGTACTAAAGATGAGTACAACGCAAAGGTGTGGGGGAATTACTCAACCGATGTGGAAGAAGTAATTATATTACGGATATCAAACAAGGGTTATCCTAATGCCTCTTATCATTTAGTTATTTCTAACTACACAAGTGTAGTCTTAATAGCGATCTCGGAATGCATCACAAAACAAGTTCTAGAATCTGATATACTACCGGTTCACACTCTAAGCATTAAAGATGAATGATTTAATTCCTACTAATCTAAGGGCGATCCTCACATTTTGGGTGAAATTTAGGTGGTAAAGGGTTTTTGTGCTAGTCATGCAACTTCCTATCCGTGAGACGCTTTTGTTAAGACTAATGGCCCACTCCTATATGTCATAAAAAATTTTAAATTTGGTGCTAAAATTACCCAAACCGACATTTTTTCATGGTTTATTACACAAATACAATTGGACAAAGCAAATAGTCAAGGATAAGCATAGTTTCAAAGTTCCCATTTTATTTTCCCTCCCTACACTTAAACTGAACATTGTCCCGAATGTTCCCCGAAAGTATCAAAGTTATGATAATAGAAGGTAATGAAAAACGAAAGAAACTAATACTCCCCTGATTAGCTCGGTAGGATCCATGTGTGAAGTAGTGGTTAAATCCTTTCCAAGAAGAATGTATGCGTGAAAAGCCCCTTCCAACCTTATGTAACTTTTTCTTGATAAATTAAACCTGCACACTTGAAGAAAACAAACGAAACCTTCGCGTAAAATCGGTGGTAATAATTTATATAAGACTCGACTAAACTAGGATATAATGCTTGTGGAATGGATGTTTACAGAATTTCTGGAAAATTAAGACCTGGAAAATTCCAAAAATTTATAAGTAGCTCAGAAAAAGAGAAAAAAAAAGTAATATGTTGTTTTTACTCCTTCCTGACGCCGTTAGGTTGTGATCCTGACGCCGTCAGGTTATCCTGACAAAAACTGGTCTGCGATTTTCTGGAAAAAAAATTCTGGAAAATTTACATCTTTAGAATCTGGAAAAATTTCTGCAAAACATCCATTATGACTCGATACAAGCATTTGACTCGAACAAACACACATATATATCTTTTAATTAATTGTTATTCTCATGTTTACGTTTCTTTTGAAAACGTGTGTAATCCTCCCTACACTTATCCTTTATGTAAAATACCTTTATATGCAATTAAGACAAGGTTAAAAACAAAATAAAGCATTTTTACAAATTTAAACATGAGAATAAGCAATCAATAAAAGATATATGACACTAACAAGCAAACAATTAAGCATGGGTTGCCTCCCACGAAGCGCTTTTATTTATTTATGAGTCTTGTAGCTAGACTCGTAGTCGTGCTCCTACGTTTTCCTCCTCTTAGAAGCCCATTCAATTATCTTAACTTTGTTCTCATCACGAATATATTCAGGGCCCAACTCTAGACAAGCAGTATAGTGAATCTTGTCTTCCCAATCAACTTCAAAGGCCGGAATGCTGTCTACATCTAGATCATCAATACCCTCAAACTTCTTATTTTTGTAGGGCATTATATACTTAACACATTCGGTCTCATTTGAGAATTTGACTATTCCTTCCTCTTGATCATAAACCATCTTAGATTCCTCAATAAATGGTCTCCCAAGTATCACATCTCCTAAGACTCCATCAATAATGCCCTTAACATTCTATAGGATCATGAAATCACACCTATATGTGAAGTTTCCTATGAAAAAATGCAATCCTTTAACCCTCCCGACATAGTTACTCACCTTCCTAGGGTAAAAGGGGTCCCTCATCGGTCCTAAATCTTCACTCATGATCCAATTGTAGTAGAGTCTAGACATTATGTTCATGGGTGCTTTATAATCTATGTAAGTGTGATCCCTATATAAGTACCCAATCATGCACGGTATTTTGATATTTTCAGGGTCACCACTTTTTATGCATGGTTCGAAAGGCGGTCGCTGGAAGTTAACTACATTATAGTGATAAGTGGTTTCCATCCCATTAGGGTATGAATCGAAATACTCCCTAAGTTCCTCTTCCTCCTTACTTCCATCCATAATTTCCAAAACCTTATAATCACCTTCCACAATTTCATCTTCCGAATCACTTGAGGTGGAATCACTATCTAAGGTACTAGTGGATTCCTCAAGGGCTTTCTCAAGTGCGCTTTCAATTATCCTATTTAGTTTCTTAAGTTCTCTAATTTCACTAACAATGCGAGCTCGGAGTTGGTTGGCAAAAGTTGGATCGAGTGGTGGGTATTTGTTTGATGGGGAGTTGTTGCTTGGTGGTTTATCACCTTCCATGATGAAAAGTGATGGGTTACGAACAAAGGTCACGAAGAAGGGGGATAGACTACGAGAAAGCTAAAAAATGAGAAAAAATTTACTTGATAGGAATCAAGCAAAGAAACCTAAACGAGGTGGACTACTAACTAGCTATTCTATTCCCCGGCAGCGGCGCCAAAAACTTGATAACGCTACACGCGTCGTTCGGGGTCATAGGAACTTCCTTTTCTTTGAGCAAGTTTTATAACACCCTAGGCAGTGAACCTAATCGTTGTAGTGTAGTATTAGGGTAAGTCACGGGTATTGATATCGTTCTCTAGGGGAATAGGAATGCTAGTGAGAATTTACTACGCTAAGGTTGGGGTTGAGGAAGATTATTTTTTATCTTTTTGTGTTTTTTTAGGAATTAGAAAGGTACGAATCTCGGGGTTTGGATTTGAGGGTTGGTATTTCTACCGATTACTCTACTTATCTAATTATCTAATCTAAGGTGTATGTAGTCTATGTCTAATTATTGTGTGCTCGTATGATGGTTTAAAGATGTGTTTACTTAGGTTTTATTACTCCTTAATTATCTCCTATTGATGGTTGAATTGTCACGTCCTTATTCTTAATCGCATTGTGTGTCTAAAGTCGTAGGGTATGCGTTTGTCCCTAACTCTTTGAAACTACCAAAGGGTTTCGTCTACAAAAACCTCTAGGAATTATATACTCTAACTCAAAGGCACTCTTTCGATGGTTTAGCCTACAACTGCTCTAAGTGTTATAGTCCAAGGTTCACAAAGATTAATCAAGCATTAATTACACAACGAATGACCTATCGCATTACTAGATCATTAACAGTTAAGATAAAAGACAACCAATCAATATTCAATAATTAAGTTTCATATTCCCTAAGCAAACACACAAGTAAATTAGCCGGACATGGAGAACATGCAAGCATACACACAAGTAATTGAAGACATAATTGAATTAATGAAGTAAAACACTTATCTTGGTGTAAGATAGGGTTTGGAACCCTAAAATACTGTACAAGACCGCCTTGGTTCGGTTTAGGTTTTTACTCCAAAAGACTACACACTAAAACTGAAAAATTATGATTCTATATATAATATTACAATCGCGACGGCGTCACCTTATGATTTGTGACGCCATCGGGTCGCCGTCGTTAGGGTTTCGTCTTGGCCACGTTAGTCTTGCGATGGCATCACCTTGTACTTGTGACTCCGTCCCCTTCAGTCTCTGACGCCGTCTGGATCAAATCTAGGCCGTCTGAGTTGCGACTGCCTACTCTTTTAAAGCCTGACACCGTCACTTGAAAATAAGCAATTTGGCTACTGAGCTGTCACAGAAGTGCTCCGACGGCGTCGCAGTTAAGCAGTGACGTCGTCCCCTTGTATTTCAACAGCTTGAGTGTCTCGATTCTTGACTTTGGCCATTTTCTTCGTATATCCGCGCCTTTTCGTCCAAATAAGTGCCATTCCAGCAATTTGCCTTCAAAAGACCTAAAAAGCGAAAAGGAATGATATTAAGTAATAACGGATACAAAAGTGATCAAATAAGGGCTTAAACGACCCCTCAAAAAGGTACATTTTAAAACCTTATCAATACACAATATCACACCAATCACATACCAATATCACAATCAATACCATCAATAACATAATCGACGTCATAGTAGGGCCCTAAGCAACACTAGCCAGCGCAGTCGTAGCAAGGTCTAGAACAAATGCTACCCTGGACAAGGTTGAGGGTTTAGCCTATGTGGATACGAGTTTACATTTTAAACACCGCTAAATTATTTAAAACGGAAATATAATTATCAAACTGTAAGCACGGGTTACTTTAACATTTTTTAAAAACTTGAAGGAGTATTTTTTTAACTTTATCAACGCTCATTATGTGCTATTAAACTTGCATTATGTGTACAACATAATATCAGTAATGAAATTTAAATAACAACATCAACATCTTTGTCAGCTAAATAAAATGAAATCTTGAGTTACCTAACATAAATTATTATAAATATGTTAATAAATTCTAATGGATATTAATGCATAATGAACTAAAATGTGTATATAGTGATACCATGCCTCATTGCCAAGCTTCCACAGAACTAGCACTCCAAACATCACTTAGATACCTGAGAAAAACATGCTAAAAGGTCAACTAATGGTGGTGAGTTCATAGGTTTAAGTCCAAATTCAATAGTGGACCTGTAGGAGTTTATTTGCTATGCGAGACTAAGATAGATACATGATAACGCTACACGCGTCGTTCGGGGTCAAAGGAACTTCCTTTTCTTCGAGCAAGTTTTATAACACCCTATGCAGTGAACCTAATCGTTGTAGTGTAGTATTAGGGTAAGCCACGGGTATTGATATCGTTCTCTAGGGGAATAGGAATGCTAGTGAGAATTTACTACGCTAAGGTTGGGGTTGAGGAACATTATTTTTTATCTTTTTATGTTTTTTAGGAATTAGAAAGGTACGAATCTCGGGGTTTGGATTTGGGGGTTGGTATTTCTACCGATTACTCTACTTATCTAATTATCTAATCTAAGGTGTATGTAGTCTATGTCTAATTATTGTGTGCTCGTATGATGGTTTAAAGATGTGTTTACTTAGGCTTTATTACTCCTTAATTATCTCCTATTGATGGTTGAATTGTCACGTCCTTATTCTTAATCGCGTTGTGTGTAAAGTCGTAGGGTATGCATTTGTCCCTAACTCTTTGAAACTACCAAAGGGTCTCGTCTACAAAAACCTCTAGGAATTATAAACTCTAACTCTAAGGCACTCTTTGGATGGTTTAGCATACAACTGCTCTAAGTGTTATAGTCCAAGGTTCACAAAGATTAATCAAGCATTAATTTCACAACGAATGACCTATCGCATTACTAGATCATTAACAATTAAGATAAGAGACAACCAATCAATATTCAAGAGTTAAGTTTCATATTCCCTAAGCAAACACACAAGTATATTAGCCGGACATGGAGAACATGCAAGCATACACACAAGTAATTGAAGACATAATTGAATTAATGAAGTAAAACACTTATCATGGTGTAAGATAGGGTTTGGAACCCTAAAATACTATACAAGACAGCCTTGGTTCGGTTTAGGTTTTTACTCCAAAATACTACACACTAAAACTGAAAAATTCGGATTCTATATATAATATTACAATCGTGACGGCGTCACCTTATGATTTGTGACGCCGTCGGGTCGCCGTCATTAGGGTTTCGTCTTGGCCACGTTAGTCTTGCGACGGCGTCACCTTATGCTTGTGACGCCGTCCCCTTCAGTCTCTGACGTCGTCTGGATCAAATCTAGGTCGTCTGAGTTGTGACGGCCTACTCTTTTAAAGCCTGACACCGTCACTTGAAAATAAGCAATTTGGCTACTGTGCCGTCACAGAAGTGCTCCGACGGCGTCGCAGTTAAGCAGTGACGCATCCCCTTGTATTTCAGCAGCTTGAGTGTCTCGATTCTTGACTTTGGCCATTTTCTTCGTATATCCACGCCTTTTCGTCCAAATAAGTGTCATTCCAGCAATTTGCCTTCAAGAGACCTAAAAAGTGAAAAGGAACGATATTAAGTAATAACGGATACAAAAGTGATCAAATAAGGGCTTAAACGACCCCTAAAAAAGGTACATTTTAAAAGCTTATCAAATATCCCTACACTTGGTATTTGTTTGTCCTCAAGCAAATGTGCTTTTAGCCAATTAATTTATAAGTTAGGGGTCACGAAGCATTAGTTTAAAACAGTCCACAACACATATAAGCCTCGCAAAAGTCATAACAAGAACGGAAATTACATACTAGCACCTCACATGGGGTGTTTGGATACTCTCATCTCTCGGGTGTATATGAAATATAACAAGTTGGAAATGGAAGATAAACACTCATTAACCGGTCCTAGTACATAGATTACCATAGGCTTGAGAATAGATCAAACCTCCATCGCTTTGGCGTAAGCACCTAGGAAAGACTATAAAAGAGGTTTTTAAAGGGTTGTAACGTTAGGCTTACGGTAGGGAAACAAAGGGTTTGGTGGGATAGGCTATTTAGTGGTGGCAAGTCAAAAATCTCTATGTTACAAGCATACGAAGAATGGCGTTGCTAAGCCAAGACTCGATACTCTAAACTCTAGGTAACTGAAACAAACAAACATAAATTTGAAGGATAGACGTAGGATGGTAGCCCGTACGTTTTTTTTTTTTTTTTTTTTTTTTTTTTTTTTTTTTTTGAACACTATTTTTTTCTTTTTTCTTTCTCTATTTTTGTTCCCTTTTTTTCATACACTTTTACTCTACCATCCTATACGGTAACATCAAAATGATAGGGATTTATAGGCACATCCCTACATTTGAGTTTTTATTACTCCGAATTAAAAAGATCAAAGCACTTAGGGTACATTATTACGCAAATAAGGGAATTTAACGTTCCCTTCCAGTCATTTCATAAACTTTAACTTTTCCCATGAGTCCCAATAGTCCCAAAACTGTATACAAAGTATATGACTCGACTTAGCAACTCATGCAAGCAACTAGATAATTGAACTAAGGGTTTAGGGTGATAACAATAATGCACTAAAAGTGAGTGCATACAGGGTAGGCTAAGGCGATTTGGGTGTACATTTGGGGGTGGGGTGTAAACAATGCTCTTCATTAATATTCCGGAAAAACCGAAACATCACGAGAACCGCGAAAAAGATAGGCTCTGAGGGGTTAACTAGGGGTATCGTGTACTAAAGATGAGTACAACGCAAAGGTGTGGGGGAATTACTCAACCGATGTGGAAGAAGTAATTATATTACGGGTATCAAACAAGGGTTATCCTAATGCCTCTTATCATTTAGTTATTCCTAACTACACAAGTGTAGTCTTACTAGCGATCTCGAAATGCATCACAAAACAAGTTCTAGAATCTAATATACTACCGGTTCACACTCTAAGTATTAAAGATGAATGCTTTAATTCCTACTAATCTAAGGGAGATCCTCACATTTTGGGTGGAATTTAGGTGGTAAAGGGTTTTTGTGCTAGTCATGCAACTTCCTATCCGTGAGACGCTTTTGTTAAGACTAATGGCCCACTCCTATATGTCATGAAAAATTTTAAATTTGGTGCCAAAATTAACCTAACCGACATTTTCTCATGGTTTATTACATAAATACAATTGGACAAAGCAAATAGTCAAGGATAAGCATAGTTTCAAAGTTCCCGTTTTATTTTCCCTCCCCACACTTAAACTGAACATTGTCCCCAATGTTCCCCGAAAGTATCAAAGTTATGATAATAGAAGGTAATGAAAAACGAAAGAAACTAATACTCCCTTGATTAGCTCGGTAGGATCCGTGTGTGAAGTAGTGGTTAAATCCTTTCCAAGAAGAATGTATGCGTGAAAAGCTCCTCCCAATCTTATGTAACTTCTTCTTGATAAATTAAACCTGCACACTTGAAGAAAACAAACGAGACCTTCGCGTAAAATCGGCGATAATAATATATATAAGACTCGACTAAACTAGGATATAATGCTTGTGGAATGGATGTTTACAGAATTTCTGGGAAATTAAGACCTGGAAAATTCCAAAAATTTATAAGTAGCTCAGAAAACGAGAAAAAAGTAATCTGTTCTTTTTACTCCTTCCTGACGCCGTCAGGTTATCCTGACAAAAACTGGTCTGCGATTTTCTGGAAAAAATTCTGGAAAATTTACATCTTTAGAATCTGGAAAAATTTCTGCAAAACATCCATTATGACTCGATACAAGCATTTGACTCGAACAAACACACATATATATCTTTTAATTAATTGTTATTCTCATGTTTACAATTCTTTTGAAAACGTGTGTAATCCTCCCTACACTTATCCTTTATGTAAAATACCTTTATATGTAATTAAGACAATGTTAAAAACAAAATAAAGCATTTTTACAAATTTAAACATGAGAATGTGCAATCAATAAAAGATATATGACACTAACAAGCAAACAATTAAGCATGGGTTGCCTCCCACGAAGCGCTTTTCTTTATTTATGAGTCTTGTAGCTAGACTCGTAGTCGTGCCCTTACGTGACTTCATTACCATCATCTCCTTCCTCATGACGGTCTCTAGTGGTTGGTTCCATGTTGTAGAAGTGCCCTATGATACACCTCTCTAAAAGTTCGTCCTCTCCCCACGCATTTCTATATTCCAGTCCTAAGTTCAAGCAATCCTTATAGAAATCGAAAATCTTGGCCACAACATAATCCACTCCTTTCTTTCTATCCTCCTCATTCCTATAATAGACTGACAGTTTAAGTTCCTTTTCATCATTAGAGAGTGATGAAAACTTCTAAATCTTAAACGGCATTTGGTAAGCTATGTCGTCGGTCTCATCCTTGAATCGCACTATTCCTAATGAAGGATCATAAGTCATCCCGGTGTTTTCTATGAAAGGTTTTCCTAGAATAACGTGGGACAAGCTAGGATCTATGGCCGTGCTAATATCATCTACAATTATGAAGTCCGTAGGAAACATGAAACTACCTACATAAACGGGCAATCCCTTAATTCTACCAAGAAAATTGCAACTAACACTTGGATTATCGGGGTCTTGCCTAGTTGGAATAGGCTTCTTCATTACCCAATTGTAGTAGGTGCGAGTCATTATGTTGATTGGGGACTTGCGATCAATGTAGGCCTTTGCCACGAAAAGGTGTCCTATGCAACATGGTATGTTAAGATTCCAAGGGTTTCCAAACTTGATTCTAGGGCTTTTCCTAACATACATGTGACGGAGGTCACGCACTAAGTGAGGGTGGCGAGATAGCTCTTCTTCCGTAGGAAATTTATTGAAATAGTCATTGTCTACTTCATCTACTCCCTCGGTTTATTCATTGTCCTCAAGTATATGGTCCTCTTCGTCATTTGTTCTATTAGGTTTTACTAAGGCGATGGTATTGACGAATTGAACGTGCTTAGCTAACTTACTTGGGTCCTTAATCTCTACACCGAAAGGCTCAGGAGTTGAGATAGCATTAACCTTCCTATCACTATTGGTCATGGCTTTCAAAAGGTTATCTATCTTCCTATCCATTTCAGCTTGTTGTTGGTTAAAGCGGTCAGAGAGCTTAGCTATTTGGGCTTCTTGGGATGCGACTAGGTTTTGCAACATCCCTTCAATGTTTTGTTGGTTAGGACCATGAGATGGGGGCCATGAAAAATCATTGGAAGTGAATTCTTTGGTTTGTCCCCAATAGAAGTCGGGCTTGCCCTTCCATGCCTCTCGGGTTTCATTGAAATTCCTAGGTCCGGGTATTGTAGGGAATCTTCCTCCCGTTCCATTAATACGCGAGGATGCTTAGTCAACGGAAGCATGTTCGGGGGATCGGGTGCAAGTGCGCGTGTTATGAAGATCACTACATGGCTCACACGAGGAAGAAACTTTGTTTACATGGCGTGAAGACTTAGGATTTTCGTAGGAACTCATTAGGAATTTAACTTGATCTTCAAGTTCGATCATCCTACGGTCAGAAGGTTGTAAGTCAATGGGAGGCAAGGAGATTGCCTTAACGGTTTTGGGCAACTCACGGGGGTCATTCCAACTTTCGTTGTCATAGAGAGCACGGTCCTCTATTATACCCCATGATTCTTCCGCGGTGAGATAACTAAGTTTTCCACCGGCCGCTTGGTCAATGGATCGCTTGGTGGGGAAGTTCACATGATCCTAAAAGATTTAGACTTGGAGCCAAAGATCAATGCCATGATGAGGGACTTTATGAAGTCCTTGAATCGAGTTCATGCTTCGTAGAGAGATTCACCTTGACGTTGTTGGAACATCAAGATGTCATTCCTAAGTTTAGTGGTTCTCCCCGGTGGGAAAAATTGAGCAAGGAAGCGAGAGGTGAGATCATCCCAGCATGAGATGGAGCCGGCGGGAAGTCGCTCAAGCCAATTACTAGCTTGGTCCCGTAGAGAGAATTGGAAGAGATGCGGACGCGTGGTCTCCCGAGTGGTAGCATCAAGGTCGATGGAATCGACAATTTTATGGAAATCCCTTAGATGCTGATTTGGATCTTCGGAACGAAGTCCATGGAATGCACATCCATTTTGCACCAACCGGATGGTGTTGGATCGCAGGGCCATAGTTTGGGCTTGGTCGGGAAGCTCAATGGTGTTCCTATAGCCTAGGTGGCTTGGTCTCGAGTATTCACCAAGAGTACGGGCTCTTGGCGGGTTATTTGGTGGTAGGTTGATGAATGGTGGTTGGTTATCACCTTCCATGATGAAAAGTGATGGTGTTACGAACAAAGGTCACGAAGAAGGGGGATACACTACGAGAAAGCTAAAAATGAGAAAAATTTACTTGATAGGAATCAAGTAAAGAAACCTAAACTAGGTGGACTACTAACAAGCTATTCTATTCCCAGGCAGTGGCGCCAAAAACTTGATAACGCTACACGCGTCGTTCGGGGTCAAAGGAACTTCCTTTTCTTCGAGCAAGTTTTATAACACCCTAAGCAGTGAACCCAATCGTTGTAGTGTAGTATTAGGGTAAGCCACGGGTATTGATATCGTTCTCTAGGGGAATAGGAATGCTAGTGAGAAGTTACTACGCTAAGGTTGGGGTTGAGGAAGATTATTTTTATCTTTTTATGTTTTTTAGGAATTAGAAAGGTACGAATCTCGGGGTTTGGATTTGGGGGTTGGTATTTCTACCGATTACTCTACTTATCTAATTATCTAATCTAAGGTGTATGTAGTCTATGTCTAATTATTGTGTACTCGTATGATGGTTTAAAGATGTATTTACTTAGGTTTTATTACTCCTTAATTATATCCTATTGATGGTTGAATTGTCACGTCCTTATTCTTAATCGCGTTGTGTGTCTAAAGTCGTAGGGTATGCGTTTGTCCCTAACTCTTTGAAACTACCAAAGGGTCTCGTCTACAAAAACCTCTAGGAATTATAAACTCTAACTCTAAGGCACTCTTTGGATGGTTTAGCCTACAACTTCTCTAAGTGTTATAGTCCAAGGTTCACAAAGATTAATCAAGCATTAATTACACAACGAATGACCTATCGCATTACTAGATCATTAACAATTAAGATAAGAGACAACCAATCAATATTCAATAGTTAAGTTTCATATTCCCTAAGCAAACACATAAGTAAATTAGCCGGACATGGAGAACATGAAAGCATACATACAAGTAATTGAAGACATAATTGAATTAATGAAGGAAAACACTTATCTTGGTGTAAGATAGGGTTTGGAACCCTAAAATACTGTACAAGACAACCTTGGTTCGGTTTAGGTTTTTACTCCAAAATACTACACACTAAAACTGAAAAATTCGGATTCTATATATAATATTACAATCGCGACGGCGTCACCTTATGATTTGTGACGATGTCGGGTCGCCGTCATTAGGGTTTCGTCTTGGCCACGTTAGTCTTGCGACGGCGTCACCTTATGCTTGTGACGCCGTCCCCTTCAGTCTCTGACACCGTCTGGATCAAATCTAGGCCGTCTGAGTTGCGACGGCCTACTCTTTTAAAGCCAGACACCGTCACTTGAAAATAAGCAATTTGGCTACTGAGCCGTCACAGAAGTGCTCTGACGGCGTCGCAGTTAAGCAGTGACGCTGTCCCCTTGTATTTCAGCAGCTTAAGTGTCTCGATTCTTGACTTTGGCCATTTTCTTCGTATATCCGCGCCTTTTCGTCCAAATAAGTGTCATTCCAGCAATTTGCATTCAAGAGACCTAAAAAGTGAAAAGGAACGATATTAAGTAATAACGGATACAAAATTGGTCAAATAAGGGCTTAAACGACCCTTCAAAAATGTACATTTTAAAACCTTATCACTTTTTATGCGTTCATTAAACTTAAATTGCTTAAAATATGAGCAAATGTTAGTGGAGTATTATACTCTTAACTAATATATGATAGCATCATTTACAACTAAATTAATATTTTGAATGTTTTTTAATCTTTAAACTTTTATTATTTTTTATTTATAACTCATGAACTTTTTTCTCGAATTGACTACAAACTGAACCCGTAAGTTTGCATTAAAAGTTAACCAAAAATAATTATTTCACAAGTGTAATTATTTGATGCTATACATCGTTGATTTATGTAGGTATTTGTGTAATCTATCTATATCTATATCTATACTATCTAATAAAAGTGAGTTTTAGTACAACCCTCTAAGGCATCCTATAATTAATTTTTATACGTGTCTTGAAGCTCAGCACATTGATATTTTTGTTAAGTACTACTCATTCAAAGCATTCATCCCTTTTGTAGACGTCAATCTTCTTCAGTACGCTCCCTTTTTTAAAAATTCAAAACCATTCTACATTTTCAAAAACATATTCGGATCCATATCATTTCAAAAATGGTTTTACATACCGACTCAAACTAAATCGAATAAAAACTTTATAATTCTTTTTTTTAGAAAGTAAAACGAGGGTAATGCAATTGATGTCTTATGTTGATTTACGTTTGTTAATAGTTTGTTTTAATCTATTCTGGAAAAGAATTACATTTAAACTACTTTTTATTTTTTTTTTTAATTTTTAAAAGTTTTTGGAAATAAATTAATTAGGGAAATCACATTCATAGGAGCATTTGCAACAATAACTTGAGTTAAGGTTTAACCTCCTGCCAAGTCAGCGCCACATCAGCTTTAACATTTCACCTTAACTCACTTAAAAAACACTCATTATCATAACATTCCCAAGGTTAAACCTTAACTCACCAACAATGTACAAAAACAACCCCTCATTTAAGGGCAGAAATGAAAAAAAAAAAAGAAAAAATAAGAAAAAGGAAACAACGTGCGTTAGTAGGGTAACGCCCAACCCTTAACTTGGGAATAACTTGAAGCACGATGTGGTTAACTTGGGTTTGTTGAGTTTATGATATATAAAATACAATAAAACATAAAGACATCAGGAGTACACAACGGAAGACTTAAAGATCATAACAAATAAATAATTAACTGAAAGTATGCGTAACGTACCTCTTGCGAATGTCAAATCCTTTGAGCAAAACAAAGAAGTGGTTTGAAGAGTTGTCCCTTACCGTTCTACAACTAAAACCAATATGGTGTAAGAATAGTGTCTTACTACCACGTTCTTGTACACACGAATTAACCAACGAATCAAGCGATTGCTAGATCTAACACAAGTCCTCATTTAAGAAAAACGAAACCAAACTCCCTTACAAATGGGGTGTTCGGCCAAAATGGGACAAGAGAGAGGAGATGAGAGATCTAGGGTTAATTCAATGCACAAGTGTATGAAACCCTAGAACCTAACCCTCCTTATATACTAGTAGGTAAACTTAGGGAACAAGTTAGGGAATTAGGCCTTGTAGAGGCCCTATGGCCGGCCACTATTGAAAGCCCAAAGCCAAACCCATAACTTATCCAAGTTTTCTATTTCTAGTCCTTTCTCTTTTCATTTAACAGTCGTTAGTCATTTTTCCATTAAATACTTAACGATCGTTAACCGGACTTAATGTGCAATAATTAATCGTAAACATAAACATTAATTATTAACTTTAATTCTCATTCGCTAATGTGTGCAATTCCGTGGTCACGAGTTCGAATCCGGACATTCACATGTTTGTAAATATATACATTTCCAACAGCTCCCACTTGGATATGTTTACAAAACGTGAAATGACATTAGTTAGCGTCTAGCAACACGCCAATGCCCCCGGTACAACTTGTGTATGGTTTTCTGGAGAAAAACCAAGTTTGATGATTCATCATCATATTCATCCTTTTGTTTCTAATACCATGTTAATAAGAATATGGATCTCACTCATTTCTTAATTAACTATTCTGTTTCTCCCTTTATATGATTGATTAAGATTACCAATTCTTCTGAACAGAAGACCTTGGGTATGGCCATACAAACATCTTAACAATCCTACGAGGGGCCCAGTAGTATTATACTTCAAAATAAATTTGAAGGAAACAAATCCCATTTTGACTACAAGCAGGATTCATAAATTTCGCAACACTTCTGAAAACAACCCTTATAACTACCAGTTACGTGTAGCGTTAGATTGCTTCACAAAAATGCACTACATCCATGACATATCTCTTGTATCTCAAGTCAGAGGATAAATATCCATGATATACTTAATGACAAAGATCCATAAACTATCATCATGCTGGTGGGATAAGTCCTATACTCAATTCATTGAATATCATCTGAAATTAGTAATGCTACGCATCAATATACTTTCAAGTATATTCTAACTAATACTCAGATTTGTCTTAATTCAATATCATTCCCATGTTATTGATTGACAACGGACTATTTAGAGTAACTTAAGTTATTCAAGGATTTAAACATGCAAATACATGACACAATATTATAAATGAAATTAAACGTATACCGTACTTTAATTCATTATAAATAATAATTGTTTAACATCCTTTATCCAATTACTAAATAGATCAATGCATGATAATTCTCAGTTAATGAATTTTGCCACAAGTCATGCAACTCATACTTGTTGACAAGGCATAATTTCAACTAACTTTGATCTACAAGAATTTTGAGAATACTTATTTCAAAAATTCAATAATTGAATTTCTTGTATGTGTTTACACATATCTTGATATTGTCATATCATTCCATAAGGTGCGTGATAACCTGAACCACCTTTATATGACAATCATCTTTCAAAACTTTTAAAGTTTTAAAGTATTCTTCATTCTTTAATGTATAATGCAACTATGCTCTTAGTTGAGCATAACTAGTCAACATGGTCATTATCAAGGATACCATGACTATAATTGAGTGTCATCTCAATTATACCAGCATCATTGTGTACAACAATATGTTCTTTAAACATCCATAAACTTCGAACAGTTATAGTGTAATGTTGGTGCTTACCAAACTCAAGTTTGTTGGCAATGACAATTATGAAATAATTGCCATATTTTCGTCCATAGAATCTAGGAGCATATCCAGACTGTGGAATGTGATTCTAAATCCAAACATATTCCTTTTAAAATATTTATTACACTAACAACTTTCAATGTTGTCAAATCATCTTGTAACCAAGCATGACACAACAATCTTATACACAACATGATGTACATGATGAATCTTCAAGTTAAACTTTAAGATCTCATTCATATTATATCTTGTTAAAGATATGTATTTATCATGTTTTATTAGACTCATTTATTTTACCGCATATGTTTATAAACACATATTCCAAGGTTGTATGTCTTATTTCCAAATCTTACAAACAAAGTTTCATTCCCAATTAAAACTTAATTTAGGTGGAATGTAGTTGCCCATACAACATATAAGATTTAAGAAAATAATACTCCCACTAGCTTTCAGGAATACTTATGAGCTATCTTATTTTAATTTATTAAATCAGACATTGATTTAATATTAAACATAAGAATCATCTCATAGATGCATGCATATATCCATTCATGGATTCTTGCAGTTTGTACATATTCAAAGATTATTTGAATTCATAAAACTACTTTGTATTACTTATCGTCCTCGCAAAAGTAATTCCACAACAAAGAGTTTTGATATTCATTGTCAAAATTTCATATCAATGAAACTAAGTATGACAATTATAATCTTTATACTTTTATTTAATGTATCTAGAAAAGAATATTCAATCATAGTGATGAGTGTCTAAATACTCATCATTTTTGTACAAAATAAACTGCAAAATCATCTGAAAACACTCAGAAACACATCAAAATGATCAAAATATCACAAATTAGTGTTTTATGTGTTTTAAATGCAAAAATATCAAAATCAGATGAAAAACGTATCAAATTTGCAAAAATTGCAGTTTCAGTCCCCCAAGTTTCTAAAATTGTCAAAAATAGTCCCTGAGTCAAAATTTCAAAGGAAAAATCACCAAAGGTCCTTTTAATGTCATAACTTGTCAAATTTAGTCCTTTGGTGAAAAATATCAAAAGTTTGAGAAAATTACAAAAATGGTCCTCCAAGTTTGAAAATTGGCAGATTTAGTCTCTGGAAAATGTGAAAATGGCAAAATTGGTCCTTGCACTTTTGATGATTGTCACTTTTAGTCCTTGGATTAACTTTTCTGAATTGGCAGCAATGGTCCCTTGATTTTCAGATTTTACACATATGGCCCCTAAAGTTATTAATCCTTTTTAAACCTTTGGACCCTATCAAATCCCTTGGACCTTGAACCCTCCACTTGACCCTTGGACCCCTTTGCCTTTTGACCCCCCTGCCAAGTCTAATATCTGGTCAGCCCTGGTCAAACACCCACCCACTTGGCGCCAATCTTTCTCCCATCTTCTCAACTGCTCCCTGCTCACTCCATCTCCCACACCTCCACCTCAACCCCCCTCCTCTCCATATCATTTTCCTTGTCCCCCCACCTCAACACAACTCCAAGAATCATTAATTGATTTTAAAACTACCCCAAGCAACCTTCATGACTTTTTGGCGCCAAAACAAATCAAACGGCCAATATTGCTTGAACTCATCCAATGGCTTAGAAAGATGGTGGGATTTTCTCAGTGGACTAGTGGGAAGCATGTGGAGCTATAAAAGAGGAGTTAGAGAGAAGAATAAAGAGCCAGCCAGTTTTAATTTTTTTCTTCAATGTCGTTTTTTTAGTTAAATGTTTTAGACTTAGTTAAAAATGTTGTAATTCAGTTTCTTTGTATCACATTTTAGTTAAATTAGCTTTGTAATGCGTTTTGAATATAAATTCAAGTCTTTATTTAAGTTTCAAGTTCCATATTTACTGTTGAGATTTTCAGTTTCAAAAACTTCTTTCCAGGTTGTTGGCTACTTGTTTTAGGCTTAAAAAAGTTTAGATAAGGTCTCTATAAGCTTTCTAAAAGCTCACACTTCATTTTCAAGCAATATTGTACAATGGTCAACATAAGTCAACTATGAGCTCACATTGGAAATGGTGATGAATTTGGTTGATACAGAGGTGACAATGGGTTGAATTAGCATAGCTTGGGTTAGTCTTTGGTTTGGTTTTAAGCTGCAACACCAGCTGGACAGTGGTGAGTGATCTCTTATTTTCACTTTTCAGGCTAAAATTGTAGTTTATGCTTACTTGTGTATCTGAGGTCACAACTAGTTTCAATGTGTTCCTATAGTAGTATCATGATCATGTAATCTCAGTTTGATCAGAAATTTGTGATAATCTAGTAGTTAGCTTCTTCATTTTTGCAAATCAGTGATTATAAGTGGTGTTTGGATTGCTTGTTTAAACTGATTTAGAGGAGACAATAATGGAATAGATAGTTGCTTAAGGCTGGTTTTAGATATTTGCAGTCATACCTGTCTTTGTTTTACTTTCATTTGAGCTCAAAGTCAAAATTAGTTTTTAACTGCTCTTTCTCTCTTTACTGTTGAGATCAGCTTAGCTTGTTGAGCATATAGGTTTAGATTAAGTTAAACTAGGTTATTATAGTTGCATTACATCAAATTACATTGAAATCAATCATTAAATTGATTCTAAATCTCATTTTAGTCAACATTTTAACTGCTTTTCAAAAGTCAAAACATCAGGTCTGCACTGGTTTTGCAAAACTTGCAGCTTGTGCACAGTTGTCAATTCAGCTAGTGAGGGCCTGATTTTTGGTCTATTTGTAGTTTGTCAGGTGGTATTCAAAACCCTAATTCTGTTTTACCTTTAAGCTTTTCTGATTAGCTTATAAATAAGCTTAAACCTAGGTACCTGTTATTGTAGCTGTTCTGTGCAGCAGCTCTGTCCCTTTTAGCCACTTTTTGTTCAATCTATAGCTTCTTCATTTAAGATCCTTATTAGCTGTAAATTTGAACTAATGCTCTCTGCCAGGTGGTCTTGAGATCTCAACTTTTGGTTTTCCATGTAGCTTTTTAGATAAGCCTGCAGTTAAGCTTAAAGTAGGGTCCCAAATCTGTTTTGGCTTAATAGCTTATAGCCTCAAATCTGTACTAGCTTGTAATCAGAGGCTGTAGCTTGTTGAATCTTGTTGCATTTTGGTTGTTTTAGCTTATTATAGCCTTCTGTTTCAGTTTGGTGCTTGTTGTGCTCATCTAGCTTATTCAAAGTGCTTATTTCATAAGCTCTTCCACATCAGTTCCTATTTCTCACACATAGCACCTTGTTTTTATATTTTTCCTTTATTCCTAGTATAATTTTAGACTTTTCCTGAAATTTTCAGATTTTTCTAAGTTGTTTTGCTATTTTTCTTAATTTAAATTAGTTTTTAAGCCTTTTTAAATAGTATTTAATACAAATAATTAAGAAAAGCTTCAAAAAAATAATTTTTCAATTTTCCTAAGTTTAGATAAATATAAATAGCCTAAAAAGTATTTTTCCATATTTTTCTTAGTTAAATTTGTATTTTTAAATAATTTAATTAGTTTTAAATAGTTTTAAATTAATAATAAATACATAAAAAGTCTAAAAAATATATTTTCAGTTTTAAAATTAGTTTTATAATATTTTAGATTTTTCTAAGTCTTAATTTTATTTTTCTAGTCTTATTTCCTAATTTCTTGTATTTTAGGTAATTATTAAATAGTTTAAAATAGTTTTTAATTAATAATAATTAGATAAATAGTTTTAAAAATAATTTTCCTTTTCTAATAATTTTCTTATATAATTAGGATTGTAAAAATGTATTTTCTATATTCATAGGTATTTTCCTTCTTTAGTTTCACTTTTTATTTTGTACGTTTACGTTATTTTTATTTAAACGTAAGTTTTAGATTTTAAACGTTCATCATTGTAAAAATAGTGATAGCATTTATTTAATAGATTTTAACTTTTTAATTTCTTTTAATTTGCATTTAAGTCGCTTTAATTTGTAGATTTTCTCTTTAGGTATAATTTTCCATCAATATCCTTTCTGATCACTATCATTAGTGATCATTCTATCGTCTGATCTAGTGTTCTACACACCATTGAGTCTCCGTGGGACTTAACGACCCGGGAATTCATTATATTCTCTGATCTTCATTGTATTTGTGTTTAAGCTGTTTTAAGTCTGTAAAGACTTGACGGTTTTGCGCAGATCAAAATTTTGGCGCCGCTGCCGGGGAGGCTTTAGCGTGTGTTTAGCCATTTTCAGACCCATTCTTGCACATATCCCATCATTTGTAAAAAGTTTTTATCATCCTTTGTTTTTATCGTCATGTTTTTCAAAAATACCAAAAATATTCCTCTTTACCCTCTTACCTTTTTGATTCTTCATTTCTTACCCTCTGATAACCTTTGATTCTTTCTATGTCTTATCCTCACCCTCTTGATTGTCAATGGTGTGGTGGTCCTTATAATGGTGGCAATTGCCCCAGTTGTGGCATGGTGGAGTCAGGAAACGGGTCTGTCTATAACCAGGATCCCTATTCCTACCATAACACAACTGATTTATTCCATCAGCTACCACACTGTGAGACTCAGCAGTTTTACTGTTGTGAGTACTGTGGTGGTTCACACTCCAGTTCTGATTGTCAATCAGGAAATACGCTTGTCTATGAGCAGTTTCCTGATACCAATTATGACTACAACACATACCACTCACAGCCACATCAGTTTTACTGTTGTGAGTATTGTGGAGGTCCTCACTCTAGCTCGGATTGTCAAACAAGGAATCCATTTCCTTGTAACAATTACGACTCTTCGTATCAAGACCAACCTCCACAGTACCAAATGATTCAAGCGACTCCTCATGAAACTACGACAGACCTTCTACTAAAGACTCTGGAGTTATTAAAAGAACTTAAGGAGGAGTCGGCTATGTCCTCCCAAGATAATCCAAATGAGAAATCCATGGAAGTCTTGTTAGCCGAAGAGCGGGCTGCTAAATTAGATTCCCAGATTGCCTTTGAAAAATCTGTTAGGGAATCTATTGCAAAGGAAAAATCAGCCAGATCTAGCTCTCGATTCCGTTTCATTCCTGATGACGATGATGATGAAGATATCCTTGATATCCTAAAATTTTATAACGGGTCATCAAGTTCATCAGTTGAAACTCCTTCCATGAAAAATCAGGGAGAAAAGACTATGATGGAATTACAAGCAGAAGAACAAATGGAAAGTATAAAACATATGTATGCTAGTCCTTCTAAGCTCCCTCAGTCTGTTGTTATCACACCCAATATTCCCTCTCACTCTCTAAACATGGGGGATGAGCTTCTTAGCACTATTCCAGAAATGGAATCGTCTAGTGTTGAGAACCTTGTCTCAATCCCAAGAGAGTCACAGGGAATTCTCGAGCATCTGTGTGATTCTTCTTCCCCTCTTGAGTGTTCTCAAGATCATTTTGAAACTTTCTCTGATCTTAGCGACGATTGTGCTTCCTATGGAGACATCGAGTAGGTTGAGGCATCACTTCCACAATCTGATGCTGATCCCCTTCTTGAGGAGTTCTCCAGTGAACTCACTCACATCAATCCACTCTTTGATTTCGAAGCCGATCTGGGAGAGACTGAAAGTCTCATTGATAATGATCGTTCACTCACTTCTTACTCCAACAGTCCAATAGAGAATGTTGATCATTTTGTTCCCGAAACATTCAAAGCTACTTTCACTAATCCTCTATTTGAATTCGACTCTGAATTCACTTCAATTTCTGAGAATCCACTCTTTGATACTCAGACTGAGGATAGTGATGAGCCCACAATGGAACAAGAGTTCACAAATTCACATTATGTGATTGATTCTCTTCATGAGGAGTTCTCCGGTGAACTCTCTCATATCATATCTCCGCTGGAGTATGATTGTTTGGATGGCAAAAATCATGATCGGGGGGAGAGAATCTCAATTTGCATAGTTATGACAAATCCTCCCACCCTCCCAACCGAGATGCCTTCCAACCCAAAGAGCTCAACCAATAAAATCCAAATAAGTGCAATTGCACTTAATCTCGAGGAAGAAGATATAGTTATGATTGTTATCATGATCTTCCTTCTTTTCTTCACCTACTCGGTGAATTCCTCTCTTCTTTACTCCTTCGGGAGTGAGGACACTATATTTGACCCCGGCATTTTCAATTATCATTTTTGAGCCGGTTCTCTCTATATCTCATCGGTGTGGAACTTTCACGTACTTCAATGTTTATCCAAACATTTTGAATGAAAGTCCGATGGAGATTGTTTCTTCCACTTTGCTTCCCCATGAACCAATGAATGCGGGGTCGAGTCAAGCTAGCGACTCGGTAACCAAAAACAGTAGCACTCGCCATATGGGTTTTCACCCATATTTCTGTCTTCTTACCCCTTTCTACCACCTAAGTGTGGGGGTGATGCCCCACATGTTATATATATATATATATATCTCTAAAAAAAAAAAAAAAAAAAAAAAAAAAATCCTTTCAAATAATGGCCGTAATATTTCCCTTTTACGTTCTTTGTTTCGGCATAACCGCCGGTACTTTGAATATTGAGGGCAATATTCATTTCTAAGTGTGGGGGGGGGGGGGAATTCTCACGAATTTCATATATTATCTACCCAATTCCCCCGTTTTTGGCCAAATTTTTTTTTTTTGGAGTAAGTGTTTTATAATTTCTCATTAGGTTATCAGTCCGCCTTGTCTAATAAACTAAAGGATTGGCTAATCCAGGAGCAAATGGCTCTTGGTAAAGATTTCTCAAATCCGTTTATATGGCTTGCAATTTGCCCAAAATTGTATGGTATTCAGCTCACCATATCCTTAAAAGTGAAGAGTTGGCTAGCCCGCAAGATTATGGCTTGTGGTAAAGGCAGTGGAAAATCCATAATTGGTAATCAGCTCACCAAAGATAATTCTGATAATTTATCTAAGAGTTGGCTAGTCCAGAAGGGTACGGCTTCTGGTAAAGACAAAATCAAATCCGTTGAAAGCTGGTGGTTTGCTCAAAATCACATGGTTATCGGTGTACCATGGTTCTTACTTGAACCGAAACATTTGGCTACTCCAGAAGTGATGGCTTTTGGTAAAGAGATAAAATCCATCAAGGTTTTCTCAAATCATTGCTAGGGACTAGCAATATCTCAGTGTGGGGGATTGATGAGTGTCTAAATACTCATCATTTTTGTACAAAATAAACTGCAAAATCATCTGAAAACACTCAGAAACACATCAAAATGATCAAAATATCACAAATTAGTGTTTTATGTGTTTTAAATGCAAAAATATCAAAATCAGATGAAAAACGTATCAAATTTGCAAAAATTGCAGTTTCAGTCCCCCAAGTTTCTAAAATTGTCAAAAATAGTCCCTGAGTCAAAATTTCAAAGGAAAAATCACCAAAGGTCCTTTTAATGTCATAACTTGTCAAATTTAGTCCTTTGGTGAAAAATATCAAAAGTTTGAGAAAATTACAAAAATGGTCCTCCAAGTTTGAAAATTGGCAGATTTAGTCCCTGGAAAATGTGAAAATGGCAAAATTGGTCCTTGCACTTTTGATGATTGTCACTTTTAGTCCTTGGATTAACTTTTCTGAATTGGCAGCAATGGTCCCTTGATTTTCAGATTTTACACATATGGCCCCTAAAGTTATTAATCCTTTTTAAACCTTTGGACCCTATCAAATCCCTTGGACCTTGAACCCTCCACTTGACCCTTGGACCCCTTTGCCTTTTGACCCCCCTGCCAAGTCTAATATCTGGTCAGCCCTGGTCAAACACCCACCCACTTGGCGCCAATCTTTCTCCCATCTTCTCAACTGCTCCCTGCTCACTCCATCTCCCACACCTCCACCTCAACCCCCCTCCTCTCCATATCATTTTCCTTGTCCCCCCACCTCAACACAACTCCAAGAATCATTAATTGATTTTAAAACTACCCCAAGCAACCTTCATGACTTTTTGGCGCCAAAACAAATCAAACGGCCAATATTGCTTGAACTCATCCAATGGCTTAGAAAGATGGTGGGATTTTCTCAGTGGACTAGTGGGAAGCATGTGGAGCTATAAAAGAGGAGTTAGAGAGAAGAATAAAGAGCCAGCCAGTTTTAATTTTTTTCTTCAATGTCGTTTTTTTAGTTAAATGTTTTAGACTTAGTTAAAAATGTTGTAATTCAGTTTCTTTGTATCACATTTTAGTTAAATTAGCTTTGTAATGTGTTTTGAATATAAATTCAAGTCTTTATTTAAGTTTCAAGTTCCATATTTACTGTTGAGATTTTCAGTTTCAAAAACTTCTGTTCAGGTTGTTGGCTACTTGTTTTAGGCTTAAAAAAGTTTAGATAAGGTCTCTATAAGCTTTCTAAAAGCTCACACTTCATTTTCAAGCAATATTGTACAATGGTCAACATAAGTCAACTATGAGCTCACATTGGAAATGGTGATGAATTTGGTTGATACAGAGGTGACAATGGGTTGAATTAGCATAGCTTGGGTTAGTCTTTGGTTTGGTTTTAAGCTGCAACACCAGTTGGACAGTGGTGAGTGATCTCTTATTTTCACTTTTCAGGCTAAAATTGTAGTTTATGCTTACTTGTGTATCTGAGGTCACAACTAGTTTCAATGTGTTCCTATAGTAGTATCATGATCATGTAATCTCAGTTTGATCAGAAATTTGTGATAATCTAGTAGTTAGCTTCTTCATTTTTGCAAATCAGTGATTATAAGTGGTGTTTGGATTGCTTGTTTAAACTGATTTAGAGGAGACAATAATGGAATAGATAGTTGCTTAAGGCTGGTTTTAGATATTTGCAGTCATACCTGTCTTTGTTTTACTTTCATTTGAGCTCAAAGTCAAAATTAGTTTTTAACTGCTCTTTCTCTCTTTACTGTTGAGATCAGCTTAGCTTGTTGAGCATATAGGTTTAGATTAAGTTAAACTAGGTTATTATAGTTGCATTACATCAAATTACATTGAAATCAATCATTAAATTGATTCTAAATCTCATTTTAGTCAACATTTTAACTGCTTTTCAAAAGTCAAAACATCAGGTCTGCACTAGGTTTTACAAAACTTGCAGCTTGTGCACAGTTGTCAATTCAGCTAGTGAGGGCCTGATTTTTGGTCTATTTGTAGTTTGTCAGGTGGTATTCAAAACCCTAATTCTGTTTTACCTTTAAGCTTTTCTGATTAGCTTATAAATAAGCTTAAACCTAGGTACCTGTTATTGTAGCTGTTCTGTGCAGCAGCTCTGTCCCTTTTAGCCACTTTTTGTTCAATCTATAGCTTCTTCATTTAAGATCCTTATTAGCTGTAAATTTGAACTAATGCTCTCTGCCAGGTGGTCTTGAGATCTCAACTTTTGGTTTTCCATGTAGCTTTTTAGATAAGCCTGCAGTTAAGCTTAAAGTAGGGTCCCAAATCTGTTTTGGCTTAATAGCTTATAGCCTCAAATCTGTACTAGCTTGTAATCAGAGGCTGTAGCTTGTTGAATCTTGTTGCATTTTGGTTGTTTTAGCTTATTATAGCCTTCTGTTTCAGTTTGGTGCTTGTTGTGCTCATCTAGCTTATTCAAAGTGCTTATTTCATAAGCTCTTCCACATCAGTTCCTATTTCTCACACATAGCACCTTGTTTTTATATTTTTCCTTTATTCCTAGTATAATTTTAGACTTTTCCTGAAATTTTCAGATTTTTCTAAGTTGTTTTGCTATTTTTCTTAATTTAAATTAGTTTTTAAGTCTTTTTAAATAGTATTTAATACAAATAATTAAGAAAAGCTTCAAAAAAATAATTTTTCAATTTTCCTAAGTTTAGATAAATATAAATAGCCTAAAAAGTATTTTTCCATATTTTTCTTAGTTAAATTTGTATTTTTAAATAATTTAATTAGTTTTAAATAGTTTTAAATTAATAATAAATACATAAAAAGTCTAAAAAATATATTTTCAGTTTTAAAATTAGTTTTATAATATTTTAGATTTTTCTAAGTCTTAATTTTATTTTTCTAGTCTTATTTCCTAATTTCTTGTATTTTAGGTAATTATTAAATAGTTTAAAATAGTTTTTAATTAATAATAATTAGATAAATAGTTTTAAAAATAATTTTCCTTTTCTAATAATTTTCTTATATAATTAGGATTATAAAAATGTATTTTCTATATTCATAGGTATTTTCCTTCTTTAGTTTCACTTTTTATTTTGTACGTTTACGTTATTTTTATTTAAACGTAAGTTTTAGACTTTAAACGTTCATCATTGTAAAAATAGTGATAGCATTTATTTAATAGATTTTAACTTTTTAATTTCTTTTAATTTGCATTTAAGTCGCTTTAATTTGTAGATTTTCTCTTTAGGTATAATTTTCCATCAATATCCTTTCTGATCACTATCATTAGTGATCATTCTATCGTCTGATCTAGTGTTCTACACACCATTGAGTCTCCGTGGGACTTAACGACCCGGGAATTCATTATATTCTCTGATCTTCATTGTATTTGTGTTTAAGCTGTTTTAAGTCTGTAAAGACTTGACGGTTTTGCGCAGATCACATAGTTAATTGCTTAAATATGATTAATATTATTATCACTAGACATGCATTAAATATGTGTACAATATTGTCCATATAATTTCTACATAAAGATTTAAACCACTAGGGTTTCCATCCTTTGAAGAAAATCATCTTCATTTAGATAAACCAAGTATCTAAAATTGATTATATTTATGGACAGCATCTCAACATTCATAGTATGATTGATTTACCACAATTCAACATTTGGTAAATTCATCATCATGATTAACAGGCTTACCATGATCCTGTAACTCATAATCTTCAGCATATTAAATATCTGAGATATTCTTACGGATCTATGAATGACAATTCCATCATTTTGAGGTCTAATCATTTACATGTTTAGCCTCATCATGATATTTGCTAGTGCATTTTAGAAGATTATGTATTTTGTAATTCAATCTTTCAAGATCTAAACAAAACTCCCACTTGCCTTTAACAATTTAAAGATTACCTTTAAATAGTTTATCAAGTAGAGCAACAATACATTGTTCTCTTTTGGGATATTACAAAAAACATTGACAGTCCCTAACATTAGTTTGTTACAACTCACTCTATAAGTAGTTTAACAAATTCAGAACTTCATTTATAAGACTTAATGTGATTCATCACATTCCATAAACAAATGGTGTCTTGTCAATCTTCTAGGTTGGAGTCTTATTGAGTATATTCAATCTATACTCAATCTTCTAACCTTGATAACATGTGGAAGAAATTATAGTTATCTTGAATCAAACATGCCAATAGATTTTGATTCTTCTAACTGAACATACCATAAAACTATGGTATTTCATTAGAATTAATATTGTAAGATAATCTAATAATATTTAAGATAACCATCTACTCTTTGGCTTACCTATTTACCAACAAAGTAAAACTTAATGGTACAATAGAATTACCAAGTCAATTACATACATTATAACTCAAGTATTTTTTACCAAATCAAAAGATATATCAGTTATAATCCCACTATACGTTATAAGTCATTGATCAACTCATTGACTTCATGCATATGTCTTAAAACATAGCAAGTTAACGTCTTACTTTATATTGTAAGTCTTGTATTAAAAGACTTCATGTTTGTGACTTTACAAAATCATAAACATTTGTAATTAAAGTAATTATGAACACCACCTCAGGTTTCAATTAATATTTCAAGTTAATATTTTCTACATATATTTAAGTCATTCAACGAATACTTAAATTCAAAGTAGTATTAGATTACTTCATTTAATTATGTCATTCCATGAAAAATTCAACGTAAGAAACTGCAAAATCATCCATGCTCGTTCTCACAACACGTGGATATTTTACCTTGGGCTATAATCTAGTTCACGTTCTCACGTAACATAAATTATAACTACAAGTGTTTCTTAAATAAATGACATAAATTTTGAAAATAAAGTAGTCTTTGTTATCATCTTGACACATGTTCTTAATAAGGCAATCATACATATTTAAATGTATAATTCCTATTGGAACGTTACTCTCTTACCTTGCGGTCAAGAGAATCATATTTATATGTGTTGTACCTTGCACACAATAAAAATTTCTCCCACTTGTGCATGGAACAACATCATGTAGCAGATAAACAACATGATACACGTTCGTTTATTTGATTAATATGATTTGTGTCATAGATATAACAAGTAGATGTAGGACTATATTGATTAGTAAGGAAACGCACATGACAATCCTTGAAAACCATAAGTGCCTACAATTGGAAAGTAATTATCTTTGAAGATAATCTGGGTTACTACACAGGAAATAAGGCTTGTAGCTCCCACTAAATTAGAAATCATTAAAACAATTTCTCATTTAGTAATGCAACACAATTGCTCCCACTGAATCTGACAACATTGTAAGTGTTGCATAACTAGTGAAACCAACTTGCTTGGTTTTTACTTTCCTACACCTTTAAAGAACCATACGTAATCATTACTAAGGTACTAAAAGGTGTATTCTACTCTATGAATGATGGGTTATCCATCAATGTTATTAACTCGAAAAATTGGGTATGCAATTTCTTCCTTAACAGGTCTACCATCCCCATACTGGTATGTAGCACCTTTAAAGGTTGAACTAAACCAACTAGATAAATTAAGCTAGTTTTCCTTTTACCAATTTTCACGGTAATTTGTCTAGCTTCTACTTTTGTAACTCATATACATGTTTTCCAGTTAACCAACATTCATGTTTGTTACAAAAGGATTCATTTACCTAATGAAGGTAATGAAATCTTTATGGAAAATATGACGTGCAATTCATTGCTATGAGTTACATTAGAATTTAGACAATTCAAAACGTTCCTATTATACCTTTCTCATTCATGAAAAGGAATAGGATTGAGTCTAATGCTTCTCCCATGGAAAATAGACTTCGTTTGTCTTTTCAGTAAATTATTCTCGATCAAACATTTGTTTGAAAGCAGAATGGAGCAATTTACTGATCAAAGACTAAACTTTGTTTACGGTTAAATGTTGCAATTATACATTCAAAAGAATTACAAAATTCAATTTTAGTATTTTCGATAATTAACCTTTTTCAAGAAAATTAATTACCCATGGTTCATAAGCATATAACCATTTAATTTTCACTGAAAAACTAGGATCCAAATTGTCATAATCTCATCACATCAGTTGATCTGCTAGTAATGATCCTTATACAAAGTGGTAGAGCTTTTGGTCAATTGCCAATTTCAATTGCAATTCCTAGATTTATGGGATTTACATATAGCCAATTTCAATTGCCATGTAAACATGTTTTATCCCATCTTATGCCTTGAGTTGCCAGTTCTCACTACAAAACTCAATTAAGTTGTCCAACTTAAGAAACTGCAAAATCGTCCATGCCCGTTCTCACGACACGTGGACATTTTACCCTTTGATTACGATCTAAGTCACGATCTCACGCAAATAAAAGGTAATCTTAGGTGTTTCCGTTTCGTTGGATGGCATATAACTTAAATTAAAGGGTAATAATTTTGATGTTAAATCAAATATGTACAAAGATGTCATGCATTCATCTTCGTAACATAGTTTTTATTAAAACATTTATATCTTGTTTTAATGTATAAGCTTTTCATCATCAAACTTTAATTGAGGTATTGGGTTCACCAATCAAGGAATTAGTGTTAATTATCATCCATTATACCGTACTTTTGCATAAGTGTAAACACTTAGTGTTTCGGATAATTACCACCTAAGTGGCGCATGGAATCAACACTAATTCGCCCTTAAGATGAGCTTGCACATTTAATGACTTACTAAGTAGCTCCACTCGAACTTACAGGGGGCAGAGGACCAGGTACGCGCTAAAGCACAACCTTAGACATCCATTCAGTGTGTCTGTGCGCACTTCTTTAAACCCCTTTTATTAGTTCATTCTCATGGGTGAGCCGTTCAGTCATTTGTACCAAAGTCATCAATCAATTTAAACGATTATGATTACTATTCTTAAAAATACATGTTTCACCATTGTTTAGGTCAGTTTATTTTTCTTGTAAAAAAATACCCTTGTTACACATAACAAACAAGCAAGTATTTGAAAAAATAAACAAATAAACAATGAATGCATAACAAATAAAAGTCATGCATATCAAATAGTCACATGCAAACGGTATAGATAAATCCTATTAATTAACCAATTAATATATATTTATTGAGGTCTTCCCCAATTTTAGATTTATCAAAATTAGTGCATATTACTTAAACAAGAAAGACATACAATAAAAGCAGATCCATGATAAAACATGCATGTAATTATCGTGGACATAAAATTACACTTAACAATTAATGCAATTAAATCAAAGTTACGCATATACACATAAAGTTGCATGCATCTTAGGGTTTCTAATCCAATTAAAACAATAGTTTACAAAGCCCTAATGAGGGCACCAAATAAAACGCCCCCCCTCCAAAATTAGGGTTTAGGTTTTGCAAACCCTAGATCTAAGCATACAAAAATAACACATTCATGTTTATTTTAATTATGTGTTTCAGTAATTAATTACTTGTTATACAAGGCTCGTGATGCCACTGTTGAGTTTATGATATATAAAATACAATAAAACATAAAGACATCAGGAGTACACAGCGGAAGACTTAAAGATCATAACAAATAAATAATTAACTGAAAGTATGCGTAACGTACCTCTTGCGAATGTCAAATCCTTTGAGCAAAACAAAGAAGTGGTTTGAAGAGTTGTCCCTTACCGTTCTACAACTAAAACCAATATGGTGTAAGAATAGTGTCTTACTACCACGTTCTTGTACACACGAATTAACCAACGAATCAAGCGATTGCTAGATCTAACACAAGTCCTCGTTTAAGAAAAACGAAACCAAACTCCCTTACAAATGGGGTGTTCGGCAAAAATGGGACAAGAGAGAGGAGATGAGAGATCTAGGGTTAATTCAATGCACAAGTGTATGAAACCCTAGAACCTAACCCTCCTTATATACTAGTAGGTAAACTTAGGGAACAAGTTAGGGAATTAGGCCTTGTAGAGGCCCTATGGCCGGCCACTATTGAAAGCCCAAAGCCAAACCCATAACTTTTCCAAGTTTTCTATTTCTAGTCCTTTCTCTTTTCATTTAACGGTCGTTAGTCATTTTTCCATTAAATACTTAACGATCGTTAACCGGACTTAATGTGCAATAATTAATCGTAAACATAAACATTAACTATTAACTTTAATTCTCATTCGCTAATGTGTGCAATCCCGTGGTCACGAGTTCGAATCCGGACATTCACATGTTTGTAAATATATACATTTCCAACATGGTTAACTTGCAAATAACTTGCAAATAACCCCACCGTTGCAAGTGCTCTAAAAGGTTGGGTCAAACATGTTGTTTTATGTTTTAAATTTTTTGGAATTCCTAGAAATAATTTTGAGATCAACCATAACATGTATTAATACTTTTTTGGGATTTTGTTAAAGCTTCATTGTTTATGATTATTGTCTGTGACGTTTCCTATAGTTTGGAATTTATGGAGCAGCAGTATCATAGAAAGAAATTTCGGTAGCAAAATTTTTACTTCTTAATATTAAATATTGATCCTTTATATTGAAAGCTTTATATGGATCTAATTATCGAGTGGAAAATTCTTTAAGTGATGGTCGAGGCTAAAGTGGAAAATTCTATTGCGGTTTCCATGTTTGAGGATCTTGGACCATTTAAAGAAGCCCTGAAGGCTAAGGGGACTAATGTATCCGGTTCAAGGTTATATATTTGGTTTTGTTTATAATGGTCATGATTTAATTGAGAAAACTAAAACTTTCCAGGTCTACTTCATTATAAAGAAAATGATATTTAATGAATCAGTTTTGCCTTTAAGATAAACATCAACTTATGTTGATTTTTTATGACTATTAGTACATTAAACGGTATTGGCAATTAGCAAGTATATTATTTTCTTCTATTTTCTAGATTCAAGGACATTGTTGGCAGTTCTTGGTAAGTTTGTATTCTTATGAAGGCAGGTTGAGTGGGTTGGGTCACAGTTTTAAATGGGTCAATTTGAGTACAAGTCAAAACCAATCCGGTCAGGGTGGGATCAACCCGCAAACAATATTTTGTCCAACTTAAACAACTCCTGGCCATAATTGCACCTTCTGCTGGGAACATAGGATAAATCACCTAGAATAAAGGAAAAGAATCAGGTTATATGAATGATCAAATTGAGTTGTGTTTTATATCGTGTGGGTCAAATAGGTAGTAATGGAGCAACAACAAGGTGGTCGACCAACTAAATATTACTAAAGTTACTGATGACTATGTACCTCCAGGTTAGTGTCTTTAGCCATTTCAACGTATCTAGCTATTCACTTTCATTTGAATTTTGAATGTAAATTTCTATTTTTGAACATTTTATTTAGGACAAGGCATAAAATTCAGGTTGAAATGGAGTCGATGCCATTAGTTAATTTGCTTCAGAATGAGTTCTTGAGTTTCTGGAGTCCATACCATTAATGGGTGAACAACCCTGCCCTTGGAACATAATACATGTGGTGAATGAAAGGTTTATGGATAATTATTAATATTAGTATGACCGGATTCGAACTCGAGACTTCGGGATTGCACACATTACGTATGAGAATCAATGTATAAATAATTAATATATAAAATGTTATATTTAATTATTTGATCACGAAATAAATACTTAATGATATTTAATATTTGACGAGTTTTGATTATCGGTCATTAAATGTCAACGGGATATGAAGAAAAGTTAACAAGCCAAGAGAAGGTTTTAGGAACTCTCTTTTGGGCTTGTGTTTGGCTGAAATTATGGAATCCCACATCGGGATCCATAGCAATCTTGACATCTACCATAAGGCTATATATACATCCCCATGTATTCATCCTTTGGTACACTTGATTTCAATAGAAGGCCAAACTTCTTCTTTCTTCCCTCTTGTTCTTAGGTTGACGAAGCAAAACCCCATGTAAGGGATTTGCGAGTGACCTTGAGCATAACAAAGGTGTTTGGTTAATCTATTGTGATCAAGAAACTAGCTTTTCTCATTGATTCGCTACTAATACGTGTGTACAAGAACGAAGAGCAAATACACTTGTGTTTGCATATCTTGGGTATTCGATTTTTGATGTGGTCGAATTATATAAACCCTAATTTATTAGGGTTTAGGGTTTCTTGGTCGTTGATCTTAATTGGAGGTTTTTCATAAACCCTAATTGCATTGATTCACAAAAGGTACGCACATACTTTTAATTCGGTTAGTTAATTTACAAGTATTATTCCTATTACTTCCGCTGCATGCTTTGATGATGTTTACTTGTTTTCTATAATTGTTATGATTAGTAAAACCCAACAGTGGCATCACGAGCCGTTAATATGTTGTAATTAATTACCGAAACACATAAAAATTGAATCTTTATGATTATTATATGCTTTTATGGTTTCTAGGGTTTTGAAAATTGGAACCCTAATTTTTTATTAATTGGGTCGATTACCCTTTAATTGTTTAATTAGGTTTTATTTTTTGTAAAACTTGTAGAAACCCTAGGATTGCATGTATTTTTTATGTGGTTTTCATGAATAATTGTTATGTGCCATGATTATATGCGTATCTTGGGATTATAATTGTTATGAGGAATTCATGGTGGAACATGCATGTTTTGCCATGGATTATTGTTTTGATAAATTGTTTAGTGATATACACATGTTTATTTATTTGATAATGATTGAATTGGGGAAGACCTCAATTATACTAATAAAAATTCGTTATGTGCTATTTGGTATACTATTGACTTTGGCTTACGCAATCGACTTGTCGATGTATGTGGCTCATCTACCTTGTAGTTGAAAGCCCTAGTTGATGTATGCATTTTTTACGCCTAGAATTGTTTATTAGGTTTTATCGAAATAATTATGCATGTGGCTAATTGTTTTTACATATGTTAATTGTTAAGTTATATGTATATTATTTGAGTGTGTTTAATTTTTATTAAAATGCTTTTTTGTTTATATAATTGTTTGACATGTTAGTAAGCAAAAAGGGTTTTTATGAATAGAAAATTAAATAGACTAAATAATGGCGAAACTGATTTGTTATCTAAGAATTAATTCTTGAACTTTTAATCGATTGATGCGACTGTACTAAATGGTTAGAACGGCTCACCCACTAGAACAAACTATAAAGGGGTTGTTTAAGAAGTGAGCACAGTCTCACTGAATGGATGTCTAAGGTTATGCCTTTGCGCTTACCTGGTCCTCTGCCCCCTGTGAGTTCGATTGGAGCTACCTAGTATAACCATTCTATGTACGAAGCATCTTAGTGCAAAGTTGTAAGTTTCTCAACGCATCGATTAAAACTTTGTAGAATTTAATCTTAGCAAATTAAAATCTTATGTAAGGTTTTCGAAAATATTTTGTTATAAAGTTGTATGCATGCTTCTTTATACATAAGTTTTGATTACACGTCAAAATTTGTACCCTTTAAATTTAAGTTTATGCCATCTAATGATATGAAACACTTGAAGTTGTAATTTAGTTATGTGAGACCTTGATCTAGATTACAATGACAAGGTGAATTATTTTGTTGTGTGAGACCTCAGCTTAATGATTTGCAGTTTCTAAATTAGACAACTTAATTAAGTTAGTTAGTGAGACCTATGACTTAAGGCATAAGATGGGATAAAACATGCTTACGTTTTGCATTAATTGTTTTGGCAAAATTGTAAATCCCATATTTTCTAGGAATTGAAAACTTGTTTGTCAATTATTGTTCTTCGACAATTACCTATTCTATACTTTCATCACTAGCAGATCAACTGATGTGGTGAAACTATGATAATGAGGGTCCTAGATTCAAGGAAAATTCTATGGTTAATATGAATATTAACCTAAGGGTATTTTATTTTCTTGAAAGATTTAATTATCGAAAATACTAAAAATTGAATTTTGTTAATTCTTTTGATTGTATTAATGCAACATTAAACCGTAAACGTAGTTTGGGCTTTGGTAAATTGATCTAGTTCTGTTTTCAAATGAATGTTTGATCAAGAAAAATTTACTAAAAGACAAACATAAACTCTTTTCCATGGAAGAAGAGTGAGACTCAATCCTATTCCTTTTCATGATTGAGAAAGGTATGTTAGGAACATTAGAATTGTCTAAATTCTAATATAACTCATAGCAACTTTAATAGTTAAGAAAATTGCACACCATGTTTTCCTTAAGAGATTGCATTACCCTCTGTTGGTGATTGAATTCTTATATGACATTTTGGTCAACTAGAAAACATGTTTGACATTATATGAGTTATTACATTAGAATCTAGACTAATTACCGCAAAATTGGTAAAAGATAAACTAGTATATTTTATCTAGTTGTTTTGATTTGACCAATTAAAGGTGCTACACACCATTGTGGGGATAGTAGACCTATTAAGGAAGAAATTGCATGCTCAATTTTTCAAGTTAATAGTATGATGGATGATTCATCATCTACAGAGTAGGATACACTCTTTTAGTACCTAAGTAATTGTTACGAATGGTCTTACAAAGGGGTAGTAACGTAATAGCACGCTATTTTCACTGGTTAATGAAACACTTACAATGTTGTCAAATCCAGTGGGAGTATTGTGGTGTATTACTGAATAAGACATTATTGTAACGTTGTCTAATTCAGTGGGAGTTACAAGATTTATTATCTTGGTAGATTTTCTTGTAATAATACATTACGTTCAAAAATGTAGACATTCATATTCTCAAGGATAGTCATGAACGTTTCCTTGATAATTAAGTGTTCCTACATCTACTTGTAATGCTTATATATCTATGACACTATCATATTGCTCACATAAACAAATGAATGTCATGGTGTTTATCTATTATATGATGTTGTTCTATGCACAAGTGGGAGAAGTATTTTTTGTGTGCAAAGGAACAACACATACAAATATGATTAATGGATTCTCTTGATCGTAAGGTAAGAGATTAATGTTCTAATAAGATTGTCTTGCTTAAAGAACATGTGTCGAGATTATAGCATAGACTACTTTTATGTCTTATGTCATTCAAATTATAGAAACACTTGAAGTTACATTTTAGGTTAAGTGAGATCTTGGCTAGATTGTAATCTCAAGGTAAATCTCCACTTGTTGTGAGATCGGGCGTGGATGCTTTACAGTTTCTTAAGTTGGACACTTCTTGGAATGACATAAATAAATAAAGTAATACTATCTTAAATATTTATGTATTTTTAGAATGACATAAATAGATAGAGTAGTATATTAACTTGAAAATTAATTAATTGAAATCATGGTGTGGTGTTCATAATAACTTTAAATTATACATGGTTATGTGTTTTTGTATAAACTCATAAACATGAAGTCTTTTAAAGACTTATAATATAAAGTAAGATATTATAACTGTTATGTCTTTTGATTTGGTCAAAGAATACTTATGTTATAAAACATGCAATTGGCTTGAATATTCTATTATACCATTAAGTTGACTTAGTTGGTAAATAGGTAGGCCAAAAGGAATAAGTTTATCTTACATATTGTTAGATTGTCTTACAATATTAATTCTAATGAAATACTGTATGTATATGGAATGTTCAGTTAGAAGAATCAAACATTTGTTGTATTGTTTGATTCAAGATAACTATATCTTATTTTCTTCCAAAAGTTATCAAGGTTATAAAATTGAGTATTGATTGGATATACTTAATAAGAACTCAAACCTAGAAGATTATTAAGACACCATTTTAGTATGGAATGTGATGAATCACATTGAGTCTTATATTGAAGTTCTGATTTGTTAAAACTACTTATGGAGTAGGTTATTTATGAACAAGATTTACGAACTGTCAATGTGTTTTGTAATAACTCAAAAGAAAACAATTTAGTGTTGTTCTAATTGCTAAAGTATTTATAGATAGTCTTTAAATTACAAAAGCAAGTGGGAGTTTTTGTTTAGATCTTGAAGAGATTAAATTACAATTACAAAACATATAATCTTCTAAAATACACTAGTAAATATCATGATGAGGTCAAATATGATAGACCTCAAGATGATGGAATTCTCATTCATAGATCCGCAAGGATATCTCAAATATTTGATATGATGAGAAATATGAATTACAGGATCATGGTAAACCTGTTAATCATAATGATATATTAACTAATCTTGAATTGTGGAAAATTATTCATACTATGAATGTTAAGATGCTGTCCAAAAAGATAATCAACTTTGAAAACTTGGTTTATCTTAATAATGATGAGTTTCTTCAAAGGAACGAAAACCCTACTGGTTTAAATCTTTGTGTAGAAATCATATGGACAAAATTGTACATGTGTTTAATGCATGACTTGTGACAAGATTATTAATCACATTTAAGCAATTAACTGTGATTGAATATTCTTTCCTTGACACATTAAATATATAATGATTATAATTGTCATACTTATTTTCATTGATATGAAAAATGACAATGGAATATTAAAACTCTTTCTTGTGTGATTGCTTTTGCGAGGACGATAAGTAATACAAATGAGTTTTATGAATTCACATAATCTTTGGAAATGTACAAACGGCAAGAATCCATAAATGGATATATGCATGCATCTAGGAGATGATTCTTATGTTTAACTATTAAATCAAAGTTTGGTTTAAAAATTAAAATAAGATAATTTCTAAGTATTCCTGAAAGCTAGTGGGAGTATTGTGTTTATTTTCTTTAAATCTTATATGTTGTGGGTAGTAACATTCCATCTAAGCTAAATGTTAAGTTTTAGTTTGGAATGGAACTTCATATGAAAGATTTAGAAAATAAGACATACAACCTTGGAGTATATGTTTATTGTTAGTAAACATGGCGGTATTAAATTAATGAGTCTAATAGAACATGATATATCATTTGGAAAATGGATATGTAGAACATGAATTAAATCTTTGTTTGACATAAGGATTTTTCATGTACATCATGTTATTGTTGTATCATGCTTGAATGCAAGATGATTTGACAACATTGATATCTAATGAAGTTATTAGATAACTAGTGTAATGAATATTCTAATAGAATGTGTTTGAATCTAGAATTACATTCCTCAGCCTGGATTTGCTCTCAAAATTCTATGGATGAGCAATACAACAATTGTTGCGAAATTGTCATAGCCAACAAACTTGAAAGTTTGGAAGGCATCAAACATTACACTATAGATATTGAAGTTTACGGAGATTTTAAAGAGCATATTGTTGTTTGTATACAATGATGCTGGTTTAATTGAGATGACACTCAATACTAGTCATGGGAGGATTTCATCCTTGTAAATGGCCATGTGAACTAGTTGTGCTCAACCAAGAGCATAGTTGCATTATACAATAAAGAATTAGAATGCTTTAAACTTTAAAAATTGTTTGAAAGTTTGATTGTCATAAATTGGTGTTGAGGATGTCACACACTTTATGAAATATTATGTAGCAATATCAAAATATTTTGAATGCACACATACAAGAACTTCACTAGTTGAATTCTTGAAATAAGTATTCTCAAAATTCCGATAGATCAAAGTTAGTTGAAATTATGCCTTGTCAACAAGTATGATTGTCATTACTTGAGACATAATTCATTAACAAGTATTATCATGCATTGATCTATTTAGTATTTGGATAAGGGATGTTTTGAAAAAAATATTATTTAAATGAAATAAAATATTGGTTATGTTTATTTTCATTTTCTTAATATTATATCCTATATTTGCATGTTTAATCCGTGAATAACTTATGTTATTCTAAATGTCTGTTGTCGATCAATGATATGGGAATGTCATTGAATTAAGACAAATCTGAGTTTTGGTAGAATATACTTTAAGTATATTGATGCGTAGGACATGCCAAATTCACATGATATTCAATGAATTGAATATAGGACAGATCCCAACTTTACATGATGATACTTTATGGATCTTTGTCATTAAGTATATCATGAAGTGTTTATCCTCAGACTTGAGATACCAGATAACTGTTATGAATGTAGTGCACTTGTGTAAGATAGTCTAACGCTATCCGTAACTGGTAGTTATAAGGGCTATTTTCGGAAGTGTTACAAAGTTCATGAGTTATGTTTGTAGTCAAGAGAATTTGTTCCTTTGAATTTGTTTCAAAGTATAATACTATATTTGGGCCCCTCGTAGGATTGGCAAGATGTTTGTAAGGCCTTACCCAAGATCTATCTGGAATACGTTCAGATGATTTGGTAATCTTGTTCAATCAAATACAACGAGAAACAGAATATTAACTTATGAAATGACTTGATCCATATTCATAGTTAATGTAGTATTAGTAACAAAAGGATAAGTAAAAATGATGAATCATTAAATGGTTTTTTCCAGGAGACCATACTCGATTCGATCTGGGGGCATTGGCGTGTTAAAGCTAGACTAACCAATGTCATTACTATATTAAGTAATATCCAAGTGGGAGCTGAAAGGTTTATGGATAATTATTAATATTAGTATGACCGGATTCGAACTCGAGACTTCGGGATTGCACACATTACGTATGAGAATCAATGTATAAATAATTAATATATAAAATGTTATATTTAATTATTTGATCACGAAATAAATACTTAATGATATTTAATATTTGACGAGTTTTGATTATCGGTCATTAAATGTCAACGGGATATGAAGAAAAGTTAACAAGCCAAGAGAAGGTTTTAGGAACTCTCTTTTGGGCTTGTGTTTGGCCTGAAATTATGGAATCCCACATCGGGATCCATAGCAATCTTGACATCTACCATAAGGCTATATATACATCCCCATGTATTCATCCTTTGGTACACTTGATTTCAATAGAAGGCCAAACTTCTTCTTTCTTCCCTCTTGTTCTTAGGTCGACGAAGCAAAACCCCATGTAAGGGATTTGCGAGTGACCTTGAGCATAACAAAGGTGTTTGGTTAATCTATTGTGATCAAGAAACTAGCTTTTCTCATTGATTCGCTACTAATACGTGTGTACAAGAACGAAGAGCAAATACACTTGTGTTTGCATATCTTGGGTATTCGATTTTTGATGTGGTCGAATTATATAAACCCTAATTTATTAGGGTTTAGGGTTTCTTGGTCGTTGATCTTAATTGGAGGTTTTTCATAAACCCTAATTGCATTGATTCACAAAAGGTACGCACATACTTTTAATTCGGTTAGTTAATTTACAAGTATTATTCCTATTACTTCCGCTGCATGCTTTGATGATGTTTACTTGTTTTCTATAATTGTTATGATTAGTAAAACCCAACAGTGAAGAGCCGACATTGAGGTGGCAAAGACCACCAAAAATGTTACTTGAAAGCCCATTATTTCGTCTCTTACAGGATATAACGACATTGCAATCGCAACTGCCACTGTCTTGACTACCAGGTTCAGGAGCCGCTTCTGCATTTTTATCTTTTTTTGTCATGTTTTCTATTGGGAGCCGCTTCTGCAACTACCACTGCCTTCAGTACTGATTCTATAGTTCGTGATCCCTGCCTCGATTAACTCATTTGATGATCATTGGTGTTGTTGCAGAGTCCCAACTGATAATGGTGAGTTCTTCATCCTACGTTTAATCTTTAATATAAATATTTACCGTATGCCTATTACTCTTGCATTGATGGCCATAATGGGTGGAAATATGAAACTATTGTTATAGAGGTTCACTTTCCGATTTGTTTACCAAATACCAGGTGGATTTGGTCGTACGTTATTTCTAACAAGTCAAGTTGGCTGGATTTGAAAAGTTTAGTTATAATGAAACATGATAGACGGGTAGAAAGTTGGCCTACATGTATTCAAATGTTTCTTTATCCAGGTGACATGAAGCTCTTAAATGATGCCGAGGTTTTTATCGAAGATGAAGGTTACTAAGTCTATGCTGCTAAAGGTTGTTATATTTTTCTTAAATGAATTTGCAGTCTTGACCTACTTATTTTTTAATGGGTCGATTTGGTTTCTAGGTTTTTTAAATCAAATATACGTACAAATGCAACATTGACTAAATGGATGAAATATGTCTGGAGTCTATGTTTAATACATAATTTTCTAAACTATGTTACTCCCTTTGTCCTAGAATATACGTTTATTTTATGTTTTTGAATCGAACTTTGACCTTAAATTTTTTTTTTGTTGTATATGATGACGTATAGTATGTACAACAGGTCTACTAGGCCCAATACATACTATACGCATACTCTGGGCTCAGGCCCAATGATCGCAAAACCTGGGCCTACAGTAAGCCCAATAACTAAATCGGCTATGGCCCAGACCTTGAGATGCGCGCAAGGTACGTAACGGGCTGAACTTCCAACCGTTAGACCTCTTACGACCGCATCTGCGATTAACACGGAACCCTTGTCTGCCAAGGGTCCGACTCCGGCGACTAACGACTATATGCAAGAATCCAGGAAGCCCCGGCGGCAAACCTCGCCTATAATAGGGGATCTAATCCTCATACACGGTACAACAACTTTCTCTCTCATAATTACACGCACATACTTCTGCTTTCCCTCTCAAGAATGTGTACTTACTTTCACGCCGGAGTCTAATCGTGGGGTCCGTCCCCACGGTAAGACTAACGGTTTACCTTTCTTGTGCAGGGATCTCATTCAAACTACTTGAATTAGTACAAGACCAACCCGCTGGACACTTGTCGGCCCGGTCCGATAAGCTACCTTCACATCTGTTACCACCCATCGTATAAATTGTACTAACAAGTTGGCGCCATCCGTGGGACCCAGTACACAACTGTGTTCCAAAAAATACTCACCGTGAGCACTAGATCGGAACCAACTCCTGTCTTCATGTCTACGTTGCGGAGTACGGTAGAAATAGAAAACCACACGGTCTCGACGGACCTTGGGGGACTACGTCCGACGCAGGCCTCCGGAAGTATTGTGATAAATATTTCGACAAGATCTTGCCTATTGTGACGGAGAAAGTTCAGAAACGAGAAGAAAGAGCCAAGGCGGCAGAAATCCGGAAGGATTATCATGACATCCAACATTACCATAGAGCGGAAACGCCAAGTGGAGACCTACGGAAACAGCTCGAGGCAGTGAAATGGCGGAATACGCAAGATGGTGGCAGCCAAAGACGTACCCGGTCTAGGTCACCCAAAAGGAAAGAATACGTAAGGGAAACAGTGTTCAAAAGGCTACGCGAAAGTGTGTTCCACCGACTCGGAGATAATGAGAGAAGTTTTTCCGTATGTTCCAAAGACCACATGCAACAAGTCCGCTACATTACCGGAAGAAAAGAGAGGAGCAACCGCAGGGGTTCTCCATCGCGACCGATAGGATCAAGGTTGGGAAGTCATGAAACCGAAAACACTCGGTCGCGAAAGGCGAATAACTGTTTAAACAATGAACCTCACGGAAGCAGATGCCGAAGGTCCAAAGTTAAAAAGCGGAACCCAAATGATTATGATTGTGACCTGGCCAGACCTTGGGTCTGCAAGGAGACTTATCCGTTCACTCCACGTATCCGCTACTTCGAAATGTCCATAAAAATGCGGATGCCAACCAACGTGAAAACATATGATGGGAGCGGAGACCCTGAGGATCATCTAAAGATCTTCCATGTAGCAGCAAAGGTGGAATGATGGGCCATGTGATGTGGGCCCAAGTGTTGATGAACAGGCCATGATGTTTCTGGAGGCCCAAGATCGTGTGACAAAAGGGGCCTCACTAAAATGGGCATAACTTGGGCTACGGGGCTCCGTTTTAGGCGAATTACCAGTCAAATCGAAGCTTGGAACGAGGAGCACGTGGTGGGAAACTGACTCTAGAACTTTCAAGCCCCGAAACACTCTAATTTATGAGTTATTTGCATTTTAGTGTTTTTTCGGGTTTTTTTGGACTTTGTTTATGTAATAACTTTCAGCCCGTTTGTCTTCTAGGGCCCGTTTCTGTTTTGTAGTCCTATTTAATACTTCCTTTGTAATGTGGAATAATCAGTTTTATGAAATACCAAAAGTCTATTTTTGGCAGCTTTGCTAAGAATTCCCTATAATCGGCATTCGGGTGAATCAACGATTATTGGTAGGATCGTTCCTGGTATTCGTGTGAATCAACAGGTCCGATTTTTGTTATCTCGTTATTTAGTCTACATCACCATGCCAACATGGTGTCACATGTTCAACTCCACGCTCACTGGATCCGCTAGGGTCTGGATCGACGACCTCTCACCCGAATCAATAGGCAGCTACGACCAGCTAAAGGAGGCTTTCTTGACTAACTTCCTGCAACAAAAGAAATGTATCAAAGACCCTGTGGAGATTCATCACATCAAGTAAAAAGATGGAGAGCTAACGGAAGACTTCGTACGGAGATTCAAAGAAGAAACAAGGAAAGCAAAGGGAGCCCCAGAAATTATGAAAGTTTCAGCATTCATGCATGCAATTACTGATCCAGAGTTGATTAAGCGGCTGCATGACAGAGTCCCGAAGTCAATGACCGAAGTAATGAGAATAACTTTTTCCTTTCTAACAGGGGAAGTAGTTGCGGGAAGTCGTGATAGAAAAAGGGCGTGGATATAAAAACCAATGGAACGAGTAGCTGTGAAGCATCAACAAAATTTCAAAGAAAGGTTTAAGATTAAGCAAAGAATAAGAGAAAGGCAGCAGGATTTCCGCAACCCACGAAAGCCTTTCAAGGAAATAACGGTGCAAGGAAAAGCACGATCTACAAAACTTTTCCCAATCGAGAAGGAAGTTGAAGGGAAGTTCTGTGAATTCCACGGAAAAGCAAGACATACCACGGAAGAATGTCTACATTTAAAAAAGCAAAGAGAAGACAGCCAGAAAGGACCGGTGATGGGAATAGAAGAGTAACAGAAGGATCAAAAAAGCACCTTGACACTCTTAAAGAAACCAAATTGCGGATGGCCGCACGGTAAGAGGCCATAATGAAGGATGGTGAACACACATGCAAAGAGTTACGACAGGCATGGGAAATAAAAGAAACTTAAGAATGGGTCAGAAGCCGAAGCAGAACCGAAAGCAAACGGATAAGCCTTATCCAAATGCTTAAAAAGAACGGAAAATCTGCAAGTGCAGATTCGCGTTCCTTCCCTAGAAATTTATGTCAAATCCAACAGAAACAATTGGCGCTTAGGCTACGTGCCTAGGCACGCACCTATCAACAAAACAATAAATGAAAATTAACGCCGACGCATGCGAAAACTGTAAAATCCTCACTATAAATACGCGGGGTAAAGAAAGGGGAAAGATCAGAAAAAGTAAAAAGGCGCCACCTCTTTTTTAAAAAAAAAGACTGGCATACAACACAACGTGAAGGAAGATCCCGAGACAAACAAAAAAGAAGATGAAGATGTTATTTAGAAGAAGGAATATAGCCGGTTATCAACAACAACCCACGACCATCCCATGGTCGCTCCCAAAAAAAGCATACATAACTTGAACGTCTACCCCCCAAAAGAGAAACGCAAGAACAAAGGCGGAATCCGAATTAGCCGAAGCATGTTCTAAAGTGACAACTAATAACAATTAGTCGTTCTAAAATGACGACTAATAACCAACCTCCGCGACCATTCACAACATTCCTTCTGCCAAAACCCATGTCCATTGAAGTTTGTGTGGACATACCAAAGTCATAGGGCATACCAAAGGTGGTGGTTTAAATCAATTAGATTCTCATTAGCCCTTTGGTATTTTGGAAGTGCACATAGTTCCTTCTTAAGAGTATAGTCCAAAGCGGAAGAAGGAACTACCTCACAAGAGCTGAGTTGACGGGAATGATAGAATGTACAAAGAGTTTGGTCCCTGTGGAAGGACAACAAAGGAAGTGGGGCAGAACGCCATCCGTAAACTGCCCCCTAATTAACGAAAAGCTTCCCTAGGAAAGACAACCAAACAGAGGATGAAAACTATGCCTTCATTCCTCTGTTTATACAATCCGGCCCCTGAACAAGCGTACATCTACTAATCCAGGTATATCGGGTTGGATAGACTGGGTTTAAGGAACAAATGATCAGCTTGTGGGCGCCGCGATAAAACAAAAGTTGTGCGACGGAAAAGCAACCTCACTAAAAGCCCTTCCACTTCTGCACAGTTGGGCGGGTTCAGACAGGAAACCTCTTGAAAGGCCTAACAAACTTGTTGTCTACCCTACAGCATGACAAGCCCACTGATTAAAAAAAAAAAAAAAAAAAAAGAGCAACAAAGCAGGCAAGGGGAAGCATCGTGACCAGCTGCAAGCTCACGAACTTCTCAAGGAACCCCGTAGGGAGAATATAGCAGCCCTAAGAGGAAGAAGAGACCAGAACTCCTCCAAGAAGCGGATAGCAGACAAGAAGGAGGACTCGGAATTCAGAAGAGAAGGAAAATACCCGCGCTAGGGATGCTGGCAAAAAATGACAGCGTTAGCAAAAGCGAATCCAGTTGGAACATTCCTTCAAGAAAGGAAGTCGCAACTACTATAAGGCAAACTGCCATGGACAACTATTAAAACAAAAATTCCGCAAGAGCGAAGAAAAATAAGACTGCAAAGACACTCCTCAAGAGTAATGACCGCCATCAACAAAGCTCCGCAAAGGAATGAGCATCGCCAGTTGTAAGACTCAGATAAAAAGAGTAAGGACAATTGATAATGAAAAAATATGTACCAGAACTTACAGTTTTTGAAAATTTATGTCAAATTAATAAAAAATGAAGATTAGCTACCTTCATTATTTTATCCTTTAAAAATGTTTTTACTTTTTATTAAGTGCATAAGATGCGCAAGCACAAGAATTGAGCACGACCCAAATATGTTATTTTCGAATAGCATAGAGTTATCACGAATAACATAACTGATGAACAACATAATCACCAAAGTACGTAAGAGGTATTGGAAGCCCGGTACTGGGAGGATAGCCCAAAAATATCCAAAGACTATTACAAACGTGCATATCCGTATAACATTAAAAATAGCACCGCATAGACAAAAAGAGTATGTGCGCAAAAGACTATTACAAAACGTGCATATCCGTATAACGTTAACAATAGCAAGACAAAAGTGGAAAGTAACATACACTAAAAGCATAAAGAGCTTGCATAAGGAAAAAGTTGTAGCATAAACGCAAAGCAAAAGGAAAGCATGCGGAGATACAAGAAAAAAAGTTGACTACAATTATGAGAAGTATCATGAAACAAAACAAAAACAGACATTGTTCAGATGATTACAAAGCATCTCAGATAAAAAAAGAAAAAACTAAATCCGCACCAGAGCAGTAGCACTTACTTCAGGCTCAGGCAAAACCGCAAGGACCTCACTAACTCTAGAAGATGGGTCATTCGCAACCTCAACAGGGGTGTCGGACCCACCAACATCATAATCTTTAACAGAAAGGGGTCTCGCGGAAATATCAGAAGTACTAGCAGTAAGAGACACAACCGGCAAAGAAGTAGTGCAAACAGAAGCTAACTCTTTAGCTGAAGATGTTTCCACACCCATCACGTTACGAGCGGACAAAGGATCAATGGAAGAATTGTAAACATCGGCAACAGATAACCGATAACCATCAAGGCATTTTTAACCTGATCAACTCTTTTTTGAACAACCTCCAAAGAGCAAGACAAAGAGCTGCTGCCAACAATAACATTACTACCCTTATCATAAACAGGGACGATGAGTTGCTCAAGATCCGGCTGTAACCCTGCAATCATAGGAGCATTCACGGAAGGCTCATCAACACGGAGAAGGTCCATACCTTTCGTAATACCAGCATTCTTGCTGGACTTAAGCACAGAGAGCAAAGAAAAATCCACATTTTCAAGGGCCCTCATAGCGGAAACATAGTAATCTTCCGCATAGGGATTATATGCAGCAAGCTCAACAAGCTCTCTTTTCTCCTTACCATGGATGATGCCCGCAGCTAAGCCTTCTTGCATACCCTTATCAATAGCACGCTCAATAACCTTTGCCATTGTCGCAGTAAACTTTGGAGAGTTTGAGCACTTAAACACAGCAAGGCTCATACCATTCGTTAACAGCCAACGACGGCTAGATAATAGCGTAAGGAATCGAGGATAAAACTCCTCATCAAGATGACTGGCCAGGGCATACAAGTCAACAACGGCCGAATCAACCTTCCAAAAAGTCCGCCCATCTTAGCATCCTGAATCTTTCAAAATTCCTCCTCCAAAGCAGCAAAGGACGGAGCTCGACTGCGGAGCTCAGAAAATGACTCCTCCAAATTCCGTATCTACAAATAAAACAAAGTTAGGAGACACAGAGAACCAAAAATAAAAAAAATAAAAAAATGGGAGGGGGGCACGGATGCACACCTATCTGGAAAGACTTGAATTCTGAGACTTAAGGACAACAACCTCAGCTCTCAAGGTAGATGACTCAGAATCCTTAGCATCAAGAGACGATTGAAGTGTTGCCACTTCAGCTCGAAGAGAATTTCGTTCTTCTTCAAGCGCAGAATTCTGGTTCTTAAAAGATGAAAGCTCTGCAGCAGAAGCTGCTAAAGACGCATCAGCAGAAGATGTCTCAGAAGAAATAGTATTGGCAACCTTAGATTCCAGAGCCGAAATCTCCTTATCCTTACTTGCCACCAAAGACAATAAGCATTTCCGCTCCATAGCATTATATTCTAAGCGCTGACGAACTTCAGAACTAAAGCACAATTGTCGCGCCACGACAACATTAAACTCACCAAGGAGGCGCTCATACCCCATATCACGGATAGCGAAAAAGAAGGTAGGAGGAACGAACTCGTCCACCATAAGATGGAACTCATCAACATCATTAAGAAGCGAACCTTTGGCAACATTCCATTTCGGAATATGAATACCAGAGGAAGAACCAAAATCCGGATCATCAACAATGCAGATGTCCCCAGCTGAAACATCAAGATCCGAAAGGTCATCAAGAATTGGATAAACATCACCAATCGGAGAGAGGCTATCTGGAAGAGAGGAAGGAACATCCATTTGACCCTTCCCCTTCTCAATTGAATAAACAGTAGTAATGACAACATCCGTCATAATGGGCGCAGGAGAACTGCGAATAAACAAATAAAAAGCAAGTAAATAAAGGAAGGAAAGACAAAGGAACTATGAAAAGACAAAAGTATAAACAACAAACCTGGAAGGAGAACCATCAAGATGGAGCAAACCAAAGCCAGGTTCTGTGGATGCCCCAGCTTCACAAAAGGGAGTAGTTGAAAAAAAAGGAGAAGAAGAAGAATGAGTGGGCAAAGCGTTCAAACAATATTCAAGAGTATGCGAGCTTTGAGCTAGCAACTTCTTAATGGACTCTGAAGACTTACCACGAGTAGAAGCCCTACCAGAATCGTTAAGTTCACTCCTCGCCTTCTTAGGGGGATAGACAAAGCTGATGCAATCTCTCCTCCTTTTCCTACCAAAACCAAAAGCCATCCCACTGTTAAAATCAGCACTAGAAGCTGAGTAGTCAGGACGCAGAACAACATCACCAGACGAACGAGAAACTCCGATTTCCAAACAAGTAGCTCCATGACCAGCCTCACTAGAGGAAGGAGGGGCAAGAGAAACAGTATGACCTTCGGTCAATTGTAGCAAAGGAACTTCATCCTCCACCCTCGGCCGAGTATCAACAAGCAACTCCAAAGGATTCTTCTGCTTAACCAAAGATAACAAATCCATAGCTGCGGCAAACAAACAGAAAAGAAACAAAAGTAAGGGCAAGATAAGAATAAGGTAGCATAAAGTAAAACATATATACGACATACCCACCCCGATTCTCTTGATCATAAAACACGGGATAAAAGTCATTGCCCAAAGTATAATTACGGCTCAACCCAACCAAACAGAGGAAAGGTTCCGAAAACTTAACAAAAGAAGAACCATTGGCAACTAGGGAGACAACATGTTCAACATCAAATTCAGTATCCCTAGGGGTGGCATCCTTAGGAAGATTTCCACCAGCAAAGAAAGGATGAATACAGGGACATGCAAATGAGTCAATCCAGAAAAAGTGGTCGTTCCAACTCTTAAGACAATCAAGGGGCTTGGTATAGCAAACACCAAAGCTATCAGCACGTTTACTAAAAGAAATCCAACCATAACTCCGATACAAGATATAAAAACACCTAAACAAACCAACTGAGGGTTCAATACCAAGTGCAAAACAAAGAATTTCAAATTGAGAAACCTTAGCAGCACCGATGACAGAAATATGCGAGATATGAATACGATACTAGTCAAGAATCGAAACAAGAAAAGAAGACAAGAGAAGGCGGAAGTTAGCAAACTCAAAGAAACGGGTATAAACACCAATTTTCCCATTCGACACTTCATGAATACTTTTGTCAGGATCAGGCAATTCTGGATGAACAAAGAGCGGAATCGAATAATCAACGCAGAAATGATCAAGCGCCTTCTGGGATAATTTAGACTTGGTGGAAGAAAAAGTACCTATAATGGAAAAAGAAAAAGGGAATCAAGAACCTAACCTGACTGCGGAACGTAGAAAACAGATACAACCAAAAGTAAAACCAGATTGAAGAACAACGTTCGCAACAGAAGACCAGTAAAAAGAAAAAATGGCCAAAGCCAAAATATGGGGTATTTATACAAACGGAAAGATGATTAACCAAGAAAACCCTAAGAGAGGACATGCGTCTAAAAACAATCTAATCCAATGGTTAAAATAAAAACTACGAGGATAAGGATGGTAGAAAACCAAGGGCCCACAGAGTCAAATCAACCAGAACATGAAAAGTCGTAAACCGTCCACGTTGTAAAAAACACTTTCCAAGGAAAGGGAGTGTCAAGAAAACGCTTCGAAAGTAGGGAAGAAAAACCGATCCGCAAGAAAGTAGTCTAAGTAAATCCACCACGTGCGGCAATATCCGCACGCAGTGCATATACTAGACTGGGGGGACTGGATGGTATAGCAGTTCCTAAAGGCAGAAAAAAGCATTTTCGAAAAGGAAAAAACGCACGGTAAAATCCTTAGTCAAACTCAAGTCTAGTGACATCCACCGCATGCGGCAATATTCCATGCAATGAACATACTAGACTGGGGGGGGGGGGCTCGATGACATATAGTATGTACAACAGGTCTACTAGGCCCAATACATACTATAAGCATACTCTGGGCTCAGGCCCAATGATCGCAAACCCTGGGCCTACAGTAATCCCAATAACTAAATCGGCTATGGCCAAGACCTTGAGATGCGCGCAAGGTACATAACGGGCTGAACTTCCAACCGTTAGACCTCTTACGACTGCATATGCATTTAACACGGAACCCTTGTCCGCCAAGGGTCCGGCTCCGGCGACTAACAACTATATGCGAGAATCCAGGAAGCCCCAGCGGCAAACCTCGCATATAAAAGGGGCTCTAATCCCCATAAAAGGTACAACAACTTTCTCTCTCATAATTACACACACATACTTCTACTTTCCCTCTCAAGAATGTGTACTTACTCTCACGCCGGAGTCTAATCATGGGGTCCGTCCCCACGGTAAGACTAACGGTTTACCTTTCTTGTGCATGGATCTCATTCAAGCTACTTGAATTAGTACAAGACCAACCCTCTCGACACTTGTCGGCCCGAACCGATAAGCTACCTTCACATCTGTTACCACCCATCGCATAAATTGTACTAAAAGTATACAATACTTAATGCAAAATATATAAATGGATTGTGGTTACATTTATTTTCATCGTTATAATTGTCATCAAGTATTATATACTACAAAAAATATATTTAAGGTCAAAGTTATATTTAAAAAGTCAAACTAGATTTATATTTTGAGACGGAGGGATTATTTGTAGATGTAGATTATCATTCTTTTTACAATGGATACTTAGTTGGGAATTCAAAAGATACTAAATGAAATTTGAATTTGCTTTGCTATGGTCCGCATTTAAGTTGTAAAGGATTGGTATGTCATGCAGCATTGGACTATCTCATCCTTGTTTTTTTCCAATTGTAAGTAGGAATAAGATTAGTTCTGTTGCATAGAGTTTGTAGTATGATTTTAAGGTATGGTGTATAATAAAGTGGGATTTAAAATGTAAACAATAGGTCTGGTGTATAATTGCTTATGATGTTATAGTTTTATTAGTTCCATTTTAACAAGGGGAAAGTCCTTGGATAAATGCCTTAACTATGTAAATTTTGTTACTATATAAATTCACCTTTTTCACCCATGATTTCTTACAATGTATTATTAATAGATGTAGATTATCATTAGAGTTAACTACATTTTTGGTCGTTGTGGTTTGCTAGGTATTTCACTTTTGGTCCATTTTTTTAAAAAGTTTTGGATTGACTCCAAAACTCATACTTTCATTCCAGGTTTGCTCCAATTTGTTTTTGATTGTTAGTTTGACTAGTTAATCAACATAAAATGATAGAAATACCATCCACTTCATTATTATTAGACTAAAATACACCGTTGGTCCCTAAACTTGTACATGCGCATCATGATGGGACAAACCTTGCCTTTTTCATTGTTGGGAGTCCAAAACTTGGGTTTTATACTCTAGACAAGTCCCTTGACCAATTTTTTGTTAGTCAAAGTCTGTTATTTTCCTCATGTGTGTTGCACATGAGGGCAAAATGGTCATTTCATTGTTTGGTTAATTATTTTGGTGGTACCGGTACAACCTTAGGGACTAACGGTGTATTTTATCAATAAAATTATACCATCACCACCACCACCCTCCCTTTATCTCTTTTTTCTGCTTCTTTCTCTAAATTTCTGCTTCTCTCTCTAAAATTAACACCATCACTATTCTCAAATCTCATAAACTCCTCCACAAAAAAACATAATCTCAATCAAACACCATCACCATTCTCTCTCTAAAATTAACATCATCACCATTTTCAAATCATGTAGGTTATATTAAAGACCCAAATAACTAACTTCGATTAAAGTCAAAATAATTAAAGTCATCTCTCTAAAATTAACATCATCACCATTCTCTCTCTAAAATTAACATCATCACCATTTTCAAATCATGGTAATACTAATGCTAATATAGTTGAATCATATGATAAGTATGAGCCAATGAAAAAGGTTTCAACTTTGATCATTAATGGAAACGAAAATTCAACTTATGGGCTAAGGGAGAATCCTAAAAAGAGTTGGAAGTCAGTTGGTTTAGGTTCGTCGAATTCAACTTTAGCATTTCAAAATAAGCAAGTTTGCAAACAATATGGAAAAGGTTTTCAGTCTTTAAAATCATTATGTGGTCATATGGCTTTTCATTCTGATAAAGATAGGGGTTTGAAGAACTATGATAATTCATGGACTAGTGAGAAACTTGATTATGATGATAAGTTTGTTGAAGATACTCATTCGGATACTGAAGAAAATGAGATGCAGGATAAGTTATGTGTGACGAGATCCAAAACAAAGAGGTACAAGAAAATTATAATCAAACCACCTTCTTACTATTTAACCACTAGTAATAATAATAGTAATTACAATTATGGATCATCATCTGTTTCTGAAATTGATGAGTTTGACCAAGAAGATGTGGTAGGGATGAGCACGGTACCCGTCCCGTACCGATCCCGTACCGAATTAGTGGTACCGAATTTTTCCCGAGCATAAACTAGTGGTACCGGTATCGTACCGAACGGGATTCGGATACCGGTACCGGGATCGTTACCGGTACCGGGAAATCGGGGTTTTCCCCTTATTTTCGGGAATTTCCCGATTTGGTACCAGTCCCATACCGAATTAGTAGTCCCGAATTTTTTTTCACCTTATTTCATAGTCCCGGTACCGTACCGTATATAGGAAATCGGTACGGTTCCGGTACGGTTCCGGTATGTTTCCGGTTCGGTTTCGGGATTCGGGTCGAAATGCTCATCCCTGAGATGTGGCAATGTGGTTGATTAAGTTATCTAAGGATTCTAGCAATTAGGGTGGTGTTAATTCAGTAGTCGAATCATCAGAGAGTGATTCGGTTGATTTAGAGACTAAATTGTCTTGTAAGGAATGGAATATGGTAAAGAATGAGACTGATAGTGTCCTGTCCAGGGACGAAGCTTCATAGGGGCAGGGATGGGCCCTGGCCCCCCAAAATTTATCATGCTTTATGTATTTTGTAACTAAGTTTATGCTAAAAAATTTCGTTTTCATAATATGGCCCCCCTGAAATTGGAAATTGATATTTCAGCCCCCCCCAACAATTTGGTTCAAGCTTCGTCACGGGTCCTGTCTGAAAATTCGAATGGAATCAAGAAAGTGGAATCGGATATTTCAGTTGATGAGCTTCTTAAGAATGGTGATCAACACAAGAATAAGTCAAAAGAGGTTATTGGTTTCAACTACAGAGACTTAAGTTATGAGGAAAAGCAAGAAATTCGAAGGAATTTGTTTAGGGAATTCAGGTATGATGAATCCTTAAAGAAAAGAATTTGAGATGAAGATGATTATTCGTATAAGAAAAGAAACAAATATGAATGTATGAACTGTAACAAGGCTTTTAGTTCTTTTCAAGGGCTTGGTGGACACATACCAAACAAGTTCTATCTACACACATCCATGTGAATTATTAATAGAACTTGAGCAATACAACGAAGAACTTGAGTGTCACATCCTACCTCCCCCATACAGATCATCTGTTGATTTACTAGTCCATCCTAAAATAACCAAAATTTGCCAAGCACTCAAAACAGATCCTCTAATTGTGACAATTTCCAATGACTTTAATTATTTTGACTTTAATCGAAGTTAATTTTTTGGGTCTTTAATCTAACCTACATGATTTCAAAATGGTGATGATGTTAATTTTAGAGAGAGAATGGTGATGGTGTTTGATTGAGATTATGTTTTTTTTGTGGAGGAGTTTATGAGATTTGAGAATAGTAATGGTGTTAATTTTAGAGAGAGAAGCAGAAATTTATAGAGAAAAGCGGAAAAAGAGATAAAGGGAGGGTGGTGGTGGTGATGGTATAATTTTATTGATTAAATACACCGTTAGTCCCTAAGGTTGTACCAGTACCACCAAAATAATTAACCAAAACAATGAAATGACCATTTTGCCCTAATGTGCAAGGCACATGGGAAAATAACAGACGTTGACTAACAGAAAATTGGTCAAGGGACTTGTCTAGAGTATAAAACTCAAGTTTTGGATTCCCAACGATGAAAAAGGCAAGGTTTGTCCCATCATGATGCGCAGGTACAAGTTTAAGGACCAACGATGTATTTTAGTCTTATTATTATTGTTGTTGTTGTTGCTGCTGTTGTTGTTTTTGTTGTTGTTGTTTTTGTTGAATAAAACCATAAATTTTGATACCCATCCGTTATTTACACACATAGACACAAACCAGATGGTGATGGTTGTGGTGGAATGTTAAGATGGTAGCAGTGATGTTGGTGGGTGTGGATGGTAGTGAGGGGTTGTCGTAGTAGTCGGTGGTGGCTGGAGGTGGTAGACGTGTGGTGGTGGTTTGGTGGCAGAAACTATGGGTTTTTACATCTACTTGGGTGGCGGCAGGAGACTATGGGTTTAGCGACAGGAGGTGGAAGATAAGTGTCGTGGTGGTTTGGTGGCCGGAGTAGCCGGTGGCGATAGGAGGTGGTAGACATGTGGAGGTCTGTGTTTGTGTTTGGTTTCACTAATTCTTTTAGTTGCGTTAATCGGCGCAATTGCTATAGCTCGTAAATAATTTCTCTGTCTTTGGGTTTTGTGGTTTTTCTTCTTTACATCTATCCTTTATTCACAACAAGAACACAAAGACTATAGGTTAAATCATGACGAACAGTTTGGGTTTTAGGATTTTGACTTAGAGTTAGGATTATTTTTTTTGGTTTGTTGAATAGTTGTTTTAATATGAAAAGAACTTGAAGAACACTTGAACTTTTGATAGTTAGGTTTTTGATGTGTTGATTGAATTTGTGTGTTGATTTGTGTTTGTGTTGGTTCAAACTCAAATGAAAAAATTGGGATTTAACTTGTTCAAAACTGTTTTTTATGTTTAAATGTGTTTTTGGTTGGTCAACTTTATTTTGATGATTGGTTGATTTTACCAAGTAAAAGATATACATATATTTTTGTTAGAGTAAATTGCAAAAATCGTCCATATGGTTTGGTCAAATTGCACGTTTCGTCCTTGTGGTTCATCAATTGCAAAGATGGTACGTATTTTCTACTATTACGTGCACTATTGGTCTTTTGTTTTAACTGGCGTTAAGTGAGATCCATTAATAGTTACACGTTAGCCCTTTTGGCTAACAATTGTTATAGCGTTCATCATTTACCATTGCAACACCCATCCTTTACTAACGGTCGTTTATAATTTAACGTTTTCGTCCGCATTTATACGTTTTTGTTCATTTTTTACGTTTTCGTCTATTTTTTACGTTTTCGTTCGTATTTACACGTTTTCGTCCATTTTTTTACGTTTCATCCGTTTTGTTATGTTATCGTCCGTTTTTTTACGTTTTCGTCCGGTTTTTTACGTTTTCGTCCGTTTCTTTACATTTTCGTCCATTTTTTTTACGTTTTCGTTCGTTTTTTATGTTTTCGTCCGTTCTTATGCATTTTCGTCCATCTTTCTACGTTTTCTTCTGTTTTTTAACGTTTTAGTCATAAAAAAATTTCGACAAAAAATTTTCAAAAAAAAGTTTGAAATTTTTTTCGACATTAAAATATTTCGTAAATTTTTTTTTTCCAACTTTTTTTTTTTTTCGAAATTCTTTTTCAAAATTTTTATTTTTCCATTTTTTTTTCGAAATTCTTTTTCAAAATTTTTTGAAAAATAATTGGAACAAAAAAAATTGAAAAATTTTATTTCAAAAAATTTTCGAAATTTTCTTTTGAAAAATTGGGAAAAAAATTTATGTTGAAAAAATTTTCAAATTTTTTTTTTCAATTTTTTTTCGAAATTTTTATGTCGAAAAATGTTTATGACGAAACGCTAAAGAAACGGAGGAAACGTAAAGAAACGGACAAAAACGAAAAAAGAGGGAAAAAAACGTTAAAAAATGGACGAAACGTAAAGAAACGGACGAAAACATAAAAAAAGAGACGAAAACGTAAAAAGATGGATGAAATGGTAAAAAAACGGACGAAAACAGGCGAAAACGTAAAGAAACGGACGAAAACGTAAAGAAACGAACGAAAACGTAAAGAAACGGATGACAATGTAAAAAAACGGACGAAAACAGGCGAAAACATAAAGAAACAGACGAAAACGTAAAGAAACGAACGAAAACGTAAAGAAACGGACGAAAATGTAAAAAAACGGACGAAAACGTAAAAGAACGAACGGAAACGTTAAATCATAAACGGCTGTTAGTAAAGGATGGGCGATGCAACGGTTAAGGATGAACGATGCAACGATCGTTAGCCAAAAGGGCTAACGTATAACTATTAACGGAACTCACTTAACGTCGGTTGAAATGAAGGACCAAAAGTGCACGTAACAGTAGAAAATACGTACTATCTTTGCACTTAATGAACCACAAGGACAAAACGTGCAATTTAGCCAAACCACAAGGACGATTTTTGCAATTTAGTCCTTTTGTTATGAGGAAAGAAATGGAAAAAAAGGAAAAAAGTAATAGTGTTCATGAGTCCCACTTTATTATTCTAGTTTAATATAATAAAAAGGCAAAAATACCCTTCAAACTAACGTTCAAACAAGTCAAACTGACGGTGTTAATAAAATTGGACCGAACCTGGAACGAAAATATCACTTTTGGACTGAATCCAAAACTTTTTGAAAAAATAGACAAAAATGAAATACCTAGCAAACCACAAAGACCAAAAATGTAGTTAACTCCTACTTGGAAAGGCAGCGAATACATTTAATCGCGGAATAGACTTTTGATCTTCTTAAGATTTGTCACTTGCACCCTTCTAATTTTATTGTTGGTTTTCGCTCATCTAATATTTGGTTACTGACTCAAGTACCAATCCGAGCTAACATTATAGGCTTAAGATTAACTCCCATGTTTATGATTTTTTTTAACAACTTCATAAGTGCGATAAAAATTGGCGATAAATTATTTTTTATAAGCATTTATGCCAGAGGATTGGAATAAGTTTAAGTCACAAGAGTGGTAAGTATGGTGTTGCTTCTTTCAAACGGAGTGTAGCATATATATGACATTCCTACATGATTTTTATATTAGTTTGTATTTTTGTCTTATACTTTAACAACGTCATAATTACTTATATATGGTCTTATTGTAGGACAAATTTATAAGCTTTTTGTAATCACTCAAACTTGGTTGTCTAATCTTCTTTTCTTCAAACCAATTGAGAAAAAGAAATAACGAATACGAATTGTAGTGAATTCAACTCTTTTGTAGTTTAAAAGATTGAAACATGTATGTACCTTCTATGATTATGAAAATTTATAAACAAGATCATTTCATTAACATATAAACGTTGAGCATTTTTTTCCCATGCAATTCATCAAACTACTTACAGGGAAATTTCATATATATACCCAGTTAACTCATATATTGCATATTTTTCTGAAACAATTTTTTTTAATACATAATGTACAATGATATTTAAGCATGTTTTGCACAAGTATGTAAATATGCAAGTTTAGTGAGTATATATGTAACTGTCAATACTTAATATGCATTATTAACATGTAAAGATCAAAGTTGGGCATCTTTATTCTCACTCTCTTCACCTTAAATATTAGCGTGTGCATTTGTTATATTTTTCAGTTCACACGCACTCAAGTATACATCCCGATAATGTTGTTAGGAAATAATGATCAGTCGAACGGATTATGTAATGGAACAATATCCCGTGGCCGTTTCATTTATAACAATAAACAAGAGCATGGGTCGATCTATTTCAAAGGTTGGTATGTATCTCCCAAGTCGAGTCTTCACACATAGACAACTATACTTTGTCATTTCAAGAGTCAAAAGCAAATGAGGTTTGAAGGTCGTCATTTCTGATCAATATGGTAATATCAAGAAAAGTACTACAAATGTTGTCTACAAAAAAGTACTTCAAGGTTTATGATCAATGGACAATTAGTATGAACAACTTTATAAATGACCATGTATTACATTGTTTTATTAGTTTACATATATTGTTATTAACAACTTGCTAATACTTTGACTTTTCTTTTCTTCAACTCTTAGGTGATCATGGATATGATCATGCATCACTTGAGTGTTTCAAGATGAATGCATAGGTCGACTCTAAAAGGCTATTTACGGTTTAGATAAGATGATAAATGAACGTTTATTATTTTTATAGTTATAGACCAAATTGTTTATCTTTTCATTCACATATTACTTAAAGCAAGGGGTATGGTGACACTCCTACCCCTCTTCATTCGGGTCCCACTTAGCTACATCATTTTAGCACTCCCATAACAACCCCTCCCCCCCAACTATCATAACACATAACAAACTTCTTCATTTGGGCCCCATCACTCCCAATTTCATTTTCCTTTTATTTTTTCAACGAAATTAAAATTCATTTATAAAGTAAAATAACAATACAACATATTAAAAATCATAAGGAGACATAAAACGCTACGGACAAGAAAACAACGATACAAAAAAAATGATACGAAAATGTAAGAAATACAATTTATTGCGACAGATATTTCTTCATTATTGTTTCCTTCGGATGTAAGCTGATTTGTCCGGTGTGGTGGTGTCGGGATCAAGAATGAGAAATTGCAGCCAATGTTTTGAAAGGCTCAAGGCGCACTAAGGCCCGAAGGGGACCAAAGAGCCTCGAGGCGAGGCGCATACCAAGGCGCGGGATTCATGAATACGAGGCGCACTAAATACATTAAGTTTTTTTATAATATATGTGACCATTTGTGTAGCTTAAATAACACAAAATAACATTAAATACTTAATACATGACACATATAGCCATTATAAAGATTAAAATGTATCAGTTGTCACTTCTCAAATGGATCAACTCTTTGGCTCGATGAACTACATATAGATTAAAATCCATATCAGACTAAATATGCTTGTGTTCTACACTTGTAGACTTACATCTAACAAAGTTTATAATTTAACCCAAATATCAAGCAAGCAACATATTAATATTCAAGGCATAATGCAAATCATACAAATACTCACCCTATGATGTGATGCTTGAAGATAAAATAAACTTATGACGTTATTTACAAATCAATAAAATAAACAATCAATAAAAATCAGTTCAAGATATAAACTTATGACGTGAGAGAGATTACATATTTGTAAAATGATCAGAATCTATAGTTACTCACTTGATTGTGTGTTTTAGTTCTTTTCCAAATTAGGGTTATTAGATATAACTTAAAAGGCTCATGTATATAACTTATAAGGCCCATGTATCTTATCTTAATATTTAGAAAACAGCCCCAAAACCTGTTACATCTCTGAGGCGCAAAAAGCCCTAAGGCGCAAAAAGCCCCAAGGCGCTGCGCTTTTTATGGGATTCATGCATGTCGTGAGCCTCGATCCGAAAAAATCCCTAGAGCTTGAGCCTTGAGCGAGGCGCGCCTCAAGGCGCGCTTTTTAAAACTATGATTGCAGCTCTTTCATCTCGAGGTACCCCATTTCTTTCTGTCTCCTCGCCTCATACGCGAGTGTGGCGGCCTCATCTTTTGCGGGTCAAGATTTACCGGCGGGGCGAGGTCTTGAATCAGGACCGAATAGATCCCCGAGATTTTTCAAATCAATCGGATCTTCCGCGTCCCACTTGGATTATTGTTTCAAAACCTTCCACACATGATGTGTTGTAAATTGTTTCCCAAAACGCTGAGCAAAATTAATGTTTGCATTATCGGTATGATCAATATCATTTTATCCACTTCTACGGATTAAATGTTTGTAGATAGCGTTGTACCTTTGGCAATCACTGTTAAGCCTGTTCCACTTTTCCTGAGAACATATTCGTGGTGGTACGAGGTTCACGTTTTGTAGTGTGGTTGAACTCAGCCATAATCTGGTTCCAAAATGCTTCATCGCTACAATCATTTCTGATTTCGGAGTTTTGGGAAACTTCCACCCAAGTCTTTGCTAGCAACACTTCTTTGTCGCATGTCCATCGGGTATTCACTCGGGTCGCATCTTCTTCCACGTCAACCTCATCGTTCGCGTCCAAATTCACAACCAATGTTTTCTTTTTTTTTTGATGATTTTGCTACTTTTTTTTCCTTTTACGTCGTGCCTCGTTTTTGGCTTGTGGTAGGGGTTGTGGTACTTTGAATTGTGATTATGATGCTTGTGATTCAAAGAATTGTGGTGGAGATTGAAGAAAATTTTGTTGTGATGATTGTGGTTGAAAGAATTGTGGTGGTGCATTTCTTTAATATCCGAATTGTTAGAATCCTTGTGGTTGGGTTCGTTGATACGTAACTTGTAGTTGAGAAAGTTGCTCGGGAGTCATTTGCCAAACAAAAGGTGGGATTTGTTGCGAGGAAGAATTTGAGTTTTGAGACGATGGTGTAGACGGATTCAAAGGGTTCGAAGAAGAGTATTGTTGCGGGTTAGATGGATTAGAGTTTATTAGGTTGGTGAAACACCCCTAATTTGGACTTTGCGACATTTTTTGGTTATGATTTTGAGATTGAAAGTAAATTTGTTGGTGAGTATTTTTTTTTTTTTTTTTTTTTTTTTTTTTTTTTTTTTTTTTGGTAAAAGTGGTGTGTTATATATAGTGTGTAATTTGGTTTAGTAAAAAAAAAAGTGCAACGGTTAGTTTTTTTAATTTTCCAAACGGTTAGATTTGAAAAAGTGCAACGGGTCTCCACTTTATATTTTTGTCGTTTCTGCTTCGTTCAAACGAAGAGTTGGCCTCGAAACATGAACGGCGACGAAGAGCACACACTGTGCTTTCTTCACTGTACCGGATGCTCTTAGTAGTTCGTTCGTAAACACCTCTGGAACCTCTTTGCTATCATTAATGTTTGTTAATCAATTTATCCATCTTACTGCTTAATGATCGACTTCTTTAAAAATTCCCGTTAAAAAGTGTAAGGAAGTAGTTCTCCGTATCCGTATCATTTGCGATGACAATCAACATAAGTCCGAGAAAATCACTCGGGCAAGTGGATTTGTATTTGCGACGACCTGTTTTTACACATGACCAACTATATGTATCCGTCTCTCGCGCTAGAGCAAAAAAGGATTGAAGATGCTTATTCGCGACGAAGAAGGAAATCTCACTAATATCACCACAACTTGGTCTACATGCCGCGTAATGTTTAGCTAAATGGTTAGAAAATAAGTTGAGTTAAATGAAGCTTAAGCTTATACGGCTCAATCAAAATAATGTTTAAAAAAAAATTGGCATTCTACAAAACTCACAGGAAAAACAGTAATATACGGATTGTCTTTAACCCGAAAACTACTTAACATACACCAATACAAACTATTATAGTAATAGCCATGACCCAACACTAACCCATTTAACCTGACGGTGTTAATAAAATTGGTATAAAACAAGTCAAACTGATGGTGTTAATAAAATTGGACCGAACCTGGAACGAAAGTATCACTTTTGGACTGAATCCAAATTTTTTTGAAAACATGGACAAAAAATGAATTACCTAGCAAACAACAAGGACCAAAAATGTAGTTATCATTAAATAAATATTGTTTTTCTAATCATAATCTCACTTGGAAAGGCAACGAAAAACATTTAATCGCGAAATAGATTTTTTTATCTTCTTAAGGTTTGTCACTTGCACCCTTCTAATTTTATTGTTGGTTTTCGCTCATCTAATATATGGTTACCAACTCAAGTACCAATCCAAGCTAACATTATAGACTTAAGATTAACTCCCATGTTTAAGATTCATTTTTACAACTTCATAAGTGCGATAAAAAAATTGTTTTATAATTTATGCAGGAGGATTGCAAATAAGTTTAACTCACAAGAGTGGTAAGCATGGTGTTGCTTCTTTGAAACGAAGTGTAACGTATAGATGATCTTCCTCATGTTTTTATAATAGTTTGTATTTTTGTCTTATACTTCAACAACGTTATAATTACTTATATATGGTCTTATTGTAGGACAAATTCATAAGCTTTTTGTTAATTCATTTCATATTTCATAAAACATAAACTTTTACTATTACAAGGCATTCAGACCTGTGCGATGCCCACGGGTTGTACCTAATTGTTCATTGCGTAATATTTGTGTAAATTGTTGAAGTGTAAATAAGATGGTGCATCCAATTGAAACATGCCGCGTAATGTTTAGCTAAATAGTTAGAAAATAAGTTGAGTTAAATGAAGCTTAAACTTATACAGCTCAATCAAAATAATGTTTAACAAAAAAAATTGGCATTCTACAAAACTCAGAGGAAAAACAGTAATATACGGATTGTACTTGACATACACCAATACAAACTATTATAGTAATAGCCATGACCCAACACTAACCCATTTAACCATGGCATATATTTTCGGATCAACCCAATACACTACAACCCAGTCCAAACCATAACCCGGTCCCCTAAAAAAGCACATGGTGTTTTGTCAGCCGCCATCTCTTGCACCATTCCCAGTGGTCACAGTGGCAAAGGATTCGACTTCAAGATCACTTAAATGGTCTCGGGTAGGTGTTATATTGCATGTTATGTTTTGTTTCTTTGATGTGAGAGTCTTGGTAGTGTCTAGATGTAGGATTTGTTTTGTGTGTTTTGGCTTGGCTAAGGTTTTGTCTTATCTTCATCTTTTTTCGTTTTATGTTCTTGGCTTTTGGCTTTTGGACTAATGATGTTAAGGCAGAGATCCATTAGAGCTTGGTATTTGGTTCGTTTGACAGATTTTGTTATGGGTTGCGACATCAAGATCTTTTAAAAGGTAGGGTTGGGTGGTGTGGCGTAGTTAGGTGGTGTGGCGTGGTAACCCAAATGAAAGTGGTCTATTTATACATTAGAATGCATAAAACGTTTCTAGAGGGTATGTATAGACGCCTTTAATTCGGCAAAATATAATTGTGAATGATGCCCGAGATGGTTTCTAGAGGATATGAAATAAGCTGATTGGGAAGTGTGCTGACTTAATCGATATTAGACAGGATAGCTTGAAATAAGAAAGGTTTATTGATAGATATGATATCAAACTTTAAACCCATTTATAAATTAAGTACTTGCAGGTGCGGTTTTTCTATATACAAAACTGTTTCTGTGATATGAATGTCAGATTCATTAGCATTTTGAATTGCTTGATGTGGGAATTGGGATTGTTGACTTTTGAGAGCTGAAAATGTTATGACATGTTAGTATACTTAATTGTTTGACATGTGATGTGGGGTATTTGGCATTTTTGCTTATCTAAACAACTTATCTTCTTATTGCTTTTTTTTAAGCAAATGATAAAATTTGATAAAAAGGGCTTATGCTAATGATATCGTTACAATTCTTATGACGTGAATGCAATTTTCTTCTGTTGCTATACTGAATCTTCTGACATATGATGGGGATGTTTCAGAATTTGGATTGTTTTTATAACAGATTATCTGCTTATTGTGTTTTTTGAGCAGATGCATAAATCTGACTATGCTTATCTACTTAGTTTAGGGGTGAAATAAGGTCTTTTCAGTAAGGAGTTTCAGATTTTTTAGTTTGAACTGGTTATTGGTGGCGGATTCAGTACTGTAAGTTTAACCTTAGGGGTGAAATAAGCTATTTTGGATAAGTTGATCTTCTGGTTATGAGCATAAGCTGTTTAACTTAGTAATGCCAAACACCCCTTGTTGTGTTTTGATACAGTAGATCAGCAGTAATAAGTGTTTGGATATGATTATAGGCTGATTATTTTACGTCTTAAATCCCTAATTAGCTGATTGCCGAAAACTTAAAAAAGTGCAATATCTGATAATCTGGTTTCGTTACTTTAGAAGCCTATCTACACACTTTTTGCAGCATTGCCTTCTGTTATAGCAATTGCTTATTTCGTTCAAGCATAAGCAGTTTTAATAAGCATTACCAAACATCCCCTGAAGTCAATGTAATCATAGAAGTATTGATGTTGTATGCTGAACTGACATCAACTCCTTCGATATTAGTATTATGAATCCTTCTTACAAAAAGGGACATTTATATTTTTCTTTAGGACAATCAGGGCTATTGGTTTCTTGATTAATCTAGTCCATATTACATGACGTCGTAACACTTTATCTTGCCCGAAAATGTTACTGATTCTATGTTATTTTTTAGACCAACGTGGGAAGGTGGTCAGTATGACGAAGATGAAGAAAGTCGATTGGCTGCTCTTCGATTAGCAATGGAATTAGGAGCTGATCATATCGATTTTGAGCTTAAGGTTTTCTTCTTCTTGACATAAAATAAATCGGTTTCTTTGTGTCATGGGCCCGTCTAAAGTACTATTATTAGTGTTCTTACATAGTAAATTTTTCCGTTATACTATCAGACATAATATTTCTATCAGATTTGATTTTAGTTGCTCAAATGCAGGCCGTTGATGATTTCAACAATTTAATTTATGGAGACAAGCCTGCAAAGTGCAAACTCATAGGTTCTTCTCACAATTATCAAAATACTCCTTTGAAAGTGCAAGCTTGGGAACCTTGTGGCCAAAATACAGTCAACATGTAACACCCCCAATTCAGATATGCAGCGGAATTCAAACTGGGTATTACTTGATGGCACAACAGTCATAATAATAGAAAACGATCTCTAAAGGAGTCGTTTTAAAAAGGCTTTATCATTCAAATATATCAGAGTTTACAAAATAGGTCCCAGTTGGTTCCATTGATTACAAAAGACATCAATATAAAGTTTTTGATGCTTTGTGAATGATAAATTATTTATGTATAGCCTTCTTGATCTTGCCCTTCCGTGCCAGCTTCCGACTTTATGGACCTGAAATACATGCTTAAAACTGTCAACACAAAGGTTGAGTGAAATTCATAGAGTTTGTTTGATGGTTGAACACATTATGTTGGTAGTGTGAGTTAATTTGACTCATACCAAGGTTTTGAAAACAAAACAGTTATTATTAGACTAAGCATCATGCAATCAAGGCGTTAACGTGTTCCAAAATTAATTGGAGAAAATGTCGGTGCGTGCCCTATCTGGTAAAATTGCCATTTTTACCAATGTTACTCAAATATAGTGCGTTTGTTTGCCTTTAACGGGCCAACACAAACGGGATTCGTCAATCCCAATAGATCTATTCACAATATTCGCGCCCACTCTCACATAGTGATTAATGATTCATGATTTAGGGACTTATGTTTGGCAAATGCGGTAACTTAGTACTAATAAAACAATCAGATAAGCATACAATTTGAAAGCAATGTGTTCGGTTTAAAATAAAGCATGTATCTCCCCCAAGGGTTTGTAAAACAATTAAGTAATAGAAAGTGGGGCTATGAACTCACCGAGAGTTGATGATGTTAAGTACTAACGGATGTAATGGATAAGTCGGAAGACTTCTACGTACAACCTAAAAAAGAAATGTTGCGACTTAAGTTGGAATAATGTTTTAGGAAAACATAAACCATCCTATATATATCCCTATGTTGATCATGATGTAGTCAATTTTCATTTGATGTTTATAGAAAGATCTTTAATATGTGAAAACGTATTTAGTTTATAGATATCGTACTACCGTTCGGGCCATCATAATTCAGAGGTCATGCAGTAAACGTTCGAGGAGCTAGGACACTTTAATTCGTAAATCCAACAACTCGTCGATACGTTTTACTCAAATGAAACCCCTCACATGAAGCTCCCTACTATTGTAGCACTTAGTAAATACAACATATGTTTTGAGTGAAGATTGTTATAACATAAAGTTTATCATGTTTTAATAACTATCTAGTTTTTACAAGTTCTCGTCGTTTCAAACAAGCCTCGAGGCTTTAGCCATGGCCTTGCCGTGACTTTGGTCTTGACTTCCATGGTCTTGAGACTTAGCTTTGGCCTTAGCCGTAGCCGTGGTCTTGGCTAATGGCCATTAGGCCTCTTGGTTTGCTTTTAGTTGTGACAAAAGTATAGTTGTGAGACTATATTTACGGCAGTTTCTGTTTTTGAAAGATTTTTGGCCTATTTAAGCGTTTTCAAGGTCCGAGCTTCTTTGTGATTGAAGGAAAACGTCGTTCCGGACAACTTTCGTGTTTTAACTTTTTTATGATTCGGACCATAAGTACGACTTTCAAAATGGCAGAACCAAGCAGTCCCCATATGGCAGTTTTGGCGTTTAGGTTTCGCTAACTTCTTTTGCCTATAACTTTTGACTCGTTTGTCCGTTTCGGGTGATTCAAGTTGCTATGTTTACCTTTTTATCTTGTCTACCATATTATGTAAGTTACATAGTCCATATGTTACTGATTTTAATGGTCTCACATGTATAGGATATGACTAGTTTTCTAGTTTGTTACTTATATGACAATATGTGAATTAAAACAAGTGATTGAGTATATGTACATCATGAATCAACATAGTAACTATATATATAGCATGAAATAGTTAAGATTATGAATAATAAAGATGAGATGATGGTGGTGATAAGTTGCTTACAACTTTTGGCTTTCAAAATAGAAAGGAGTAACTTAGTAAGGATAGGACTTTGATTGATCGGGTAAGACTTTGTATTGAGCTAGCTTTCCACACCTTGGCACCCTTGCAAACTTGAAGAGTTGGTGATGAAGTATTAAGTGACTTGAGTGGATTTAAACTCAAGAAGATCACTTGCTTGCTAGAGATTGGATGAAGTAGCTTGATCTTTGGAACTTTCTTGCTTAAACTTGGAGTTTAAAGCTCAAATGATGGAAGATGTGAATGTTTTAAGTTATGAACGACCCAAATCAGTAAGTGAGGGAGTTTATGATGTATTTCACTTCCTATTTATAGGAGGGTAAGTTTGGTTAACCATATATTGGGTTAAATATCAACCATGGTTAGGTTAGGACACTTGTAATGATCAAAATGAACCTTGGTTAGGATTAAGCCACCAATATGATGACTCCCTCTCCTTAAGTCGGTCTCATAGTGTCTAGGTGTCTTAGATGATAAGTTTTGATAATATCAAGAGTTTAGAGTAAGTTTTGGTTCCGTTAAATGCCAACCGTAAGTCTTTAGGCCATAAAACGTAAAACCGGGTATCGTAAAAATACGAAACTTACAGGAATGATGAGACTCATCATTATACTCCATATAAAAATATAAAATGAGTGATAAGTCTCATTGGGTGCAAAAACGCTGCTTAAAGCTGGAAACACGGGTCAAAAACGCGTAATTCGCAGTTTTTCGGAAAAGAACGAAATTTCAGGGAAACGACCGTGAATTTATTTAGAGTAGACTAAAATTAGTCTAAAAGTGATATAAGATGTCAAATTTTGGTTTTCTTCAAACGCGGGATAACTTAACAGTTATTTGGGAAGTTTAAAAGTTACGCGATTTATGCAGAAATGTAGAACGTACAAGATTAATTCCTTTACGGTCAAAGGAGGAGGGAAATATGTTTGACTTTTCCAAAAATGTAAAAGTGTCAAAAATATATTAGAAACACAGTGCAGGAATCGTTAAGTCTGGATGTAAGCAGAATTGTTTAAAACGTAAGTTTAGTTTTTCAGCGCAGGGCTTATTTAGTAACATAAAAATGAATTTTAAAAATTTTCAAATTAATCATGAGTGATCTAAGAATTTATCTGATGTTAGGAAAATTATCAGAGTTGATTTTCGTTATGCGCGTGACTTTTAAACGATGGACCGTCCAAAATGAAACTTTATAACGATGTTTTCTTAATAACTTTTGCGAAAATGATCTAACGATTGTCAAACTCTCAGTTCACTACTAAAATAATTTATCTTACGAGAATGTGAAATAAAAATTTTACGGATGAATAGTGAAAAATGAATAGTAAATGTGAATAGTAAAAGTGAATAGTAAATTCTCGAAAATGAAAAGTAACCTGAAAATGCGGGTGGTTACAGTCTCCCCCCGTTGGAGAAATCACGTCCTCGTGATTTATTTGTTTCTTGATGTTGATGCTCCTTCAAAAAGGTGAGGGTACTTTCGACGCATCTGGTCTTCTCGTTCCCATGTAAATTCTGGGCCACGTTGGGAGTTCCAGCGAACTTTGACAATTGGTATTCGACTCTGTTTTAGTTGTTTGACCTCTCGGTCCATGATCTCCACAGGTTGTTCAATGAAGTGTAGATCGTTGCTCAGTTTGAGTTCATCGAGTGGAATAACAAGCGATTCATCGGATAGACATTTCTTTAGGTTAGATACATGAAAAGTGGGATGTACATTACTGAGTTCCGATGGGAGCTCAAGTTTGTATGCCACTGGACCAACCCTAGCGAGGATTTTGAATGGACCTATGTATCGTGGGTTTAGTTTTCCAGGTTTACCGAATCGTATGACACCTTTCCAAGGTGAGACCTTTAGCATAACCTTGTCTCCAACTTGGAATTCCAAGGGTTTGCGTCGTACATCGGCATAACTCTTTTGTCTATCTCTTGCTTTTTGTAACTGATTTTTGACTTGTATGATTTTATCAGTTGTTTCACGAATGAGTTCTGGACCCGTGAGTTGAACATCTCCCACTTCGGCCCAACAGACAGGTGATCGGCACTTTCGACCGTAAAGTGCTTCGAAGGGTGCTGCCTTGATACTCGCGTGATAACTGTTATTGTAAGAGAATTCAACCAATGGTAAATGGTTATCCCATCCTTTTCCAAAGTCGATTATACAAGCTCGAAGCATGTCTTCCAGCGTTTGAATGGTTCGTTCACTCTGACCATCGGTTTGAGGGTGATACGCTGTACTCATGTCTAGGTTTGTTCCAAAGGCGTCTTGGAGTGACTGCCAGAAGTTTGAGGTAAATCTACCATCTCGGTCAGATATGATAGAGATCGGTGCACCATGTTTTGAGACTATTTCCTTGACGTATAGTCGAGTCAACTGATCTATCTTGTAAGTCTCTTTGATTGGTATAAAATGTGCGGACTTGGTGGACGATCCACTATGACCCAGATGGAGTCATAACCGTTGGATGTCTTTGGGAGTTTAGTGATAAAATCCATTGTGATTCGTTCCCATTTCCATATCGGAATCTCGGGTTGTTGTAAGAGACCGGAAGGTTTTTGGTGTTCAGCCTTCACTTTGGAACAAGTAAGGCATTTACTGACGTAGGTGGCAATGTCGGCTTTCATGTTTGGCCACCAATAGAGTAGTTTTAGATCATGATACATCTTATCAGATCCTGGATGTACGGAATATTTGGATTTGTGGGACTCAAGCATGATTAAATCTCGTAGACCACCATAAAGTGGTAACCAACTTCGTCCTTGGAAGCATAAAGTTCCGTCAGAACGGGTTTCAAATTTCTTCTGTATCATGCCATCTAATTTCTCCTTCTCAATGTCTTGTTGTTTTACCGCTTCGGCTTGAGCATTGAGTATTTGAGCAGGGAAATTTGAGTTAATGGTTAGGACTAAAGCTCGAACTCGTAGAGGTTTAACCCTTTCCTTCCGGCTCAGGGCATCTGCTACTACGTTGGCTTTTCCCGGATGATAGCGAATGTCGCAATCATAGTCACTCAACAATTCTAGCCATCGTCGTTGCCTCATGTTTAATTCCTTTTGATCGAGAATGTGTTGGAGACTTTTGTGGTCAGTAAAAACAGTACATCTAGTACCGTATAGATAGTGTCTCCAGATCTTAAGTGCAAAGACTACTGCTCCTAACTCCAAGTCATGAGTATTGTAGTTTTCTTCATGTTTCTTGAGTTGTCGTGAAGCATAAGCCATGACTTTTTCTCGTTGCATGAGTACGGCTCCTAATCCTTGGTGCGAAGCATCGCAATAGACTACAAAATCTTCGATCCCATCTGGCAATGCTAGAATAGGGGCACTACAAAGTTTTTGTTTTAGGATTTGGAAAGCTTCTTCTTCATCTTCGTTCCAGATGTACTTCTTGTTTTTCTGAGTTAGCGTAGTCAAAGGTTTAGCTATTGAGGAAAACCCCTCAATAAACCTTCGATAATAACCGGCCAAACCTAGAAATTGACGAATTTCTGTAGGTGTCGTAGGTGTTGGCCAATCCTTGATAGCCTCAATTTTAGCGGGATCAACATGTAGACCCGTGTTATCGATAACATGCCCAAGGAATTGTACTGACTGAATCCAGAATTCACATTTAGAGAATTTTGCGTACAACTTCTCTTTTTTGAGCAAATCTAAAATCGTTCTCAGATGATCTTTATGTTCTTCTTCGCTTTTGGAGTATATGAGAATGTCATCGATGAATACTTTCACAAACTTGTCCAAGTATGGCTTACACACCCGATTCATGAGATCCATGAATACGGCTGGTGCATTCGTTAAGCCAAACGGCATTACTTGGAACTCGTGATGACCATAGCGAGTTCTAAAGGCTGTTTTTGGAATGTCTTCTTCTCGAACCTTAACTTGATGGTAACCCGATCGAAGGTCTATTTTTGAATAATAGGTCGAACCTTGTAGTTGATCGAATAGATCATCGATTCTCGGCAAAGGGTATCGGTTCTTTATGGTTAATTTGTTTAGCTCACGATAGTCGATACACATTCGTAACGATCCATCTTTCTTTTTCACGAACAAGACGGGAGCTCCCCAAGGTGAGGAACTAGGTCGGATAAACCCCTTGTTCGAAAGTTCTTGTAGTTGATTTGCCAGTTCTTGCATTTCGGATGGTGCTAGTCTGTAGGGTGCGCGGGCCACTGGCGCCGCTCCTGGCACTAATTCAATTTGAAACTCTACTTGGCGTGATGGTGGAAGTCCGGGTAAGTCTTCAGGGAAAACTTCAGGAAATTCACGAGCGATAGGAACGTCTTCAAGTCGTTTTTCTTTGGAATCCTTCTCGGTAACATGAGCTAGAAATGCGTAACATCCTTTTTCAATGTACTTCATGGTTTTCATACATGAGATGATGTTTAAGCGAGTTCCACTTTGATCACCACGGATGACCAAAGTTTCATTGTTACAAGGAATGTGAACAACTTTTTCGCCACAGATGATGTTGGCTCGATGTTTTGACAACCAATCCATGCCAATAACAACATCGAAACTTCCAAGTTCGATTGGCATGAGATTGATGCTGAATGGCTGATCTAAAAGGTTGAGGGTACAGTTTTGGAGTACAGTATTGGTGTTTACTAAGTTTCCATTGGCTAATTCAATACTATAGTGAGTATCCATAGTGGTTGGTGCAATATTAAGTAAAGGTGCAATTTTGGAAGATATAAAGCTCATATCAGCACCGGAATCGAATAAGACCTTAACAAGATGATTATTGAGTGGAAACGTACCAGTAACGACGTTCGGGTCTTGTTGAGGTTCACCGTTGCCCATAACATAAGCTCTACCACGAGCATCTCCGCCTTGTTGGCCACGGTTTTGAGGACAATTGGGTTTGACATGTCCTTTCTCCCCACACCCGAAACATGTAACTATCGGTTGAAGGTTAGCTCCAGTAGCCACAACTTTGCTTCTACAGTCTTTAGCAAGGTGTCCTGGTTTTTGACACTTGTGACACTTGGCAGGGCAAGGACCCATATGGTGATAGTTGCATTTATTGCACTTTGGGTAGGTTCCACCATAATTTCCTCCAGCTGGTGCTGCAACATAAGCCGTTGAGGCTTCTTGTCTTTTGTTTTGTTGCTGATGGTGTTGGGTGTTACGATTTTGGTTGTTGAAAGTGTTTCTTTGGTTGTTATCCCATTGTCGTTTGTTGTTGTTGTTTCGGTTGTTATTGTTGTTGGTATGGTTGTTGTTATTACGGTAGTTGGTGTTGTTGGTGGTAGTGTTGAGATTCTGTCTTTGGGTAGCTCCTGTTCGAACCACTTGATCCATGAGACTTCGAGACATTCGCATAGCATCATCAAGTGACTTTGGATCAAACGATGTCACATTTCCCTGGATGATAGGCATAAGTCCCCAGATATATCTCTCTAACGGTTTTTCAGTTGTTGGAACCATAGATGGACATAGTATCGCCAATTCTTGAAATCGACGGTTGTAAGTAGCAATGTCAACACCTTTAAGAACATGGTTCCAGAATTCCACTTCCAATTTCTGTATCTCACTACGAGGGCAATACTCCTTGATCATTAAACCCTTTAGAGCAACCCAAGAGATTTGATAAGCACTCATGATGCCTATTGGTTGAGCAACTGAATTCCACCATGATAATGCCTGATCCAGTAGTGTACAAGTGGCATATTGAACTTTGTCATTTTCAGCGCATTTGCTGATTGAGAACACAGACTCCATTCTTTCAAACCAACGAGTTAAACCCACGGCTCCTTCTGAACCCTTGAAATTTGTGGGTTTGCAACTCATAAATTCTTTGTATGAGCAACCTCTAGTTGCATTAGCTGCGGCAATCCTAGCAGCTTCAGCGGCAGTGGCAGTTTCAGCGGCAGCGGCGGCTTCAGCGGCTGCGGCGGCTTCAGCAGCTGCAGTGGCCTCAGCGGCTGCGGCGGCTTCAGCTGCAGCGGCGGCTTCAGCGGTAGCGGCGGCTTCAGCGGCTGCGGCGGCTTCAGCGGCTGCGGCGGCTTCAGCGGCTGCGGTTGTTGCAGCAGCGGTAGCGGCGGCTGCAGCAGCGGCTTCAGCGGCAGCGGCGGCTTCAGCGGCTATGGCTGCTCGTTCCGCGTTAATTGCTGCATTCACTCGGGTAGTAATCATTCGCTCGATGGCAGCTGGAGTCATTGGTTGAGGTGCTTTAGCTTTCTTTGGCGGCATGATTCTATCAAAAAGAGATATCAAGAGTTATAAAAAGATCACGATTTTTGATGGAAGGTTAGAAATAATAAAGTTTGGAGTTTTAAACCATAACACATGATAGCATAAAACCAGAGTTTTTATTCACATAACGTTGATTGATTTACAAAATCGAAACCTATTACAAGCTTCTTCAAAATTTACTAACTGAAACTTTCAGTTTAGTAATTTCAACGTTTTACTACTGCTAGCTATTACATGAGTTACATCGAACTAACTGAGTCTAATCAGTTTAGTGATACAAAAGATAACTAGTATATCACATAGTCTAAGATTGGTTGAACGAATCGATGTTTCCATATACGGCTAGAACATCGATGCTATCACTTATACAGTTTTCTTCGACCTCTTTTTGATATATTTTCTGTTGCATGGCATTCATAGAAGATTGCATATCATACAACTCCTTTCGAAGACAATATCGGTCGAAGTTAGCAACGTCTAGTCGGATCTCTGTCGAGCTTAAGTGATTTCGTAGTTCTTGAATCTGTACCGCGTCTTGGTACTGGATTCTTTCCACTCTTGATAACCTATCTTTGATGTCTTCCCATCCAGTTAGTGGATGGAAGATGGTATCTGCAACATAATCCAAGTCCCTCTTCACATAACTCATATCTAGTATGAATAAGTCCAAGCGTTGGCGTGCATGGATGGCCTCAGTTTTGGCCGCAATGACAAATGATTCTTGTTGATTCATCTGCCATGCCATACTTTGGACTTTATGTTGAGTTAGGTCCAGGTGTTGTTTTAAACGGCAAAGTTCATATTGGGCAGAATTTATGAAAGCAGGTATCATTGTGGATGACCCGCCAACTTCATGAGTTGATGTTGGTCCTTGAGTAGGGTTAGTAGGATTAGGTTCGGAAGATGTTTTTGAGGGAGGAGGTGGTGATAATGGTGCTACACCATATACATAGTTTTCCTCTTGATCATCCACGGATTCAACCCAATCCTGAACATTATATTCGGGAGAATCTGGTATAATCAGATCCTCTTCTTCTTCGTCGTCCATATCTTCATAATCTTCGTAATCAACAGCGTCAAGGTAGTCGTCATTAATATCAGGAAAATCTAGTTCCGGAATGATTGGAATGTTTGGAATTTGTTCGGGTGATGCCGGAATGTAATCGGGAGATGCAGGCACAGACATAGTGACTACAAAAGGATATGATGTTAAAATAGTTATAATATTTAGGAGAAAGCTTTAAATAATTCAAGTGTATATATCAATATACTAATATGTTCATGTTATTATAACATGTCTTGAAAGTCCATAATCGTCTGGAGGATGGAAGGCACGGAGAACGGAAGGCTATAAAATGTTTTTGTTTGTAAAAGCAGTTATAGTTTAAGTCATAATTTAGACTCGTTTCTCTATAACTATGGCTCTGGTACCAATCTGTAACACCCCCAATTCAGATATGCAGCGGAATTCAAACTGGGTATTACTTGATGGCACAACAGTCATAATAATAGAAAACGATCCCTAAAGGAGTCGTTTTAAAAAGGCTTTATCATTCAAATATATCAGAGTTTACAAAATAGGTCCCAGTTGGTTCCATTGATTACAAAAGACATCAATATAAAGTTTTTGATGCTTTGTGAATGATAAATTATTTATGTATAGCCTTCTTGATCTTGCCCTTCCGTGCCAGCTTCCGACTTTATGGACCTGAAATACATGCTTAAAACTGTCAACACAAAGGTTGAGTGAAATTCATAGAGTTTGTTTGATGGTTGAACACATTATGTTGGTAGTGTGAGTTAATTTGACTCATACCAAGGTTTTGAAAACAAAACAGTTATTATTAGACTAAGCATCATGCAATCAAGGCGTTAACGTGTTCCAAAATTAATTGGAGAAAATGTCGGTGCGTGCCCTATCTGGTAAAATTGCCATTTTTACCAATGTTACTCAAATATAGTGCGTTTGTTTGCCTTTAACGGGCCAACACAAACGGGATTCGTCAATCCCAATAGATCTATTCACAATATTCGCGCCCACTCTCACATAGTGATTAATGATTCATGATTTAGGGACTTATGTTTGGCAAATGCGGTAACTTAGTACTAATAAAACAATCAGATAAGCATACAATTTGAAAGCAATGTGTTCGGTTTAAAATAAAGCATGTATCTCCCCCAAGGGTTTGTAAAACAATTAAGTAATAGAAAGTGGGGCTATGAACTCACCGAGAGTTGATGATGTTAAGTACTAACGGATGTAATGGATAAGTCGGAAGACTTCTACGTACAACCTAAAAAAGAAATGTTGCGACTTAAGTTGGAATAATGTTTTAGGAAAACATAAACCATCCTATATATATCCCTATGTTGATCATGATGTAGTCAATTTTCATTTGATGTTTATAGAAAGATCTTTAATATGTGAAAACGTATTTAGTTTATAGATATCGTACTACCGTTCGGGCCATCATAATTCAGAGGTCATGCAGTAAACGTTCGAGGAGCTAGGACACTTTAATTCGTAAATCCAGCAACTCGTCGATACGTTTTACTCAAATGAAACCCCTCACATGAAGCTCCCTACTATTGTAGCACTTAGTAAATACAACATATGTTTTGAGTGAAGATTGTTATAACATAAAGTTTATCATGTTTTAATAACTATCTAGTTTTTACAAGTTCTCGTCGTTTCAAACAAGCCTCGAGGCTTTAGCCATGGCCTTGCCGTGACTTTGGTCTTGACTTCCATGGTCTTGAGACTTAGCTTTGGCCTTAGCCGTAGCCGTGGTCTTGGCTAATGGCCATTAGGCCTCTTGGTTTGCTTTTAGTTGTGACAAAAGTATAGTTGTGAGACTATATTTACGGCAGTTTCTGTTTTTGAAAGATTTTTGGCCTATTTAAGCGTTTTCAAGGTCCGAGCTTCTTTGAAACTGAAGGAAAACGTCGTTCCGGACAACTTTCGTGTTTTAACTTTTTTATGATTCGGACCATAAGTACGACTTTCAAAATGGCAGAACCAAGCAGTCCCCATATGGCAGTTTTGGCGTTTAGGTTTCGCTAACTTCTTTTGCCTATAACTTTTGACTCGTTTGTCCGTTTCGGGTGATTCAAGTTGCTATGTTTACCTTTTTATCTTGTCTACCATATTATTTAAGTTACATAGTCCATATGTTACTGATTTTAATGGTCTCACATGTATAGGATATGACTAGTTTTCTAGTTTGTTACTTATATGACAATATGTGAATTAAAACAAGTGATTGAGTATATGTACATCATGAATCAACATAGTAACTATATATATAGCATGAAATAGTTAAGATTATGAATAATAAAGATGAGATGATGGTGGTGATAAGTTGCTTACAACTTTTGGCTTTCAAAATAGAAAGGAGTAACTTAGTAAGGATAGGACTTTGATTGATCGGGTAAGACTTTGTATTGAGCTAGCTTTCCACACCTTGGCACCCTTGCAAACTTGAAGAGTTGGTGATGAAGTATTAAGTGACTTGAGTGGATTTAAACTCAAGAAGATCACTTGCTTGCTAGAGATTGGATGAAGTAGCTTGATCTTTGGAACTTTCTTGCTTAAACTTGGAGTTTAAAGCTCAAATGATGGAAGATGTGAATGTTTTAAGTTATGAACGACCCAAATCAGTAAGTGAGGGAGTTTATGATGTATTTCACTTCCTATTTATAGGAGGGTAAGTTTGGTTAACCATATATTGGGTTAAATATCAACCATGGTTAGGTTAGGACACTTGTAATGATCAAAATGAACCTTGGTTAGGATTAAGCCACCAATATGATGACTCCCTCTCCTTAAGTCGGTCTCATAGTGTCTAGGTGTCTTAGATGATAAGTTTTGATAATATCAAGAGTTTAGAGTAAGTTTTGGTTCCGTTAAATGCCAACCGTAAGTCTTTAGGCCATAAAACGTAAAACCGGGTATCGTAAAAATACGAAACTTACAGGAATGATGAGACTCATCATTATACTCCATATAAAAATATAAAATGAGTGATAAGTCTCATTGGGTGCAAAAACGCTGCTTAAAGCTGGAAACACGGGTCAAAAACGCGTAATTCGCAGTTTTTCGGAAAAGAACGAAATTTCAGGGAAACGACCGTGAATTTATTTAGAGTAGACTAAAATTAGTATAAAAGTGATATAAGATGTCAAAATTTGGTTTTCTTCAAACGCGGGATAACTTAACAGTTATTTGGGAAGTTTAAAAGTTACGCGATTTATGCAGAAATGTAGAACGTACAAGATTAATTCCTTTACGGTCAAAGGAGGAGGGAAATATGTTTGACTTTTCCAAAAATGTAAAAGTGTCAAAAATATATTAGAAACACAGTGCAGGAATCGTTAAGTCTGGATGTAAGCAGAATTGTTTAAAACGTAAGTTTAGTTTTTCAGCGCAGGGCTTATTTAGTAACATAAAAATGAATTTTAAAAATTTTCAAATTAATCATGAGTGATCTAAGAATTTATCTGATGTTAGGAAAATTATCAGAGTTGATTTTCGTTATGCGCGTGACTTTTAAACGATGGACCGTCCAAAATGAAACTTTATAACGATGTTTTCTTAATAACTTTTGCGAAAATGATCTAACGATTGTCAAACTCTCAGTTCACTACTAAAATAATTTATCTTACGAGAATGTGAAATAAAAATTTTACGGATGAATAGTGAAAAATGAATAGTAAATGTGAATAGTAAAAGTGAATAGTAAATTCTCGAAAATGAAAAGTAACCTGAAAATGCGGGTGGTTACAGTCTCCCCCCGTTGGAGAAATCACGTCCTCGTGATTTATTTGTTTCTTGATGTTGATGCTCCTTCAAAAAGGTGAGGGTACTTTCGACGCATCTGGTCTTCTCGTTCCCATGTAAATTCTGGGCCACGTTGGGAGTTCCAGCGAACTTTGACAATTGGTATTCGACTCTGTTTTAGTTGTTTGACCTCTCGGTCCATGATCTCCACAGGTTGTTCAATGAAGTGTAGATCGTTGCTCAGTTTGAGTTCATCGAGTGGAATAACAAGCGATTCATCGGATAGACATTTCTTTAGGTTAGATACATGAAAAGTGGGATGTACATTACTGAGTTCCGATGGGAGCTCAAGTTTGTATGCCACTGGACCAACCCTAGCGAGGATTTTGAATGGACCTATGTATCGTGGGTTTAGTTTTCCAGGTTTACCGAATCGTATGACACCTTTCCAAGGTGAGACCTTTAGCATAACCTTGTCTCCAACTTGGAATTCCAAGGGTTTGCGTCGTACATCGGCATAACTCTTTTGTCTATCTCTTGCTTTTTGTAACTGATTTTTGACTTGTATGATTTTATCAGTTGTTTCACGAATGAGTTCTGGACCCGTGAGTTGAACATCTCCCACTTCGGCCCAACAGACAGGTGATCGGCACTTTCGACCGTAAAGTGCTTCGAAGGGTGCTGCCTTGATACTCGCGTGATAACTGTTATTGTAAGAGAATTCAACCAATGGTAAATGGTTATCCCATCCTTTTCCAAAGTCGATTATACAAGCTCGAAGCATGTCTTCCAGCGTTTGAATGGTTCGTTCACTCTGACCATCGGTTTGAGGGTGATACGCTGTACTCATGTCTAGGTTTGTTCCAAAGGCGTCTTGGAGTGACTGCCAGAAGTTTGAGGTAAATCTACCATCTCGGTCAGATATGATAGAGATCGGTGCACCATGTTTTGAGACTATTTCCTTGACGTATAGTCGAGTCAACTGATCTATCTTGTAAGTCTCTTTGATTGGTATAAAATGTGCGGACTTGGTGGACGATCCACTATGACCCAGATGGAGTCATAACCGTTGGATGTCTTTGGGAGTTTAGTGATAAAATCCATTGTGATTCGTTCCCATTTCCATATCGGAATCTCGGGTTGTTGTAAGAGACCGGAAGGTTTTTGGTGTTCAGCCTTCACTTTGGAACAAGTAAGGCATTTACTGACGTAGGTGGCAATGTCGGCTTTCATGTTTGGCCACCAATAGAGTAGTTTTAGATCATGATACATCTTATCAGATCCTGGATGTACGGAATATTTGGATTTGTGGGACTCAAGCATGATTAAATCTCGTAGACCACCATAAAGTGGTAACCAACTTCGTCCTTGGAAGCATAAAGTTCCGTCAGAACGGGTTTCAAATTTCTTCTGTATCATGCCATCTAATTTCTCCTTCTCAATGTCTTGTTGTTTTACCGCTTCGGCTTGAGCATTGAGTATTTGAGCAGGGAAATTTGAGTTAATGGTTAGGACTAAAGCTCGAACTCGTAGAGGTTTAACCCTTTCCTTCCGGCTCAGGGCATCTGCTACTACGTTGGCTTTTCCCGGATGATAGCGAATGTCGCAATCATAGTCACTCAGCAATTCTAGCCATCGTCGTTGCCTCATGTTTAATTCCTTTTGATCGAGAATGTGTTGGAGACTTTTGTGGTCAGTAAAAACAGTACATCTAGTACCGTATAGATAGTGTCTCCAGATCTTAAGTGCAAAGACTACTGCTCCTAACTCCAAGTCATGAGTATTGTAGTTTTCTTCATGTTTCTTGAGTTGTCGTGAAGCATAAGCCATGACTTTTTCTCGTTGCATGAGTACGGCTCCTAATCCTTGGTGCGAAGCATCGCAATAGACTACAAAATCTTCGATCCCATCTGGCAATGCTAGAATAGGGGCACTACAAAGTTTTTGTTTTAGGATTTGGAAAGCTTCTTCTTCATCTTCGTTCCAGATGTACTTCTTGTTTTTCTGAGTTAGCGTAGTCAAAGGTTTAGCTATTGAGGAAAACCCCTCAATAAACCTTCGATAATAACCGGCCAAACCTAGAAATTGACGAATTTCTGTAGGTGTCGTAGGTGTTGGCCAATCCTTGATAGCCTCAATTTTAGCGGGATCAACATGTAGACCCGTGTTATCGATAACATGCCCAAGGAATTGTACTGACTGAATCCAGAATTCACATTTAGAGAATTTTGCGTACAACTTCTCTTTTTTGAGCTAATCTAAAATCGTTCTCAGATGATCTTTATGTTCTTCTTCGCTTTTGGAGTATATGAGAATGTCATCGATGAATACTATCACAAACTTGTCCAAGTATGGCTTACACACCCGATTCATGAGATCCATGAATACGGCTGGTGCATTCGTTAAGCCAAACGGCATTACTTGGAACTCGTGATGACCATAGCGAGTTCTAAAGGCTGTTTTTGGAATGTCTTCTTCTCGAACCTTAACTTGATGGTAACCCGATCGAAGGTCTATTTTTGAATAATAGGTCGAACCTTGTAGTTGATCGAATAGATCATCGATTCTCGGCAAAGGGTATCGGTTCTTTATGGTTAATTTGTTTAGCTCACGATAGTCGATACACATTCGTAACGATCCATCTTTCTTTTTCACGAACAAGACGGGAGCTCCCCAAGGTGAGGAACTAGGTCGGATAAACCCCTTGTCCGAAAGTTCTTGTAGTTGATTTGCCAGTTCTTGCATTTCGGATGGTGCTAGTCTGTAGGGTGCGCGGGCCACTGGCGCCGCTCCTGGCACTAATTCAATTTGAAACTCTACTTGGCGTGATGGTGGAAGTCCGGGTAAGTCTTCAGGGAAAACTTCAGGAAATTCACGAGCGATAGGAACGTCTTCAAGTCGTTTTTCTTTGGAATCCTTCTCGGTAACATGAGCTAGAAATGCGTAACATCCTTTTTCAATGTACTTCATGGTTTTCATACATGAGATGATGTTTAAGCGAGTTCCACTTTGATCACCACGGATGACCAAAGTTTCATTGTTACAAGGAATGTGAACAACTTTTTCGCCACAGATGATGTTGGCTCGATGTTTTGACAACCAATCCATGCCAATAACAACATCGAAACTTCCAAGTTCGATTGGCATGAGATTGATGCTGAATGGCTGATCTAAAAGGTTGAGGGTACAGTTTTGGAGTACAGTATTGGTGTTTACTAAGTTTCCATTGGCTAATTCAATACTATAGTGAGTATCCATAGTGGTTGGTGCAATATTAAGTAAAGGTGCAATTTTGGAAGATATAAAGCTCATATCAGCACCGGAATCGAATAAGACCTTAACAAGATGATTATTGAGTGGAAACGTACCAGTAACGACGTTCGGGTCTTGTTGAGGTTCACCGTTGCCCATAACATAAGCTCTACCACGAGCATCTCCGCCTTGTTGGCCACGGTTTTGAGGACAATTGGGTTTGACATGTCCTTTCTCCCCACACCCGAAACATGTAACTATCGGTTGAAGGTTAGCTCCAGTAGCCACAACTTTGCTTCTACAGTCTTTAGCAAGGTGTCCTGGTTTTTGACACTTGTGACACTTGGCTGGGCAAGGACCCATATGGTGATAGTTGCATTTATTGCACTTTGGGTAGGTTCCACCATAATTTCCTTCAGCTGGTGCTGCAACATAATCCGTTGAGGCTTCTTGTCTTTTGTTTTGTTGCTGATGGTGTTGGGTGTAACGATTTTGTTTGTTGAAAGTGTTTCTTTGGTTGTTATCCCATTGTCATTTGTTGTTGTTGTTTCGGTTGTTATTGTTGTTGGTATGGTTGTTGTTATTACGGTAGTTGGTGTTGTTGGTGGTAGTGTTGAGATTCTGTCTTTGGGTAGCTCCTGTTCGAACCACTTGATCCATGAGACTTCGAGACATTCGCATAGCATCATCAAGTGACTTTGGATCAAACGATGTCACATTTCCCTGGATGATAGGCATAAGTCCCCAGATATATCTCTCTAACAGTTTTTCAGTTGTTGGAACCATAGATGGACATAGTATCGCCAATTCTTGAAATCGACGGTTGTAAGTAGCAATGTCAACACCTTTAAGAACATGGTTCCAGAATTCCACTTCCAATTTCTGTATCTCACTACGAGGGCAATACTCCTTGATCATTAAACCCTTTAGAGCAACCCAAGAGATTTGATAAGCACTCATGATGCCTATTGGTTGAGCAACTGAATTCCACCATGATAATGCCTGATCCAGTAGTGTACAAGTGGCATATTGAACTTTGTCATTTTCAGCGCATTTGCTGATTGAGAACACAGACTCCATTCTTTCAAACCAACGAGTTAAACCCACGGCTCCTTCTGAACCCTTGAAATTTGTGGGTTTGCAACTCATAAATTCTTTGTATGAGCAAAATCTAGTTGCATTAGTTGCGGCAATCCTAGCAGCTTCAGCGGCAGCGGCAGTTTCAGCGGCAGCGGCGGCTTCAGCGGCTGCGGCGGCTTCAGCAGCTGCAGCGGCTGCGGCGGCTTCAGCTGCAGCGGCGGCTTCAGCGGTAGCGGCGGCTTCAGCGGCTGCGGCGGCTTCAGCGGCTGCGGTTGTTGCAGCAGCGGTAGCGGCGGCTGCAGCAGCGGCTTCAGCGGCAGCGGCGGCTTCAGCGGCTATGGCTGCTCGTTCCGCGTTAATTGCTGCATTCACTCGGGTAGTAATCATTCGCTCGATGGCAGCTGGAGTCATTGGTTGAGGTGCTTTAGCTTTCTTTGGCGGCATGATTCTATCAAAAAGAGATATCAAGAGTTATAAAAAGATCACGATTTTTGATGGAAGGTTAGAAATAATAAAGTTTGGAGTTTTAAACCATAACACATGATAGCATAAAACCAGAGTTTTTATTCACATAACGTTGATTGATTTACAAAATCGAAACCTATTACAAGCTTCTTCAAAATTTACTAACTGAAACTTTCAGTTTAGTAATTTCAACGTTTTACTACTGCTAGCTATTACATGAGTTACATCGAACTAACTGAGTCTAATCAGTTTAGTGATACAAAAGATAACTAGTATATCACATAGTCTAAGATTGGTTGAACGAATCGATGTTTCCATATACGGCTAGAACATCGATGCTATCACTTATACAGTTTTCTTCGACCTCTTTTTGATATATTTTCTGTTGCATGGCATTCATAGAAGATTGCATATCATACAACTCCTTTCGAAGACAATATCGGTCGAAGTTAGCAACGTCTAGTCGGATCTCTGTCGAGCTTAAGTGATTTCGTAGTTCTTGAATCTGTACCGCGTCTTGGTACTGGATTCTTTCCACTCTTGATAACCTATCTTTGATGTCTTCCCATCCAGTTAGTGGATGGAAGATGGTATCTGCAACATAATCCAAGTCCCTCTTCACATAACTCATATCTAGTATGAATAAGTCCAAGCGTTGGCGTGCATGGATGGCCTCAGTTTTGGCCGCAATGACAAATGATTCTTGTTGATTCATCTGCCATGCCATACTTTGGACTTTATGTTGAGTTAGGTCCAGGTGTTGTTTTAAACGGTAAAGTTCATATTGGGCAGAATTTATGAAAGCAGGTATCATTGTGGATGACCCGCCAACTTCATGAGTTGATGTTGGTCCTTGAGTAGGGTTAGTAGGATTAGGTTCGGAAGATGTTTTTGAGGGAGGAGGTGGTGATAATGGTGCTACACCATATACATAGTTTTCCTCTTGATCATCCTCGGATTCAACCCAATCCTGAACATTATATTCGGGAGAATCTGGTATAATCAGATCCTCTTCTTCTTCGTCGTCCATATCTTCATATGGTTCATCTTCGTAATCAACAGCGTCAAGGTAGTCGTCATTAATATCAGGAAAATCTAGTTCCGGAATGATTGGAATGTTTGGAATTTGTTCGGGTGATGCCGGAATGTAATCGGGAGATGCAGGCACAGACATAGTGACTACAAAAGGATATGATGTTAAAATAGTTATAATATTTAGGAGAAAGCTTTAAATAATTCAAGTGTGTATATCAATATACTAATATGTTCATGTTATTATAACATGTCTTGAAAGTCCATAATCGTCTGTAGGATGGAAGGCACGGAGAACGGAAGGCTATAAAATGTTTTTGTTTGTAAAAGCAGTTATAGTTTAAGTCATAATTTAGACTCGTTTCTCTATAACTATGGCTCTGGTACCAATCTGTAACACCCCCAATTCAGATATGCAGCGGAATTCAAACTGGGTATTACTTGATGGCACAACAGTCATAATAATAGAAAACGATCTCTAAAGGAGTCGTTTTAAAAAGGCTTTATCATTCAAATATATCAGAGTTTACAAAATAGGTCCCAGTTGGTTCCATTGATTACAAAAGACATCAATATAAAGTTTTTGATGCTTTGTGAATGATAAATTATTTATGTATAGCCTTCTTGATCTTGCCCTTCCGTGCCAGCTTCCGACTTTATGGACCTGAAATACATGCTTAAAACTGTCAACACAAAGGTTCAGTGAAATTCATAGAGTTTGTTTGATGGTTGAACACATTATGTTGGTAGTGTGAGTTAATTTGACTCATACCAAGGTTTTGAAAACAAAACAGTTATTATTAGACTAAGCATCATGCAATCAAGGCGTTAACGTGTTCCAAAATTAATTGGAGAAAATGTCGGTGCGTGCCCTATCTGGTAAAATTGCCATTTTTACCAATGTTACTCAAATATAGTGCGTTTGTTTGCCTTTAACGGGCCAACACAAACGGGATTCGTCAATCCCAATAGATCTATTCACAATATTCGCGCCCACTCTCACATAGTGATTAATGATTCATGATTTAGGGACTTATGTTTGGCAAATGCGGTAACTTAGTACTAATAAAACAATCAGATAAGCATACAATTTGAAAGCAATGTGTTCGGTTTAAAATAACGCATGTATCTCCCCCAAGGGTTTGTAAAACAATTAAGTAATAGAAAGTGGGGCTATGAACTCACCGAGAGTTGATGATGTTAAGTACTAACGGATGTAATGGATAAGTCGGAAGACTTCTACGTACAACCTAAAAAAGAAATGTTGCGACTTAAGTTGGAATAATGTTTTAGGAAAACATAAACCATCCTATATATATCCCTATGTTGATCATGATGTAGTCAATTTTCATTTGATGTTTATAGAAAGATCTTTAATATGTGAAAACGTATTTAGTTTATAGATATCGTACTACCGTTCGGGCCATCATAATTCAGAGGTCATGCAGTAAACGTTCGAGGAGCTAGGACACTTTAATTCGTAAATCCAGCAACTCGTCGATACGTTTTACTCAAATGAAACCCCTCACATGAAGCTCCCTACTATTGTAGCACTTAGTAAATACAACATATGTTTTGAGTGAAGATTGTTATAACATAAAGTTTATCATGTTTTAATAACTATCTAGTTTTTACAAGTTCTCGTCGTTTCAAACAAGCCTCGAGGCTTTAGCCATGGCCTTGCCGTGACTTTGGTCTTGACTTCCATGGTCTTGAGACTTAGCTTTGGCCTTAGCCGTAGCCGTGGTCTTGGCTAATGGCCATTAGGCCTCTTGGTTTGCTTTTAGTTGTGACAAAAGTATAGTTGTGAGACTATATTTACGGCAGTTTCTGTTTTTGAAAGATTTTTGGCCTATTTAAGCGTTTTCAAGGTCCGAGCTTCTTTGAAACTGAAGGAAAACGTCGTTCCGGACAACTTTCGTGTTTTAACTTTTTTATGATTCGGACCATAAGTACGACTTTCAAAATGGCAGAACCAAGCAGTCCCCATATGGCAGTTTTGGCGTTTAGGTTTCGCTAACTTCTTTTGCCTATAACTTTTGACTCGTTTGTCCGTTTCGGGTGATTCAAGTTGCTATGTTTACCTTTTTATCTTGTCTACCATATTATGTAAGTTACATAGTCCATATGTTACTGATTTTAATGGTCTCACATGTATAGGATATGACTAGTTTTCTAGTTTGTTACTTATATGACAATATGTGAATTAAAACAAGTGATTGAGTATATGTACATCATGAATCAACATAGTAACTATATATATAGCATGAAATAGTTAAGATTATGAATAATAAAGATGAGATGATGGTGGTGATAAGTTGCTTACAACTTTTGGCTTTCAAAATAGAAAGGAGTAACTTAGTAAGGATAGGACTTTGATTGATCGGGTAAGACTTTGTATTGAGCTAGCTTTCCACACCTTGGCACCCTTGCAAACTTGAAGAGTTGGTGATGAAGTATTAAGTGACTTGAGTGGATTTAAACTCAAGAAGATCACTTGCTTGCTAGAGATTGGATGAAGTAGCTTGATCTTTGGAACTTTCTTGCTTAAACTTGGAGTTTAAAGCTCAAATGATGGAAGATGTGAATGTTTTAAGTTATGAACGACCCAAATCAGTAAGTGAGGGAGTTTATGATGTATTTCACTTCCTATTTATAGGAGGGTAAGTTTGGTTAACCATATATTGGGTTAAATATCAACCATGGTTAGGTTAGGACACTTGTAATGATCAAAATGAACCTTGGTTAGGATTAAGCCACCAATATGATGACTCCCTCTCCTTAAGTCGGTCTCATAGTGTCTAGGTGTCTTAGATGATAAGTTTTGATAATATCAAGAGTTTAGAGTAAGTTTTGGTTCCGTTAAATGCCAACCGTAAGTCTTTAGGCCATAAAACGTAAAACCGGGTATCGTAAAAATACGAAACTTACAGGAATGATGAGACTCATCATTATACTCCATATAAAAATATAAAATGAGTGATAAGTCTCATTGGGTGCAAAAACGCTGCTTAAAGCTGGAAACACGGGTCAAAAACGCGTAATTCGCAGTTTTTCGGAAAAGAACGAAATTTCAGGGAAACGACCGTGAATTTATTTAGAGTAGACTAAAATTAGTCTAAAAGTGATATAAGATGTCAAAATTTGGTTTTCTTCAAACGCGGGATAACTTAACAGTTATTTGGGAAGTTTAAAAGTTACGCGATTTATGCAGAAATGTAGAACGTACAAGATTAATTCCTTTACGGTCAAAGGAGGAGGGAAATATGTTTGACTTTTCCAAAAATGTAAAAGTGTCAAAAATATATTAGAAACACAGTGCAGGAATCATTAAGTCTGGATGTAAGCAGAATTGTTTAAAACGTAAGTTTAGTTTTTCAGCGCAGGGCTTATTTAGTAACATAAAAATGAATTTTAAAAATTTTCAAATTAATCATGAGTGATCTAAGAATTTATCTGATGTTATGAAAATTATCAGAGTTGATTTTCGTTATGCGCGTGACTTTTAAACGATGGACCGTCCAAAATGAAACTTTATAACGATGTTTTCTTAATAACTTTTGCGAAAATGATCTAACGATTGTCAAACTCTCAGTTCATTACTAAAATAATTTATCTTACGAGAATGTGAAATAAAAATTTTACGGATGAATAGTGAAAAATGAATAGTAAATGTGAATAGTAAAAGTGAATAGTAAATTCTCGAAAATGAAAAGTAACCTGAAAATACGGGTGGTTACACAACATAAGCTGACATTGTCAAGTTTGCAACAATCGCTGTAGATATAGCTGATGTAGCACGTACTTACTTAACTCTCTTTGCATAGAAGTCACTGAAAGGTGGCTTTGTTGTACCGGCTGGGTCATTTAATAACTGGTATATATAAATTTAATATTTATATAAATAAAGTTGATATTTTTGATTAAAAGTAATCATATTGACTGTCGGGTAACTTGGTACCGAATGCCCAAACGGCATACAAAGCCATCTTTTATTGACTCAAATGTTATGTAAAATTACTGTGACTCAGGGCACACATATGGAAGTGCGTTGATAATTTAAGGAAAAAAAACCCTTATTTCTACCTATTCAAATGAGTAAAATGTATCATTATTGTTTGCAGTTGTACCATTCTTCACAAAGAATCTTTACTTCAATGTTGTGATGAGGTTGATCCGGTTGCAAAGGTAATTTTCATTTTCATAAAAAGCTTTACCATCAAACAATATGTAGACAATGATAAAAATATGGCGTTTAATGTATTGTGTTATTGATTGTATGTTACAGTCAATAGGAGCGGTCAATTGTGCCATCAGGAGACCAAATGATTGGACATTATATAGGTGTAGTACAGACTATGTAGGTGCTATTTCTGCTATAGTCTATGAGGTTCCTTTTTAAACTTCAACCTAAAAGAAGTGATAATATGGGCGGTTGGGTCAAAACAGTGCCTTTTGTTCACTTATAAAAGTTTCATATGAATTCACATGTTACTTTCTGCCCGTTCGACCCATTTGAGATCCACTTAAAGCACAAATTGTTGCAACTGTCTGCAGGTTCAGGTGATCAAAATGGTGCAACAGGATCACCCTTGGCTGGTAGACTATTTGTGGTTATTGGTGCTGGCGGTGCTGAAAAGCTCTTGCTTATGGAGAAAAAGCGAAGGGTGCAAGAATTGTGATAGCAAATAGGACTTACGGTTAGATTCAACTATAGTTCACATTACCATTCCTAGTGCTCGTACTTGATTGCAAATAAAACGTTATACTAGTTTTATTGCATTCTTATCAGTTCAGTATGGGAGAAAGTCAACTGTATGGTTCTTGTCATATGTAGAGGGTGTTTGGATTCAAGTGGTTTATCAAAAACATCAAAAATTGATTATAGCGACTTCAAGTCAGAGTAACCATATGATCAGTTGCAAAAATTAAAAACTGATTATAGCTCACATTACCTCTCACATGCATAGTTAGTACATCAACTAAAGTTTTCTCTTACTGTTACTGCACAAATCGTGGTAGAGAACTTGCTGACGTAATTGGTGGAGAGGCTATATCTCTTGCATTTGAGCACTTACAGTCCAGAAGGTGGCATGATACTTGCAAACACTACATCAATTGGTATGCAGCCAAATATAGACGTTACTCCTATTTATAAGGTACGGCTATCTACCTTTTTATGGTCATATGTTTTAGTAATAATGGTATGCACTTAGATCAGTTTTTCTATTTTTATTATGGCAGGAAGCTTTAAAGTCGTATGCATTGGTATTTGATGTTGTGTCCACACCAAAAATTATGAGATTATTTAGGGAAGCTGGAGAGTGTGGAGCCATAATTGTTACTGGGGTGGAGATGTTTATAGGACAGGCTTATGAACAATATGAGAGATTTACAGGGTCACCCGGTAAGATTTAAATTGCATATGATGCTACTTTTCATGCCTCTCCAATCTCCATCATGCCTAAAATCTAACTGTCTCCCTTCTCTTATGAGTTTCACCTACTTTTCATTTGCAGCACCTAAGGAATTATTTAGGGAGATTATGGAAAATCTTAATTGTCTTGGGAGCTGCGGTAGGTATGTATCTTTTTCTATCCTATCTTCGTTTATCTTGAATTTTGAGTTTATGGGTACCGTGGAACAATAAACTAGGCAAAATAGTTGGAAATGTTATTGCCATTGATACCTTTTCCAATCATATGAAGTTATGAAAAAATGAAAAGATTTGACAGTCACATGCTCGTATTCTTATTGTTGTATCTATCACATTGTTCACATCGTTTACGTATAATCTTCATCAGATTACCTTATATATAGTTATTTTTTGTTAGACATGATAAGTATTCTGTGTCAAGTTGTTCTTCATGTCTTCTCTTGTCTCAAATTGACCAATTCTGTTCTGCAACTCGTTAAAATTTGAGGAATTTGATGTGATTACCACTTTTTCTCGAGTATGGATTTAAAAAAATAATATTATACTTCAGTTATTCTGAAAATAGATATCATGCTTCCAGAGTGTCTGTCTGACATAGGCGTGGGTTAAGTAATGAAACTACCTTCCAAAGTTGTGGAACTTTTCATTTTTTTTTTCTTCTTTTTGAATCATTGGTTCTTTTCTCACACAAAAACCCGCTTTTATCTGATCATTAGCCTTAATCTAATAATCTAGTTATTGCTAAACATATTGATATAGGATTTTGACGCACTTTAGGTGACTGGCATCTAATCAAATTAATAAACTTTACCCATTTGACCCATTGGAGATAGGATATTACCCAAATCAGCCCAACTTCTAAGTAAATGGGTCAAAATTTCTACAGCTGCAGAATTCGACTTTGGATCAAAATATCTATAAAATTACGTAAAGCTGAAGTTTTTGTTACTTTGTATACAGAAGTGTTGGAAGTCTAAGATCATAATTCCCTCAAGAAGTTTATAGTATTAATGTTATATGTATTTTCAGTCTAGTTTAAGAACTTGCAAGCCAATTGTACATTCGAAGTAAGGCCTGCATATATTCCAAGTCTGGGCCAAAGGCCAACAGACCCAACATAAGACAGTTAGTTAAAGTGCTTATAGTTAGTTATTGACAGTTATAATGAAAGGGTATGACCATTGGTTTGTATTAACCATCACATCCTTTCATATGTCATCTCTTAGTATAGTATATATAGCATGTATGTATAACAGTTATATTATCATTAATTACAGTTGTATTGTGTCAATTGCTCCTTCCTCCCAAATCCGTTTCTACCCGTTTTGCATACTGCATATACACACTTTCTCATTTTGATCCAAACTGTCAAAACCAAAATGCGGTCTCTCATAAACGGATCTATGTTCTTAACCATTCCAGTTGTATTGTGTCAATTGCTCCTTCCTCCCAAATCGCTCTTTCCTTAACCATTCCAGAATGCGGTCTCTCATAAACGGATCTATGTTCTTATAAGAACCATATTCATCATAAATTTCTGACCCATACGTATCAAGAACTCGACTAAAGAGATATATGGACGATAAAACCAGTGACCACTCTTTTTCCGGCGTGTAATCAGCCATTTTATCGTTACGTGTGTTTTGTGGTTATTTATGTTTTGACGGGATATATAAGGAAAACTTTGCGGGAAAAATAATGGCGGGAAAAATAATGGCGGGAAAAATGTATTTAATTTTAAAATAAAGTATTTGATCATAAATATAAACTATTTAAATTTCATTCTATATTAAATAAAATTATTTAAATTAAATAAAAATAATTTTTTAAAATTAAATAAACTATTTAAAAATAATGGCGGGAAACTATTGGCGGTAAAAATAATGGTGGGAAACAATTGGCGGTAAATATTTTTTTTAATTCTATAAATGTATTTAATTTTAGATTAAAGTATTTAATCATGAATATAAACTATTTAATTTTAATTCTATATTAAATAAAATTATTTAAAATAAATAATTTAACTAAAAACTTGTGTTAAAAAAATATATTTACATTTTGGGACGACAATGTCGTCCCAAAGTGTTTGGCGGGGGTATTTAATTTTCGTGAAAAGTTATTTAAATACAAAAAATTAAATAATTACAAAATGGGACGACATTGTCGTCCCAAAATGCATGGGTCAAAAGTTATTATCTGACTTTTGTATTTGTTGAAAACCGTGTGGGTCCTACGTGCAATTTGGGACGACAAAGTCGACCCAAAAAATATCCCCGTCCCCAAACCGTGATTTTGGTGTAGTGAGTTTCAATAAAAACCCTTAGTGATAAGAAAGAAATTTCAAAAATACTAATTTTTAGATATTGCTTGCGCATGAACTTTTTAAAGTTTAGACAATACCTTTCCAATCCAGTAGTTTAAAAAAATGTTTCTAATCATTTTAATTGCTGGACTAAAACAGGGTGAATGTGCTGCTATACTCTTGGTATAGATAGATGTCTGTTTGCATTGTTGAAGACTTGTTGGATGGCCACTCTGAATCAGACTTGGTGAGTCTAGAGTGGACTGCTACTCTGGTTTGGCTTGTGCTATTTCAGTCCAAGGAAATGTCGTCACATTCTCTTCTTAGCCCGACATCAAAGGCCTACCACGCAACATAATTCTCCATACATCAGACACGGGGGTTGACTCAATCCAAAATGAATGTTAATCAATAACAAATTAGATTTGCAAAACTTGATTTCCCTAGGGAAAAATGAGAGTACAAGTGATTAAATAGAAAACAAACTTACGAAACTCTCATGGGCAAACATACCTTTATTAAGCTAACATCCCCTCAAATATCACAAATGCTACTCGTAAATTAAGATGTATTGAGAGGTTGACAAATAAAACTCAAAATACAATTGAACAATATACTAGACAGAACCAGAACAACAGACACATGCACACGCAAATTTAAGCATATGTAGACAAAACCTGAGCAGAATCAGACGGATGCAAACAGAATCCGAATCATATGGAATCGGATGCAGAACCAAAGTAAATCAGATGGAACATGGTAGAATCAGTCAGAGAACCATAACGTTACCAGAGCGAATGCACAGCCAATGCGAATCAGATGGAACATGGTAGACTAAGACATAACAAACCAGATGCAAAGCCATATCATAACCAGAGCGAAATCAGGTAGAATGGGATGGAGAACCATGCGGAATCATAGCAAAATCGGACATACTTCTGTCATCTTTTTGTCTTTTTTAGACTGAATGTGCGGGTTTGGTAACTTCATCTTGCAGCCTTTTCTTCATTTTCTCCTTGCCTTTGAATACCATCGTTGTTTCCAGAAAACATTGGTCGGAACTCAAGGCCACATATAATGAGGCCAGACATAGATCCTTCATGACTTGTAAATTTCATACTCATAGAAAGAGATTCATCCTTAAATGCATGAGTTGAGTTGAATTTCCACAGTTGAATCTCCATCCATCCATCTTCCCTTTGTTTTGGAACTCGAGTAATGTGATTTGTATTCAATGGGCTTGGGGTTATGAAATAAACATATTCAGCGTCGTTGTTCTCTTTATGGAGTATATCTTGTACTTTCACGGGACAATGCAGCCCTTGGCATTTTTCTGAAAGCTGGAACACAAGGTAACACACATATTCCGTAACCGGTGACAACATTTGACTTTTGATAGTGCATTTGAGATGAAATACTTGTTGTGGTAAAAGCTCAATCACCTCTTGAAATCTGCATGTAAGATATATTTTATGACTACATACTTCTCAAGAACAGGAAACTAAATCCAATAAGTGAAACTTTAATCAACCATCGATTCACCAATTTTAACTATTTAACCAGAAAGAAATTAAGATTTGGACCTTGAATAATCAAATCTAGTCATTTGTTACTACTAGTTGGATACCCGCGCATAGCGGCGGCGATAAATATAGTTATATAATAAATTTAGTAAATGAATTGTTAAACCAACTCTCCTCGCAATTCCCTACCCGCTTAGTAAATTCATTTCACAACACTCCAAATATATATGTGTTAGTTGTATGCGTTTGTTTGGGTTTTTCGTATCTTTTCCGTGACATCATTATTCCCGCATATAAAAAGACCGTCACAATCTCTTACCCGTCAAACACTTTCCCAAAAGTAAATGATTTTGATAAATAAAGTTTGTATTGATTGAAATAAAGGTTAAAGTTATAAAAATTTGAATCAAAATAAAATAAACCTATTAAAAATGTAAAAACTAAAAACTCATTAAAATATATCAAAATGAATGTTGAATTGAAGAACACAAAATTTTAAAAAATATGGTGAAATTAGATCACAAAAAAAACTAAACGAATTAAAAGATATTTAAATTTAAAAATAAAAGTGATTAATTAGTTAAGAAGTGACATGTGTCACCACATTATTGGAGCTCCTTATTTTAGTTTGTTAGAGCTCCTCCCTTTTTGTTATTTTTTAGTTAGAGAAGTGACACATGTCACTCAATGATTAGAGCTCCTTATCTTAATTTTTTGTGGAGCCCACAACTTAAATGCTTTATATAGTAGTATAGATAACAAATTAGTTATATAACAATAAAAAAAAAAAAGAAACAAACCTGGACTGGGCTGGTGGTTTTAAAGTAAAAATATCCACATTAGAAAATTTGTATAAAGCTGCCTTTGCCGAAAGCACAAGAAGTTTCTTTCCTTCGACTTCGCCCAACCAGAACAAGTCGTCATAGTTTCTACATATCTTGAATATTTCTTCAAAGTTAGTCGGCAATTGTTGCGCTTGACCAACATTAAAGTCTAATTTCAAGACTTGTTGGACTTTCTTCAATTTTCCGATCTCTTCGTGTTTCACCTGTATACAATTATCAGTTATGTTAGATATGCAACTTATAACATGATTCTTTTTGTCACCGTGCATTCATATCCCCTATGGACAACATAAACAAAAGAACATATAATGGAACCATGGGATATTTTCAAACTTACTTTGTCAATGGCTCGAAATTCAATGCCTTCTACATAAACTCCAGCATCTCCACAATAGTACGATGAAAAACTCTCAACTAGAAACTCAAAAGTGTCATCTTCGTTTTGATTCAAGAAACGGTACAACTCGATCATCATCCACTGCTCATCTCTCCATGTTGCGAAATATGCATGTAGACTTTCATGTCCTTTTCTATAATCTAAGTTAACATACATAGGTTTAGTTGAAAAGTTTCTTGAATCACAAAATTTGAAGACTAAATAGACCCCGTAGACAACATTTAGAGATAGAAATTGAGCTCTTGTCTTGATTTCGATGTTCAAGTCGGAAATATCTAACATCTCCACCACTGTCCCAAACCTGCGCAGATTATAAACATCCAAAGTCTAAATCAGTCATGGCCTCAGTCATGGCCTTTATTCTCAAGACACTTCTACTTTTGAATTTTGTAATTTTCGGAACAAGAGTTTAAATTCTATATTAGAATTTATTATACCAGAAAAATGTCTATTTAAATAAAGGTAAGATTATTATAAAAAAGACTATCAAGATGCTAGCAAAATTTATAATTCACGTTCATGAGAACAGAGGACCCAAAATAGGAGCAAACCTCAACTACCTTATTAAAATGGTTTATAAAATTATAGTTCCCAATCATATATTGAGTATTAAAATCTATTTTGTCATGTACAACATCAGTTCTCATTGTTGATGTGTATGTATGCAGGACTAATCTTGTTATTAACCTTATGAGATGAGGTCTGAAGTGTAAAAGAGCTTAAGATGAAGCACTATTCCTTTGTTGATTAGCACAAAGGATTAACAGATCTAGCAGAATAGAGTCAAAGGGATTCATATATTTTTTTGGGTAAGTGCAGTCGCTCATTGTGATAAACGGTAAAGAGAATAACCTTATATACTTTAACATTAAAAAGTATAACATACTTCTACCAATAATGCATATGTTTTCTTATCACTTAAAACTAACAAAGGCGGAGAGGTAGAGAGAATAACCTTGATTCAGGAAGAGATTTCCACTCATGTGAACAGCTGTTTGTGTAGGAAAACAATGTGGCTGAAACCATTTCATTTCTTTCTCCATTACCAATGAATGACAACAACTGTTATACAACCGAAATAAAAATCAGACTCAATGTGTATGATGTGCAGGTGTGATTTTGAATTATCTCTCAATAAAGAGAAGATACATAGCAATGGAAAACACCCAATACATGAGATATGAGAATGAACTGGTTACCACTTTGTCCTGTTGAAGGAGGATTCCCTTTGAGAAAATGATGTAAAGATCCTCTTTCTTAATGGTAGAATATATTTCAGGGCACTTTGACATCTGGACTATTTCTTTGTAGTCTTTAGGCAATTTGGGCTCCCATTTCTCATAATCCTCCTGCATATATATTTATCAATTAATAAAACAGTTAAAGGCCATAGTTTAGATATATATGAATCAAAAGTTAGCCAATTTTTTCAAAATATCGAAACTTACCTGGAATTCCAATGCTTTTTTGAGTTCTATGACCACTTCATCCGCTGTTGGTCGTCTTTCTCTCATGTGATGTAAGCATTTGAGGGCAATCCTTGTAAAGATAATGTATGACTCTCGCACAATTTGTTCTTTGATACCCTTGAACACTAACTCATCAAGTTTTTCTAAATGATAGTGTTGTTTAGCCAAAAAGGGTAAATAAAGATACTCATCATCTAGTTTTACGGATGATAGTTTCCCACACAATATGTCAAATAATACTGCACCCAACGAGAATATATCAGACTCTTTGGTTAAGAATCCTGTTTTCGAGTATAGTGGGTCACTATAGCCAATTGTACCCGTAACATTGTCTATGACATAGTCTACATCCTCATTTGTTGGACAAACTAAGGAAAGCCCGAAATCACTAATTTTTGCCTTCCAATCATCAAGCAGTAGAATGTTGCTGCTGCTGATGTCCCTGTGTATTACCATTTCTGGACTTGAATCAGTTCCATGAAGAAACTCCAACCCGACTGCAATATCGATGCATATTTTAAGCCGCATCACCCACGTAACACTATCATTGCTCACATACTGATCAAGACTTCCTCTGGATGCATACTCATAGACAATAATTTTCTCATCCTCTTCATCACAGTAGCCCAAAAGACCAATTGCATTTTCATGTTTATACTGCATAAGGATTTCAAGTTCTGTCATAAATTCAGCTTCTCCTTCGGCAGATTTCTTACCCAACCTCTTTGCAGCAATGAAGTTATGCCCATGAGTGTGACCCTTGTATACATTCCCAAAATCTCCATGTCCAATGAGATTGTCTTGATTGAAAGTTTCAGTAGCCGACTTTATGTCTTGAAGTGACAGTTTGAGGCTGTCCGTGTGGTTCTCCTGCGAATCATCAGACAATCAGTCGATAGATAAGTAAAAAATAATTGAACCATTTTCCATCTAAAACTCCTTTAAAATTTCTAATAAGTTCAAGGTTACGGTTGTAAATCAAGCTTAGATGTTTCATTTTAGAATTAAAGAAGAAATATTTATACATCATGGTCAGAGAGAGAGGGGGGGGGGGGGGGGTTGAAGATTAGGACTAAATGATTTAAATGGTAAGATCAATAATTTGGTAATAGTTTGAGGATTAAAAAATTAGTTACACAGTATAATGCAAGAAATGTCACGTACTACTATGAAGTATATATGAGGAGATTATAAAGTTATTTGAAAAAATTACGCACCTGACACTTTAATGCTCTCTTGAGTTCGCTAATGACAACATCTATTGATGGGCGTTCGGCTTGAGTCATTGCTAGACATCGAAAGGCAATTTTTGTAAATATGTCCAAAGACTCGTCATTGGGTCCTTTACTCAGAGAAAATACATGTTCATTCGTTTCTTCCTTTATCTTGTGATCAACAATTTTTATTAGTGTTCCCTTCTGAAAATGATGTCGTGCAATAGGTGCAATCCCATGCTCATCGATGTCGGTGAAAATACGATCATAGGCCACCTTCCCAGTCAAGATCTCAAACAACACAACTCCAAAAGAGTAAATGTCTGATTTCTTATTTAATCTTCCAAACTTCTGATACTCTGGATCCAGATACATATTTGTACCTGCGACCGTACTTTCAATGAAAGTACTTGCATCTTGATCTGCTGGGATTTTGGAGAGCCCGAAGTCAGCAATTTTCGCCACCCAATTATTGCCTAATAGAATGTTCGCGCTCTTGATGTCACGGTGTATTATCTTTTGTTTTTCCTGATCTGTGTTGGTGTGAATGTAATTCAAGCCATAAGCGACATCAAGACATATTTTCAAACGTTGCATCCAAGTAAGATTAGTCAATTTATCACTGCTTCCCAAATATTCTTCAAGACTTCCTTTCGAAGCAAGCTCATAGACAAGGATCATGTGATCAGGACCTTCATCACAAAAGCCAAGAAGCGAGATTATATTTTTGTGTTTACAACTCATCAACGTTTCAATTTCTACATTGAACCCTTGTTGTCCTTTTGGATTGTTGATTCGTTTTATAGCGACAGTGCTTAGTTTTTTGGGAAAACCACATTTATTTTCCCCATCTATCAAAGATGATTTGCTGCTATCAAAGTGTTCGAGTTGTGCCTTGTATACCATACCAAATGCACCTGACCCAATGAGATATTTGTCGGAAAAACTGTTGGTTGCCAACTCGATATCATTAAGTCCAATCTTCAAGTGTTCCAAGTTCTTCCACTGCAACATTAACAGCATAAATGCTAGTAAGATATGGGAGTGAAATTATAAGGAAATTGATTTCATAACTGATAGAAATCTATAGAATATGTGAACATTTCGATACAACACACACTGAAAGAAATCATTGATGATAAAAGATTCAAAAATTTTACTAATTGTGATGTTAATCTATACTATTATATAAAGCATTAAGTTGTGAGTTCTACCAAAAATTAAGATAGGGAGCTCCAATCATGGAGTGACATGTGTCATTTTTCAACTAAAAAAAACACTTTCATTTTCAAATTGAAATACTATCTTTTTATCTATTATAACCAAAGGGGTTATGTGCTGTTGTCAGATGGTGATGTCAACGTGTTTTTGGTCTCATGGGGTCAATATAAGTATGTGTTGTGATTGGTTGCTAGAGAATTTTTGGTATTATGTTTCAAGTTATCATGTGTCAGTTTAGAGTATGGATTAGGATTTGTTGGGATCATTTTTGGTCCTGTGTATATGTATTTTGAACTATTGGGTCTCATGCTCCACTTAATTTGCTTGATTATTTGGGATGAGATGCTTTTTCTTTGTATATTTTGGTTTTTTTTGTGTGTTCTATAATATTGTTGCTATTCCAAAAACAAAAAAAAAACAAATTTAATTCATACATTCGTATTCACCACATTAATTATAAAAAAATTTTAGTTTTATGTATTATTATTAGTAGTTTCAATATAATATCAATGTTAAAAAAATTATAATGTAAAATCAAAATCACATGCGTTTAAAGCCATTATTATTTGGTACTTAAAAAAGACGTAAATGAAAAGTTTAAAGAGTTTAATTACCTTCAAGTGATTAGATGATGTACTGTCAACTACATTCCTCGAAATATCCTGTAATAATATTAGCAAGAGAAAAGGAAATGAGTTGATAATATAACAGTTATTGTTACATGAAGCTGATAAACAAGTTAATGTTCTTACTGGGTTTTCGTGTTTCCATTGAAGATCATACGCCTTCTCAAGTCTTTTGACAACCTGATCTATATATGGCCGATCTGCTCTTTCCTCTTTTACGCAGCCATATGCTGTTTCTGAGAATATCTCTAATGATTTTGGTTCCAACTGCTTTCGTAAATGCGGATCGATCATATCATCCAAATGAGATTTGGCCAGCTGACTTAATAACCCCTCTTTCAACTTATCCTCAAGTTCATTTCCGCCTTCGTCTTCATCTTCGTCTTTGCCATCGTTTGCACCCCTTCCGCACAAGACTTCCAGTAATACTACACCGAATGAAAACACATCTGACTTGTGGGTCAAACCTCCGGTCTTTTTATATTTAGGGTCCAGGTATACATTCTCGATAACATCACGAGTAAGGACAAGGCGATGCCTCCGAGCTACTGTATTTTTCAAAGAAAGTTCAAAGCCAGATAACTTGGGTTCCCATTCATCATCAAGTAAAATATTCGAGCTCCTGATGTTGCAATGTATGACACTAAAATCACGTCCAACATCATAATGGATGTAACTCAACGTCTTCGCAACACCAACGCATATCTTCAACCTTTGCATCCAAGTGAGGGTCTGATCACTTAGATATGTTTCGAGACTTCGGTTGGCCTCCTTCTTGTATATGATAATCTTCTCGAACTCGTTATCAAAAAAACCAATAATAGACACTAGATTCTTATGTTTGAGACTAGAAAGCATCGAAACTTCCGTCCAAAACCTTTTGCTCTCATCTCTTACATACTCTATATAAAGCCTCTTTACAGTAATATCGATGAATTGTTGAGAACTTAAGAGGCGGCCTTCGTAAATTATTCCAAGCTTAAACTTTTTGATAATATTCTCAACAGCAAAATTGTTGGTTGCTGATATTATATCTTTGGATTCGAGTTTTAAGTGAGAAAGGTCTTTGAGGAAAGACTTTGTCTCTTTGCTGACATGGGACTCAATACGTGTAGATATGGAGGTCAATGATCCCTATATGTACGAAATAAGACAACATTACCAAGTGTTCCAAAAATGACACGTGTATATATGGAGTTCACGTTTCTTAAATTCGAGTGACTTGCAACAATATTAATAAGTAAATAATTACCTTGTCATGATTGGATGATATATCTTCAACTTTGGCCGCAACTATTGAGTGTTCCTTTAATATCATAAATACAATAATAAGTGAATAATTTTACTCGTGTAAATATTAATATTATCAAGAAATAGAAATTAGCTATTATAAAAGATATGAAAGAGAAAAAACCGTCTTACAGTATTTTGACGTTCCATTTGAAGTTTCAACGCGTTCTCAAGTCCCGCGACAGCCTCACTTATATCCGGGCGTTGAGATCTTTCTTCATTCAAGCACTCATATGCTATCTTCGCGAAAACGTCGAATGATTGCGGATCTATTTGTTTCCATAGAACTGGATCAATCATCTCATCTAGTATTTTCTTTTTATAATGAAAAATGGCCGGTGGACCCAAATACTTATTATCTTGGCCGTCAATAACTGATTCCCTACCGCAGAGGAGTTCAAACAATAGTATCCCAAAGGAGTAGATATCTGACTTGTGGTTCACACTTTTAGTCTTAATATATGTTGGGTCTCCATACCCATTTACATACCGAACTATATTGGTATGAAAAGAATGGTGCCTTTGAGAAGCTTTAATCTTCATGGAATATTCAAAACGAGACAACTTGGGTTCCCATTCATCATTTAATAAAACTAAGTCACTGCTAATGAGCCGTTGTATTACGCTGAAATCGCGTGGCTCGTCATAATGAATGTAGCTCAATGCATGCGCAACACCGACAGATATCTCCAATCTTCGCACCCATGTCAACGAAATCGGGTCACTTAGATAGTTGCTGAGACTTAATCTGGTGTCAAGCATGTAAATGATGATGTTCTCATCATTCTCATCACAAAACCCAACAAGAGAAACCACATTTTTATGCTTGAGACTAGAAAGCATTGAAATCTCCATCCAAAACTGTTGTTCTTTTTCATCCCATTCTTTATTCCACCTCTGAGCATGGATATCAATCAACTCACCGGACCACAAGAGCTGTCCCTTGTAACGCTTTTCAAATCCACTTCTGCCGATGACATTTTCTTCATCAAAGTTGTTGGTGGCAGATAGGATTTTTTCAAGGGGGACTCTGAGGTGAGCAAATTCTTTCATTATCTGTAAAATAGTCAAGTTAAAATGTGAGTTAGAAAAAGGGAGTTTAATAATGCGTACAAAGTGTTTGATAAAATTACTGAACCATGTCTAAGATATGTTAGGTATAATTCTGCATATATCTTGTAGTTTAGAGTTATTAAGTTTCATTGTTTTGGTTAGTGACTTCATGTTGATATTTGGTCTTGGTTAATGTAGTCAATATTTGCTCCTAAGGTGTTTTTTCAAGCATTTGGTCCTGAATCAGATGATGTAAGTATGGACTACATGGTCGATACTTTGTCTACCTGATGCAGTTTTGATGGGATAATATGGATTGGAATTGTCTTGTTTGTTCCCTCATTGCATTCAAAGTGGTATTCAGAAGGAAAAAAACTATGGCGTGTGCTTTGTGTAACAGTAAATTTTTTAACGTTGCAATATACTTTTGTTTAGTCATTTGATGTTTGAAGTTGTTTCCAGTGACATGTTTTCGTAGCTGTTGCAGGATACTTTATTTGACAACAGTGGAATTGGAGGATTTTTCAGGATATTGAAAGGAATGGAGAGACATTATTAAATGTTGTAATGGAAACTTTAAAAGCCAAGTTGCTGATTTTGAAAGGGAAGAACTCTCCTATTGTGGAAAGAAAAACTAGCAGTAAGATGAAATTGGAGAGCAATGAGACACATGAATATGAAGGAAAGTATAATTATATTCCAGGTTGATGATGTGCAACTCATACTTTGAGATTTGTTCATCACATTTAACTGTATATACTTAAGTTATGTTCATCTCATAAAGTCATAGGAACTTGAATATAAAACTGTTGAGGAAGATCAAGAGCTTGTATAAGTTTGATCTCTATGGAACTCATCTAGATTTTTTCCTTTACTATTAGCGAAATATGGAAATCTGTTGAGCTTGAGTAATCTTTCTTTAGAATTTATAAAATCCAATGAATATGCTATTACTGCATTCATTCTAGTTCTTATATACTACTCATTCTTGTTTCAGGCACAAAGTGATTTTTCCAAAGCGTATGAGAAGGGGACCCATTATACAAGGACCAATTGAAGGACTATATATGGAATGCCTTGAGAAGTGGCAAGGTAATGTTTCAAAGCAGATCAATAATCCCAAAAAGTCAACTGATAACTGCTTATATAATACAGTAAAAGAATAAACGCTGAAATTAGAAGGTTGTTACCCATTTGACCCGTAGCATTGTTTCAACTTTCAAAGCTGATTAGCTATCCCAAAAGGTTGTTACCCATTGCTTGCATACAATAATGATAAGGAGTTCGGGTGCGTGTTGAGTTTAGATGTCATAAGTTATTTCATTGAGTATTCTTTTTTGAAACTAATACGTGTCTTATATTTTCCGTTTATGACTCTGTTAGGCGGAATAAAGAGGCCAAGGGATCATATTAAATAAGTATACTGACAAAACTGAAGGCTAAGATAACCAAGGTCAAAAGGATTATTATGGTTAATATTGAAAAGGTAGTAGTTTAGTTTTCGTGATGTTTTGTTTATTGGCAATCATTTAGCTACCTTTTTTGTCCTTTTAACTGTTGGTTTTATGGATATAAATTAGTAGACGTGAGTTAGGATCGAACTCGAGACTATGGGATTGCACACTTTACGTATGAGAATTTAAAGTTAATAATTAAATATAAATGTTGTATTTATTTATTTATTAAACGAAATAACTAACGAACATTAAGTAATTAATGTAATGGACTAACGGGCGTTAAAAGTATTTGGAAAAGGACTTAATTGCAAAGATTGGGAAGGTTCTGGAATCCCTATGGGATGCCATGAACTGATCGGCCCAAAGAGAAAAGGAAACAACCTCAACTTGTTCACCAAGTTTAGTTGGGTATATATACAAGGCTAGGGGTCTTGTTTTTCCATCTCTTGTGCACATTGCTTAAACCCTAAAATTGTTTTGTGTGTGTTTTGTTCTTAAACCGATCGTACATCCCTTTAGGGTGTCGATCTTCAAACCTTTTCCACATCAAGTTATTTGTTTGATAAAAACTAGCATTACTTTAATTCGGTTTAGTACGTGTGTACAAGAACATAGTAATAACACACTATTGTTATTATCTTGGATTGAATTACAAAACGGTAAGGGGTAATTCTTATAATCCTATAAATCCTAATTAGGGTTCATCCTAATTGCTAGTTTGTGGATTTGATTCTTGTTCGGCTATAATCAAGTAAGGTACGCATACTTTATTCTTTAGTTAATTAATTATTCATTATATGTTCCTATACGCTTCCGCACTTACTTTGATGTTTATTGTTTATATTTATGATTGTCATGTTATATAATTCCAACAGTGGCATCACGAGTCATTGGTTTTAATGAGTAATTAATTACTAAACACGTAAAAAACGGATATTGTATTATGTTTGATATGATTTATTCTAGGGTTTTGGTTATGATTATATAAACCCTACTTTTAGGGTTAGGGCTTTTGCCCTAATTTGGTTTTAAAAATCTATTGTGGATCGAAATTTTTTTTATGGGTGGAAACCCTAAAATTTTGTAATCGATTTCCTTAAATTTTTTTAGGGTTTATATTAATTGTTATGTTATCTATATCGAAACCTAGATTTAATATATTTGTTACGTGATAAATTCATGAATAAAGTGTTATGTGACATGGAATTGTATGCGATCTTGTGACAACCTGAATAATTGTTATGTTATATCCATGATGATACATGCATGTTCGTCATGGATGGTTGCTTGAATATTTAATTGTTAAGATTGGTTATGCGAAAATTAATTGTTAAGTTTTATACACATGTATATTTATGATAAATCTTGAATTGGGGAAAACTCCAATTATATACATTAATGAATCAATTATGTGCAATTTGGTATATCATTAATTATGGGTTTACGCAATCGATTCGTCGATGTATGTGGCTCACTTTCAATTGAGAGAGTGAAAGCCCTAATTAATATATACATTATTTAACCTAGACATTGATTATTAATAGGGTTTTATCGAATAAGTTGCATGTGGCTACTTGTTTACACGTATAAATTGTTTATTATGTGCGCATTGTTTTTAGTTGTTTATATTTTTTATTAGTATTACTTGTTTGTTTATTATGTGCGACAGTTTTAAGCAAAGGGTAATTTTGAATAGAAAAATAACACGGACTAAACAATGGTGAAATTTGATTTGTTTTGGAAGAGTTAAGTTTTCAATAGTTTAATTGATTGGTGACTTTGGTACAATGACTGAACGGCTCACCCATTCGAATGAACTATAAAGGGGTTATTTAAGAAGTGCGCACAGTCACACTGAATGGATGTCTAAGGTTATGAGTTTGCGCTTACCTGGTCCTCTGCCCTCTGTAAGTTCGAATGGAGCTACTTAGTAAGCCATAAAAGTACAAGCTCATCTTAAGGGCGAATTAGTTTTAATTCCATGCGCCACTTCGGTGGTAATTATCTAAAACACTAAGTGTTTACACTTATGCAAAAGTACGGTATAATGGATGATAATTAACACTAAATTCCTTGATTGGTGAACCCAATACCTCAATCAAAACTTTGATAATTTGATCTTTATGAATTGGTAATAAAAAGTTTTTTATTAAATTTATGTTACAAGATGAATGCATGACATCTTTGTACATATTTTATTTGACCACATAAAATCAAAACTAGTACCCTTTTAAATTAAGAATATGCCATCTAATTAAAAGGAACACTTGAAGTTGCAATTTATGTCATGAGAGTACTTGGCTAGATTGTGATGGAGAGGTAAATCTCTATGTAAAGTGAGATCTTGCATGGACATATTTGCAGTTCTTTAAGTTAGACACTTAAGTTGAGTAGGAAGTGAGATCTTGGACTCAATGGCATAAGATGGGATAAAACATGTTTATATTTGCAATAGCGTTGGAAAATATAATCCCATAATGATCTAGGAGTTGGAAATTGTTTGCCAATTAATGTTCGACAGATTACCTTATTATATGCGTTCGTTGCTAGCAGATCAACTGATGTAATGAACCTATGATAATTTGGATCCTAGTTTTCGAGAAAATTCTATGGTTATATGAATATTACCTTGGGTATTTTATTTTCTTGAAAAGTTTAATTATCGAAAATACTAAAATTGAATTTTGCTAATTCTTTAAATGTATTAATGCAACATTAAACCGTAAACGAAGGTTATTCCTATATTGGTAAATTGATCTACACCTGTAAGGGTTTTTGGTAGAGTCAACTTTGCTAAGAGAATAAATCTAGTCCTCTTTTAACGCGAAAGAGTGAGATTCAACCCTATTCCTTTTCATGAATGAAGAAAGGTATGATAGGACAATTAGAATTGTCTAAATTCTAAAATACATAACTCGTAAGCAAATTTTAATAGTTAAGGAAATTGCATATTCCTGAGTTATTAAATTAGAAGCTAGACTAATTACTGTATAATTGGTAAAAGACAAACTAGCATATTTTATCTAGTTGTTGTGCTTTGACCATTTAAAAGTACTACTTACAATTGTTGGAATAGTAGAACTATTAAGAAAGAAATTGCATGCCCAATTTTTCAAGTTAATAGCATTGATGGATAGTTCATCATCTACATAGTAGAATATATTTTTTTAAGTACATAAATAATTGTTATGTATGGACTTTTTCAAAGGTGTAGGGAAGTAAATAGAACACTATTTTCTTTTACTGGTTAATGAAACACTTACAATGTTGTCAAATACAGTGGGAGTATGTTGTTCTTATTACTGAATAAGGAATTAATGTAATGATCTCTTATTCAGTGGGAGTTACAAGCTTTGTCATCTTGGTAGTAACTCAGATTATCTCTAGAATGTCTTACGATAATTACTTTCCACTTGTAGACACTTATGTTTTCAAGGATGGTCATGTACGTTTCCTTATTAGACAATGAAGTGGTTCTACATCTACTAGTTATGCTAATATCAATGACACAATCATATTAGTCACATAAACAAACATATGTCGTGTTGTTTATCTGCTACATGATGTTGTTCCATGCACAAGTGGGAGAAATCTATTTTGTGTGCAAGGTACAACATATAAGTATATGATTTAACGGATTCTCTTGACTGCAAGGTAAGAGACTAACGTTCTAATATAACTTGTACATATCTAATTCAAGAAACACTTGGTGTTACAATTTACGTCATGTGAGAACTTGGCGAGATTGCAACAACAAAGTAAATCTCTATGTAAAGTGAGATCTTGCATGGACATATTTACAGTTTCTAAATTAGACAAGTATTTAGAACATGTGTCAAAATGATATATAAGACTACTTCAAATTAGATTTTTATGTATTATTAGAATGACATAAAATGAAGTAATCTAATACTACTTTAATTTGTATATTTATGAATTTTTGGAATGACATAAATAAATGAATAAATAATGTAGTCCTACATTATTGTGAAGTAAATAAATTAACTTGAAATTATAATTGAAACCAAGAGTTTTGTTCATAATTACTTTAGTTAAACATGTTTATGATTCATTGTAAAGACATAAACATAAAGTCTTTTAAGACTTATAATAAAGTAAGACGTTAACTTGTTCTGTTTTTAAATTAAGACATATACAAGAAGTCATTGAGGTGATCAATGATTTATAACGTATAATGGGATTATAACAGTTTATGTTTCTTGTTGAGACATGGATATGAAGTGACTTGGTTAAAGGTACTTGTGTTATAAAGCATGTAATTGGCTTGGAAAGTCTATTATACCATTAAGTTGACTTAGTTGGTAAATAGGTAAGCCAAAAGGAATATGTTTATCTTATATATTGTTAGATTGTCTTACAATATTAATTCGAATGAATACCACAAGTTGATGGTATGTTCAGTTAGGAGAATCAAACTTTATTTGATTTGTTTGATTCAAGATAACCATAACTTCTTTCTTAAAAAGTAACAAGGTTAGAATATTGAGTATGGATTGAATATACTCAATATGACTCCAACCTAGAAGATTAATAAAACACCATTTCATTATGAAATGTGATGAATCACATTAAGTTTTAAAATTGAAGATTCTGAATTTGTTAAACTACTTATGAATAGGTTATTAACAAACTTAAGTCAGGAATTATCAATGTGTAATTTGTAATGTCCCAAATAGAGAACAATGTAGTTTTGCTCTAATTGCTAAGTATATATAGATAGTCTATATATTACAAAAGGCAAGTGGGAGTTTTTTTTTTTTGAAAGATAAAATTACAAGATACATAATCTTCTAAAACACACTAGTAAATATCATGATGAGGTTAGACATGTAAATGATAGACCTCATGATGATGGAATTTTCATTCATAGATCTGCAAGGATATCTCAGATATTTGACTTATATGCTGAGAAATATGAGTTACAAGATTATAGTAAACCTGATAATCATTATGATGGATTACCAAATATTGAATTAGGAAAATTACTCATACTATGAATGTTAAAGATGCTGTCCATAAAGATAATCAATTTTGGAAATTTGGTTTATCTTAATAGTTAGACTAGAGAATGGAAATGAGTTTCTTCAAAGAGATGAAAAACCCTAGTGGTTTGAATTTCTATGTAGAAATCATATGGACAATATTCTACACATATTTAATGCATGTCTTATGACAAGATTATTGATCATACTTAAGCAATTAATTGTGATTGAATATTCTTTTCCAGACACATTAAATATATAAAGATAATAATGGTCATACTTGTTTTCATTAATATGAAATATGACAATGGAATATCAAAACTCTTTCTTGAGAAATTACTTGAGCGAGGACGGTAAGTAATTGAAAGGTTTTTTTGAATTCATATAATCTTTGGAAGTGTACGAAGTGCAATAATTCATGAATGGATAAATGCATGCATCTATGAAATTATTCTTATATTTAATTATTAAATTCTAGTTTTGATTTATAATTGAAATAAGATAAATTTTAAGTATTCCTGAAAGCTAGTGGGAGTATTATGTTAAGGTTTTAAATCTTATATGTTGTATAACATATGAGAAGTAACATTCCTTGAAAGCTAAATGTTAAGTCTTAGATTGGAATGAAACTTCACTTGTAAGATTTAAGAATTAAAACATACAACCTTGGAATATATGTTTATTGTTAATAAACATGTGCAGTAAAATAAATGATTCTAGTAAAACATGATATATCATTTGGGAAATGGATAAATATCTTTTGACAAGATAGAACGTTAATGAAGTCTAAGGTTGACCTGTAGATTCATCATGTACATCATGTTGTGTATTAAAATTGTTGTATCATTCTTGAATAAGAAGTGATTTGACAACATTGATATCTAACTAAAAGTTATTAGATAACTTGTGTAATGAATATTCTAATAGAATTACATCCTTAAAGCCTGGAATTGCTCCTAGATTCTATGGATGAACGATATGTCAAATGTTGTGCAAATTGTCATCAGCTTTAAACTTGAAAGTTGGGAAAGCATCAAACATTGCACAATAAGATATTAAAGTTTACGGAGTTTTAATGAGCATATTGTTGTTTGCATACAATGATGCTGGTTTAATTGAGATGACACTCAATACTAGTCATGGTAGGATTTCATCCTTGTTAATGGCCATGTGAACTAGTGGTGCTTATCTAAGAGCACAGTTGCATTATACATTAAAAGAATAAGAATACTTTAAACTTTGAAATGTTTGAAAGTTTAAATAGTCATAAATTGGTGATAGAGGATGTCACACACTTTATGAATTATTATGTGGATTGTTGAATGCACACATACAAGGACTTCATTAATTGAATTCTTGAAATAAGTATTCTCAAAATTATGATAGATCAAGTTGGTTGATTTATGCCTTGTCAACAAGTATGATTGTCATTACTTGAGGCATAATTCATCAACAAGAATTTTCATGCATTGATCTATTTGGTATTTGGATAAGGGATGTTAAACAATTGTTATAATATAAATCAAATACTTGGTATGTTTGATTTTATAATATATTGTATCCTATATTTGCATGTTTAATCCGTGAATAAATTTATTTATTCTAAATCGTCCATTGTCGATTAATGATATGGGAGTATCATTAAACTAAGACAAATCTGAGAGATGTGGTAGAATATACTTGAAAGTATATTGATGAGAATGCATACCATTTTCAGATGATATTCAATGAATTGAATATAGGACTTATCCCAACTACATAATTACTTTGTGGATATTGTTATAAGTAAATTATGAATAGTTATCCTCAGACTTGAGATACCAGATAAGTGTCATGAATGTAGTGCACTTCTGTGGAACAACTTAACGCTATACGTAACTGGTAGTCATAAGGGTTGTTTCCTGAAGTGTTGCAAAGTTCGTGGGTTATTCTCGTAGTCAAGATAGAATTTGTTCCTTCAAATTTATTTTGGAGTTTAATACTGCTGGGCCCCTCATAGGGTTGACAAGATGTTTGCATGGCCATGCCCAAAGTTCTCCCCTGAATATGTTCAGAAGATTTGGTAATCTTGCTCAATCACTAACAACGAGAAACAGAATGGTTGAATAAAGAATGACTTAATTCCATATCTTTATTTAACATGGTATTAGAAACAAAAGGATAATAATAATGAGAAATCATTAAAAGGTTTTCCAGGAGCCTTGCTCGAGTTGTACTAGAGGCATCGAAGTGTTGCTAGACGCTAACCGAATGTGATCACTCTATTAAGATATATCCAAGTGGGAGCTGTTGGTTTTATGGATATAAATTAGTAGACGTGAGTTAGGATCGAACTCGAGACTATGGGATTGCACACTTTACGTATGAGAATTTAAAGTTAATAATTAAATATAAATGTTGTATTTATTTATTTATTAAACGAAATAACTAACGAACGTTAAGTAATTAATGTAATGGACTAACGGGCGTTAAAAGTATTTGGAAAAGGACTTAATTGCAAAGATTGGGAAGGTTCTGGAATCCCTATGGGATGCCATGAACTGATCGGCCCAAAGAGAAAAGGAAACAACCTCAACTTGTTCACCAAGTTTAGTTGGGTATATATACAAGGCTAGGGGTCTTGTTTTTCCATCTCTTGTGCACATTGCTTAAACCCTAAAATTGTTTTGTGTGTGTTTTGTTCTTAAACCGATCGTACATCCCTTTAGGGTGTCGATCTTCAAACCTTTTCCACATCAAGTTATTTGTTTGATAAAAAATAGCATTACTTTAATTCGGTTTAGTACGTGTGTACAAGAACATAGTAATAACACACTATTGTTATTATCTTGGATTGAATTACAAAACGGTAAGGGGTAATTCTTATAATCCTATAAATCCTAATTAGGGTTCATCCTAATTGCTAGTTTGTGGATTTGATTCTTGTTCGGCTAGAATCAAGTAAGGTACGCATACTTTATTCTTTAGTTAATTAATTATTCATTATATGTTCCTATACGCTTCCGCACTTACTTTGATGTTTATTGTTTATATTTATGATTGTCATGTTATATAATTCCAACATTAACATGTCAATTTTTGGTGTTTCATGGTGCTTATGGGATATTAATGTCGCTTATTTTGGCTGAGATTACTTGGTGTGTTGTGTTTAATCTCTTAGAAAGTTTTATTCACTAAAAATACATTGTGGTTGACTATCAAGTCTTAAGGAGTGACCTAATCGACCTTTTTCTTATCAGTTATTCTTTTTTTATCGCCACATAGAAAGTAAATGAGTCGAACCCGTATAAGGGAAGTTGCTTCTCTTCCAGTCAATGCGTCATAAGTCTGTTAATATTTGTGGTTTTCTTTCGTAGATAAATTTGAAATGGGAAAATACATGAAGATTAGAGTCCGTAAAAGTTTAAGTTCTGAGGTTAAAAGACACAAACAAAAAGGGGATGGACAACTCATATGCAGCTTACATGTAATTTTGAACAAAATTTGTTTTGCTCTACAGGTTGGACAAGATACTACAGGTAGATTTTATAACTATACTACTTTTAAAAGTTTGATTTTACTTTGTAACTCAGCAATCCCGCTGTTTTTAACATTAATCGTCTACCAGGGACACTCCCCCAGTTTCATATAAAGGTTTGCAGGACGTCCTATCAAAATCTGAGTTGGGTGGTCATAGTTCACTAATGTTTGCAGACATGAACAAGTACTTTTACTGTACCACTTTTCTTTTTTTCAATGTTTTGAAACCTAGTTCGACCCGTCGAACCAGTACCGGCTTAGATAACGGGTCAAAAGGAGCCGGTTTTTAAGAACTCAAAACCCAGTGTGACCTGCCAGGTTTTACCCGTTTCTATAATTCCGGCTGGATTTGTCATTAAAAGCTGTTTAGACAAGTTTTTACAGGCTTTAAAAGCTGTTTAGACAGATTTTATTGGTATTTAAAAACTTTCTATTTGCTATTTGGACAGGCCTATATGCTGTTTTAACAGCTTTTTATATGTTGCTTGGACGTAGCTTTTACATGGCTGTTTGGAAACAAGTTTTTGCAGCAATTGCATGCTCTTTTTTTAAAAGAAATTACATATTTGTATGTTGTTTTTTAGCAGCAATTACAGCTTTTATATGCTGGGCCGACACAGCTTTTTACAGCAACCATGTTTTTTTTGCACTTTTACAGCAATTGAAGGACTATATATGGAAAGCCTTGAAAAGTGGCAAGGTAATGTTTCAAAGCACATCAATAATCCCAAAAAGTCAACTGATAACTGCTTATATAATACAGTAAAAGAATAAACGCTGAAATTAGAAGGTTGTTACCCATTTGACCCGTAGCATTGTTTCAACTTTCAAAGTAGATCAGCAATCCCAAAAGGTTGTTACCCGTTGCTTGCATACAATATTGATAAGGAGTTCGGGCGGCGCGTCTTGAGTGTAGATGTTAAATCTTATTTCGTTGAGTATTCTGATCTGAAACTAATACGTGTCTTATTTTTTCTGTTTATGCCTCTGTTAGGTGGAATAAAGAGGCCAAGGGATCATATTAAGATAACCAAGGTCAAAAGGATTTTCATGGGCTATATTGAGAAGGTAGTTGTTTCGTTTTCGTGATGCTTTGTTTATTGGCCATCATTTAGCTTCCTTTTTCGCCTTTTTAACATATCGGTTTTTGGTGTTTCATGGTGCTTATGGGATATTGATGTTGTGTTTAATCTCTTACATTAACTTCAGTGTGGCTGGGTTGATTTTGAAATTAAAAAAAAAAAAAAAAAAAAAAAAAAAAAAAAAATGTCAAAGAAAAACTGATACTCAAATATATTTACAAGGCAAAAGTTCAATATATATCTCAATATAGAAAGTTTTATTCACTAAAAATACACTGTGGGTGACTATCAAGTCTTAACCAGTGACCTAATTGACCTTTTTTTTCTTATCGGTTTTTCGTTTTTTTATCGCCACATAGAGACAAACCATAACCTGGACAGACAAATTTACAAGTAAATGAGTCGAACCCGTATAACGGAAGTTTCTTCTCTTCCAGTCAATTCGTCATAATTAAGTCTGTTAATATTTGAAGATTAGAGTCCCTAAAAGTTTTAGTTTTGAGGTTAAAGACACAAACAAAAAGGCGGTGGACAACTCATATGTAGCTTACATGTAATTTTGAAAAAAAATTTGACAAGCTACAGTGCAAGGCCATATATACTACCTTGTGTATATCGTAATGAACTTGCTAAACTACAGGTAGATTTTATAACTATACTATTAAAATTTTGTTTTACTTTGTAACTCAGCAATCCCCTAGTTTCTAATTTTAATCGCCTACCAGGACACTCCCCCAGTTATAAAGGTCATAGTTCACAAATGTTTGCAGACATCAACAAATACTTTTACTATACCAGTATTTTTTTCTTTTTTTTTTCAATGTTTTGACACCCGGTTTGATCGGTCGAACTGGTTCCGGCTTAGATACGGGTCAAAAGAAACCGGTTTTTAAGAATTCAAAACCCAGTGTGACCCGCCGGGTTTTACCCATTTCTATAATTCCGGCGGGGTTTGTCATTAAATCTTTTATATGTGTTCCAAATTGCTTTTTACAAGTTTTTAAAGGCTTTAAAAGCTGTTTAGACAGGTTTTTATGGTGTTTTAAACACTTTCTATATGCTATTTGGACAGCAGAAAGATGGGTTGTTTGGACAGGCTTATATGCTGTTTTAACAGCTTTTATCAGAGCCTTTACATTACATGGCTGTTTGGAAACAAGTTTGTGCAGCAATTAACTGCTCTCTTTTTTTAGCAGCAATTACAGCTATTGTATGCTGTTCCAACAGACTTTTTTACAGCAACCATTTTTTGTGTGTGCAGCAATTACATGTTTGTATGCTGTTTTTCTACAGCGATTGGCAATTAGATACTTTCAAAGGTTTGTATGCTGTTTTTCAGAGCAATTACAGGTGTAGAGTAAAAATTCTAAACAGGGCATGAGCATGATATTATACTATTTCATTCAGGATAATTTCTGCAAGTGGAATGGTCTAATTGTGAAACTGATCATAGGCTAATCAGGTACTAGGAGTTTTATAGGGTCTAGCAGGTGTATATAGTCAAACAAATAGATTGTAGTACTTATTATTATAGAAATATGGAAGAGGAAAAACCGTCTTACCGCATTTTGATGTTTGAGTTGAAGTTCCAACGCTTCCTCAAGTCTCATGACAATCTCATCAATATTTGGGCGTCCCGATCGTTCTTCATTCAAGCAGTCATTTGCTATTTCCGCAAAGATGTTAACTGATTGAGTATCCATTTGATTCCATAGATCCCAATCAATTATTTCATTATGTCTTTTGTCCCTATAATGGGCAACGGCCACCGAAGCCAAGTACTTATTATTTCGGTCGTCATCGATTACTGCTTTCCTACCAAACAATAGTTCAAACATTACTATCCCAAAGGAGTACATGTCCGACTTGTGGTTCGCCCTTTTTGTCTCTATATATGTTGGGTCTGTATACCCATCCGTACTCCATACTTTATCAGTATCAAAAGAATTGTGCCTTTCAGATGCTTTGATCTTCATGGAACGTATAAAATCACCTAATTTGGGTTCCCAGTCATCATTTAAATAAATTGTTGCACTGTCGATGTTGCGGTGTATTACGCTAAAATCACGTGACTCATCATAATGGATGTAGCTCAATGCTTGCGCAATACCGACAGATATCTCCAATCTTCGCACCCATGTCAGCAAAATCGAGCGACTGAGATAGTTTATGAGACTTCTTCTGGACTCACGCTTGTAAATGATGATCTTCTCGTCATTGTCATCACAAAACCCAACAAATGAAACCAAATTCTTGTGCTTGAGACTAGAAAGAATAGAAACCTCCATCCAAAACTGTTGGTCTCCATCAAACCATTCTTTATTTAACCTCCCAGCGTAGATATTAATTAACTGACCGGACCACAAGAGCTTTCCCATGTAATAATTTTCATATGCATCTTCTCCGACGAGATTTTCGTCAGAAAAGTTATTGGTGGCTGATAGTATATCTTGAAGGGGGATTTTTCGGTGATCAAGGTCGTCGTGATTGGTTGAAGACATTATGTTTCTGTTTTATCAAAGGGCGTTTGGGTTACAAAAGGATGTGAAGGAAGAAAGAGGTTATTTACTTAAAACACAGAGTAGTATACCAACTGATGCGTGTATGTATCATGTATATGTATATATAGGCAACCTCAACAGTCAACCCACCGTTCTAGCTCTTTTCGTAAATCGTATTAGTAGATCTACAAATTTTAGTATGGCTATTAATATATTTATATATGAGTTTTTTCTTCTAACAATTCTATGTCCATAACAACCTGCATTGATAGTTGATACTAATGTTAAAAACTTGAATGAGTAATTTTATAGATTTATATGTAAATTCGCAGGAGTTTTTTTTTGCCTATATATGAGATAAAGTCGGAAGAAATGAACATGCGAACAAATTTGGTAAACGTACATTGTTAGCAATTTAACACTCATAAATTTTAATCGTTAGGCCATTAATAATTATAGAACTGTGTTACATACTTATATTACCCAACTTGTAATAAAATATTATCATCCATTGCTTATATTTTGTCGTTGGGGCACTCGCACTTCTAAGTATATCAACGTTGACAAAAGATTACAGAGTACTTTTTAGCAACAAATGTGATCATTTGATATATATGGTAAAATGCACAGGTTAAGGAGAGTCGATGAAATCAAAAGTAATGAAATACGTGAAAGTACGTAAGTAATGTAAAGCACTATCATTGTAAGTAAACTTATAAATACGTTTGTATGTAACTTATGCACACATATGAAATACTATAAGCACATATATCATGTATACATTAATTAACTGCACAATTGAGTGGCCTTCAACCCCATAATTATTCCATGTAATACAAAGCATTGTAATTCATGACAAACATTGAAATAGAAAAAATTACATACTTAAGGCGTCTGTCCTATTGTCCTATTGGGTAGTGGAATGTGAGTGAGTTCATCAAACAAGATGTTGGCTGATGATGTCTAGTTCGAAATGGAGATGATTTTTAGGTCTTCTACACGGCTACAAAATCAATATACCACGCACTTTTCATCTTAAATTTAGACAATCATTTTTATCATCATTGTAATTGTCAATATTTGTATATGTTAAACACGAACACACATTATATGTCAATATACTCTATTTTCTCTAATAATGGTTTTTTTTTTTTCTTCATAAACCATCTATGAGAAGAATAATGTAAATTATCATGTGGGTGATGCCATGGTAATACCTAAGAAGATTCAACTTGTGGGATTAGTTACATGTTGTCTACTTGCAAAATGAGCTGGAGATGGTGATACCATGATATATAAGTTGGAATTTAATACTCATAACAATTATATATAAATCAAATAACATCATCAAAGCATGCAGCGGAAGTAAATAGGAATAATATATGTAAATAATTAACCAAACAAGAAAGTGCGTATCTTTTAGCAATTCAAGAATCAAAAGTTGATTGAACAAGAACAAAAACCCAAAACCCTAATTTAGGGTTTAATCAATTCGACCCAATCAAAAGAATCGACCACCAAGATTACAAGCTCAAGCGTGCTTGTCCTTCGTTCTTGTACACACGTACTAATAGCGATTTGATGTGAAAAGCTAGTTCCTTGAATCACAAATAAAACCAAACACTTGTTTCTTTCACTTGGGAAAATCGATCCCTATAAGGAGGGGTAAACGATCGGCCAAGCAAAAGAGAGAGGAGAAGAGAAGAGAAATTAGGTTATTGGTGATCCAAGATTAAGTTATGAATGAATACAAGGGTTTGTATTTATAGGTAACTTAACTTGGTGACCAAGTTTGTGTGGTATTGGGTTTGGAAACCCAAACCGATCGGCCAAAGCACCCCAAAGGGGATTCTAGAACTTTCCCGACTTTGTAATTCATCTTTAGTCCTTCTAGTTAATATTTAACGACCGTTAACCAAACATCGTTAATTATTTAACTATTGTTATGTTTTATTTCGTGACTAATAATTAATAATAACATATTAATTATTAACATCAATTCTCATACGTAATGTGTGCAATCCCGAAGTCTCGAGTTCGAATCCGGACATACTATTATTTAAATATCCATAAAACCTTTCAGCTCCCACTTGGATATTACTAAATATAGTAATGACATTGGTTAGTCTAGCTTTCACACGCCAACGCCCCCAGATCAAATCGAGTATGGTCTCCTGGAAAAAACCATTTAATGATTCATCATTTTTACTTATCCTTTTGTTACTAATATTACATTAACTATGAATATGGATCAAGTCATTTCATAAGTTAACATTCTGTTTCTCGTTGTATTCGATTGAACAAGATTACCAAATCATCTTAACGTATTCATACAAACATCTTGTCAACCCTACGAGGGGGCCAAATATAGTATTATGCTTTGAAACAAATTCAAATGAACAAATTCTCTTGACTACAAACATAACTCATGAACTTTGAAACACTTCCGAAAATAGCCCTTATAACTACCAGTTACGGATAGCGTTAGACTATCTTACACAAATGCACTACATTCATATCAGTTATCTGGTATCTCAAGTCTGAGGATAAACACTTCATGATATACTTAATGACAGAGATCCATCAAGTATCATCATGTAAAGTTGGGATGAGTCCTATATTCAATTCATTGAATATCATGTGAATCTGGTATGTTCCACGCATCAATATACTTTAAAAGTATATTCTACCAAAACTCAGATTTGTCTTAATTCAATGACATTCCCACATCATTGATCGACAACGGACTATTTAGAATAACATAAGTTATTCACGGATTAAACATACAAATATAGGATATAATATTAAGAAAATGAAAAATAAACATAAACAACTATTTTATTTCATTAAAGTAATATTTGTTCATAACATCCTTTATCCAAATACTAATCACAGATCTGCATGAAACTACTAGCTAAACGAAGTCCTATCCCATCAGCATGGTCTGTAAGTTTTTCCTTTGGCAAAGGCTTCGTAAAGGGATCAGCTAGATTATCATCTGTATGAACTTTGAGTAGATTGATTTCACCTATGTCGACTTGTTCTCGAACATAGTGATATCGACGAGGAAAATGTCTGGCGCCCTTCATGACTCCATGCTCATTGGAAAATGTTATTGCAGCAGAGTTGTCACAATACACATTTAAAGGTAATTCGATTGAGGGCATTACTCTGAGTCCCGAAATGAATTTCCTAATCCAAACAGCTTCCATCGCAGCTTCTGAAGCAGCTATGTACTCAGCTTCTGTAATAGACATCGCAACTGTTGTTTGCTTCTTGCTCTTCCAGTCAACTGCTCCTCCATTAATGACAAAGACATAACCCGTCTGAGACTTCGTATCATCTTTATCAGTTTGGAATGACGCATCGCAAAAACCTGTAACATCAAGTTCTGCATCTGGATTTCCTCCATACACTAGAAACATTTCTTTAGTAGCCCTTAGATACTTAAGAATGTTTTTAACAGCTTGCCAGTGTTTCACACCTGGGTTCTGTTGATACCGACTGGTAATATTCTGTGCAAACGCCACATCAGGCCTTGTACATCTCACAGCATACATGATAGATCCTACAGCCGAAGCATAAGGAACTTTCTTCTTGTAAGCCACCTCTTCAGGTGTTGACGCACATAGTTTATTACTTAAGCTATGTTCAACTTGCATCGGCAAATATCCCTTCTTGGAATTTTGCATACTGAATCTCTTCAATATTTTATCAATGTAAGCACTTTGGCTTAGTCCAATTAACCACCTTGATCTATCTCGGTAGATCTTGATTCCCAGAATAAATGCTGCTTCCCCTAAGTCCTTCATAGAAAAGCACTCTCCAAGATAAGACTTTACATCTTTCATACTTGGAATGTCTTTTCCCATGATCAATATGTCATTGACATATAAGACAAGGAAAATAACATTACTCCCACTAGCTTTGTGATACACACATGGCTCATCAAGATTTTGAGTGACACCAAATTTCTTGATTTCTTCATCAAACTTCTTGTTCCATTGCCTTGATGCTTGCTTCAACCCATAAATGGATCTTTGAAGTTTGCATACACGCTTCGGAAAATTTGGATTCACAAACCCTTCAGGCTGCGCCATATAGATGTCCTCATCTAGGCGACCATTTAAGAAGGCAGTTTTGACATCCATTTGCCATATCTCATAGTCATAGTACGCAGCTATGGCTATATGAATCCTAATAGCTCTAATGTCTGCTACAGGAGAAAATGTCTCCTCGTAGTCTACCTCATAGGTTTGAGTATACCCTTGGGCTACAAGACGAGCTTTATAGGTGTGTGCATTGCCATCCATGTCAGTCTTTGTTTTAAAGAGCCACTTACTTCCAACTACCTTAGCATTTGGAGGTAAGTCACCCTCTATCCAGACTTCGTTATCTTTCATGGATTGCATTTCCCCATTCATTGCAACTCGCCATTTTTCCTTTTCAGGACTCATCATGGCAGCTTTATAGTTAGCAGGTTCACCAAGATCCCCTAACAAATTTTCCTCAGCTTCTACGTTGAGACATAGACGCTCAGGTGCATGCGTAGCCCTTGCGGATCTACGAATGGGAACCACTTCAATCTCAGGTGGAACGCCCAGAGTTTCAGGTTCTACTTGAGGTTGGCTAGTGTTTTCAGAAGGTGTTGTATCTTCTTGATCATCTTCCAGATCATAAACTCTCCCACTGAATTCATGAGATATGAGATCCTTTTCAAGAAAGTCTCCATACCTAGCAACAATTACTTTGTTTTCAGGTGGAAAGTAGAAGTAGTAACCCATAGTTTCCTTTGGGTATCCTACGAAGACACACTTAACAGATCTTTGTTGCAGCTTATCAGCAGAGTCACGTTTAACAAACGCCTCACAACCCCAGACCTTTAAGTAAGACAAGTTGGGAGGTTTCCCATACCACACTTCATAAGGAGTCTTATCAAGCTTCTTAGTTGGAACCATATTCAATATGCGAACAGCAGTTTCCAAAGCATAATCCCAAAAGGATAAGGGAAGAGTTGTAAGATTAAACATTGATCGCACCATATCTAGCAATGTACGATTCCTTCTCTCAAATACACCTATTTTGTTGTGGAGTATATGGAGATGTGAGTTGCTGTACGATACCACACTCAGCTAGATAATCTTTAAACTTTTGGCTTAAATATTCACCACCTCTATCGGATCGAAGAGCTTTAATCTTCTTTCCTAGTTGCAGTTCTACTTCATTCTTAAAAACCTTAAGTGTTTCAAAGACTTAATGTTTATGTTTAAGTAAATAAACATAACCATAACGACTGAAATCATCAGTAAAGGTTAAGAAGTAGCTAGCACCCTTTCTTGACACATGTCTTAGTGGTCCACATACGTCAGTATGTATCACACCAAGAAGATCAGAAGCCCTTTCTAAACTATTTGTAAAAGGTTTATTGGTCATCTTCCCAGATATGCAAGATTCGCATTTATCAAATGATTCATCATTGATGTCTTGCAAAAGCCCATCGTGTTGCAGCTGTTGCATGCGTTTCTTGCCTATATGAGCAAGTCTACAATGCCAAAGAAATGAAGAATCCAAATCACCTTTGATTCTTTTAATATTGATGCTAAAGACAGAATTATTTTTATCAATTACATTATCATGCAAATCAATTTCAAACACACCATTTACTGGAATAACATTAAAGTAAAAAACATCATTTAAAGAAACAGAAATTCCATAATCAGTAAATGTATGAACGAAACCAACATCTTTTAACAAGGAAACAGAAACGACGCCCCTAACAATGGAAGGTGCGTAATGACAATCGTTTAATGACAGTACTAAACCCGAAGGTAAAACTAAATCAAACGTGCCTATAGCTTCAACGACTGCATGTGCTCCTGATAAGGTTTTAAAAGGTACCATTTTGAGGGGTCGTTTTAGCCCTTATTTGATCACTTTTGTATCCATTATTGCTTAATATCGTTCCTTTTCACTTTTTAGGTCTCTTGAAGGCAAAATGCTGGAATGGCATTTATTTGGACGAAAAGGCGCGGATATATGAAGAAAATGGCCAAAGTCAAAATCGAGACACTCACAGTTGCTGAAAATAGACGGCGTCAAGTGCTAATTGCGACGCCGTCCGAGGATTTTTGTGACGGTTCAGAACCCAAAACTCGTATTTTCAAGTGACGACGTCTAGTTGTAAAAGAGTAGGCCGTCGCTACTCAGACGGCCTAGATGCAATCCAGACGACGTCAGAAGCTGAAGAGTACGGCGTCACGGACATAAGGTGACGCCGTCGCAAGGTTAACGTGGCCAAGACGAAACCCTAATGACGGCGACACGACGGTGTCACGAAACATAAGGTGACGCCGTCGCATATGTAATCTTATATATAGAATCCGAATTTTTCAGTTTTAGAGAGAGTCTTTTGGAGTGAAAACCTAAAACCGAACCTAAGGTGTCTTGTACAGTATTTTAGGGTTTTAAACCCTATCTTACATCAAGATAAGTATTTACTTCATTAATTTAATTATGTCTTTGATTATTTGTGTGTATGCTTGCATGTTCTCCATGTCCGGCTAATTTATTTGTGTGTTTGCTTAGGAAGTATGAAACTTAATTATTGAATATTGATTGGTTGTTTCTTATCTTAGTTGATCAATGATCTAGTAATGCGATAGATCATTCGTTGTGTACTTAATGCTTGATTCATCTTTGTGAACCTTAGAATATAATTACCTGAGTAGTTGTAGGCTAAATTATCCAAAGAGTGCCTTAGAGTAAGAGTTTATCATCCCTAGTGGGTTTTGTAGACGAGACCCTTTGGTAAGTTCAAAGAGTTAGGGAGAAACGCATACCCTACAACTTTAGACACACAACGCAACTAAGAATAAGGACGTGACAACTCAACCATTAATAGGAGATAATTAAGGAGTAGTACAACCTAAGTAAACACATCTTTAAACTATCATACGAGCACACATTAATTAGACATAGACTCCCACAACCTTAGTTTAGATAATTAGATAATAGTAGAGTAATCGGTAGAAATACCAAAACCCCCCAATCCAATACCCGAGATTCGTACCTTTCCATTTCATAAAATATAAAAATACAAAAAAATAATCTTCCTCAACCTTAACCTTAGCGTAGTAACTCCTTACTAGCATTCCTATTCCCCTAGAGAACGATATCAATACCCGTAGCTTACCCTAATTACTACACTACAACAATTAGGTTCACTGCCTAAGTTGTTATAAAACTTGCTCGAAGAAAAGGAAGTTTCCTTGACCCCGAACGACGCGTGTAGCGTTATCAAGTTTTTGGCGCCGCTGCCGGGGAATAGAATAGCTAGTTAGTAGTCCACCTCGTTTAGGTTCTTTGCTTGATTCCTATCAAGTAAATTTCTTCTCATTTTTAGCTTTCTCTTAGTCTATCCCCCTTCTTCGTGACCCTTTGTTCGTAATCCCATCACTTTTCATCATGGAAGGTGATAACCCACTACCATTCATCAACTCACCACCAAATGACCCGCCAAGAGCCCGTACTCTTGGTGAATACTGGAGACCAAGCCACCTAGGCTATAGGAACACCATTGAGCTTCCCGACCAAGCCCAAACTATGGCCTTGCGATCCGACACCATCCGGTTGGTGCAAAACGGATGTGCATTCCATGGACTTCGTTCTGAAGATCCAAATCAGCATCTGAGGGATTTCCTCAAAATTGTCGATTCCATCGACCTTGATGCTACTACTCGGGAGACCACGCGCCTGCGTCTCTTCCAATTCTCTCTACGGGACCAAGCTAGTAATTGGCTTGAGCGACTTCCCGCCGGCTCCATCTCAAGTTGGGATGATCTTACCTCTCGCTTCCTTGCTCAATTTTTCCCACCGGGGAGAACCACTAAGCTTAGGAATGACATCTTGATGTTCCAACAACGTCAAGGTGAATCTCTCTACGAAGCATGGACTCGATTCAAGGACTTACTTCATAAACTCCCTCATCACGGCATTAATCTTTGGCTCCAAGTCCAAATCTTTTATGATCATGTCAACTTCCCCACTAAGCGATCCATTGACCAAGCGGCCGGTGGAAAACTTAGTGATCTCACCGCGGAAGAATCATGGGGAATAATAGAGGACCTCGCCCTCTATGACAACGAAAGTTGGGATGACCCCCGTGAGCTGCCCAAAACCGTTAAGGCAATCTCCTTGCCTCCTTCCGACCGTAGGATGATCGAACTTGAAGATCAAGTTAGATTCCTCATGAGCTCCTACGAAAATCCTAAATCTTCACATCATGTGAACAAAGCTTCTTCCTCGTGTGAGCCGTTTTGTGATCCTCATAACACGCGCACTAGCACTCGATCCCCAGAACATGCTTCCGTTGACTACGCATCCTCACGTATTAATGGAACGGGAGGAAGATTCCCTACAATACCCGGACCTAGGAATTTCAATGAAACCCGAGAGGCATGGAAAGGCAAGCCCGACTTCTACTGGGGACAAACCAAAGAATTCACCTCCAATGATTTCTCATGGCCCCCACCTAACGGTCCTAACCAACAAAACGTCGAAGGGATGTTGCAAAACCTAGTTGCATCCCAAGAAACCCAAATGGCTAAGCTCTCGAACCGCTTTAACCATCAACAAGCCGAGATGGATAGGAAAATAGACAACCTTTTGAAAGCCATAGCTAATAGTGATAAGAAGGTTAGTGCTATCTCAACTCCCGAGCCTTCAGGTATAGAGATTAAGGATCCAAGCAAGCTAACTAAGCATGTCCAATTCGTCAATACCATCGCCTTAGTTGAACCTAATGAAATAAATGACAAAGAGGACTATACACTTGTGGATGATGAAACACCCGAGGAAGTAGATGAAGTAGACATTGACTATTTCAACAAGTTTCCTACGGAAGAAGAACTATCTCGCCACCCTCACTTAGTGCGTGACCTTCGTCACATGTATGTTAGGAAAAGTCCTCGAATCAAGTTTGGGAACCCTTGGAATCTTAACATACCATGTTTCATAGGACACCTTTTTGTGGCAAAAGCCTACATTGATCGCAAGTCCCCAATCAACATAATGACTAGTACCTACTACAATTGGATATTGAAGAAGCCTATTCCAACTAGGCAAGACCCCAATGATCCTAATGTTAGTTGCAATTTTCTCGGAAGAATTAAGGGATTGCCCGTTTATGTAGGTAGTTTCGCGTTTCCTACGGACTTCATAATTGTGGATGATATTAGCACGACCATTGACCCTAGCTTGTCCCATGTTATTCTAGGAAAACCTTTCATAGAAAGCACCGGGATGACCTATGACCCCTCGTTAGGAGTAGTGCGATTCAAGAATGAGACCGATGACATAGCTTACCAAATGCCATTTAAGATTGAGAAGTTTTCATCACTCTCTAATGATGAAAAGGAACTTAAACTGTCGGTCTCTTATAGGAATGATGAGGATAGGGAAAAAGGTGTTGATTATGTTATGGCTAAGATTTTCGGATTCTATAAGGATTGCTTGAGCCTAGGACCGGAATATAGGACCGATTGGGGAGAGGATGAACTCTTAGAGAAGTGCATTATAGGGCACTTCTAGAACATGGAATCCCCCATTAGAGACCGTCAAGAGGGCGGTAGTGAGGAAACGTAGAAGCACGACTATGAGTCTAGCTACAAGACTCTTAAATAAAGAAAAGCGCTTCGTGGGAGGCAACCCATGCTTAATTGTTTTCTTGTTAGTGTCATATATCTTTTATTAATTGTTTATCCTCATGTTTGAATTTGTAAAAATGCTTTATTTTGTTTTTAACCTCGTCTTAATTGCATATAAAAGTATTTTACATAAGGGATAAGTGTAGGGAGGATTACACACGTTTTCAAAAGAAACGTAAACATGAGAATAACAATTAACTAAAAGATATTTATGTTTGTTTGTTCGAGTCAAATGCTTGTATCGAGTCATAATGAATGTTTTGCAGAAATTTTTCCAGATTCTAAAGATGTAAAATTTCCAGAATTTTTTCCAGAAAATCGCAGACCAGTTTTTGTCAGGATAACCTGACGGCGTCAGGATTGCAACCTGACGGCGTCAGGAAGGAGTAAAAACATCAGATCACTTTTTTCTCGTTTTCTGAGCTACTTATAAATTTTTGGAATTTTCCAGGTCTTAATTTTCTTAGAAATTCTGTAAACATCCATTCCACAAGCATTATATCCTAGTTTAAATCGAGTCTTATATATATTATTACCGCCGATTTTACGCGAAGGTTTCGTTTGTTTTCTTCAAGTGTGCAGGTTTAGTTTGTCAGGAAGAAGTTACATAAGATTGGAAGGAGCTTTTCACGCAATAATTCTTCTTGAAAAGGATTTAACCACCACTTTACACGGATCCTACCGAGCTAATCAGGGGAGTATTAGTTTCTTTCATTTTTAATTACCTTCTTTTATCATAACTTTGATACTTTCGGGGAACATTGGGGACAATGTTCAGTTTAAGTGTAGGGAGGGAAAATAAAACGGGAACTTTGAAATTATGCTTATCCTTGACTATTTGCTTTGACCAATTGTGATTGTGTAATAAACCATGAGAAAATGTTGGTTAGGGTAATTTTGGCACCAAATTTAAAAATTTTTATGACACATAGGAGTGGGCCATTAGTCTTAACAAAAGCGTCTCATGGATAGGAAGTTGCATGACTAGCACAAAAACCCTTTACCACCCAAATTCCACCAAAATGTGAGGATTGCCCTTAGATTAGTGGAATTAAAGCATTCATCTTCAATGCTTAGAGTGTGAACCGGTAGTATATTAGATTCTAGAACTTGTTTTGTGATGCATTCCGAGATCGCAAGTGAGGCTACACTTGTGTAGTTAGGAATAACTAAATGATAAGAGGCATTAGGATAACCCTTGTTTGATACCCGTAATATAATTACTTCTTCCATATCGGTTGAGTAATTCCCCCACACCCTTTGCGTTGTACTCATCTTTAGTACACGATACCCCTAGTTAACCCCTCAGAGCCTATCCTTTTCGCGGTTCTCGTGATGTTTCGGTTCTTCCGGAATATCAATGAAGAGCATTGTTTAAACCCCACCCCCAAATATACACCCAAATCGCCTTAGCCTACCCCTTATGCACTCACTTTTAGTGCAAATGTTTGTTATCACCCTAAACCCTTAGTTCAATTATCTAGTTGCTTGCATAAGTTGCTAAGTCGAGTCATATCCTTTGTATACAGTTTTGGGACGATTGGGATTCATGGGAAAACTTAAAGTTTATGAAATGACGGGAAGGGAACGTTAAAAATTCAAATCCCCTTTGCGTAATAATGTACCCCAAGTGTTTTGATCTTTTCAAATCGGGTCAAATTAGTGTTAGAATAATAAAAACTCAAGTGTAGGGATATGTCTATAAATCCCTAGTATTTTGATGTTATCGTAGAGGATGGTAGAGTAAAAGTGTATGAAAAAAAAAAAAAAAAAAAAAAAAAAAAAAAAAAAAAAGGGCTACCATCCTACATCTATCTTTGAATTTATGTTTGTTTATTTCAGTTATCTAGAGTTTAGAGTGTCAAGTCTTGGCTTAGCAACGCCATTCTTCGTATGCATTTAACATAGAGATTTTTGACTTGCCACCACTAAATAGCCTATCCCACCAAACCCTTTGTTTCCCTACCGTAAGCCTAACAATACAACCCTTTAAAAGACCTCTTTGATAGTCTTTCCTAGGTGCTTACGCCAAAGCGATGGAGGTTTGATCTATTCTCAATCCTATGGTAATCTATGTACTAGGACCGGTTAATGAGTGTTTATCTTCCATTTCCTATTTGTTATATTTCATATATACACCCGAGAGATATGTGAGTATCCAGACACCCCATGTGAGGTGCTAGTATGTAATTTCCGTGCTTGTTATGACTTTTGTGGGGCTTATATGTGTTGTGGACCGTTTTGAATTAATGCTTCATGACCCCTAACTTATAAATTAATTGGTTAAAAGCACATTTGCTTGAGGACAAGCAAATAACAAGTGTAGGGATATTTGATAAGGTTTTAAAAGGTACCATTTTGAGGGGTCGTTTTAGCCCTTATTTGATCACTTTTGTATCCGTTATTGCTTAATATCGTTCCTTTTCACTTTTTAGGTCTCTTGAAGGCAAAATGCTGGAATGGCACTTATTTGGACGAAAAGGCACGAATATATGAAGAAAATGGCCAAAGTCAAAATCGAGACACTCACAGTTGCTGAAAATAGAAGGCGACGGCGTCAGGTGCTAATTGCGACGCCGTCCGAGGATTTTTGTGACGGTTCAGAACCCAAAACTCGTATTTTCAAGTGACGACGTCTAGTTGTAAAAGAGTAGGCCGTCGCTACTCAGACGGCCTAGATGCAATCCAGACGACGTCAGAAGCTGAAGAGGACGGCGTCAGGGACATAAGGTGACGCCGTCGCAAGGTTAACGTGGCCAAGACGAAACCCTAATGACGGCGACACGACGGCGTCACGAAACATAAGGTGACGCCGTCGCATATGTAATCTTATATATAGAATCCGAATTTTTCAGTTTTAGAGAGAGTCTTTTGGAGTGAAAACCTAAAACCGAACCTAAGGTGTCTTGTACAGTATTTTAGGGTTTTAAACCCTATCTTACATCAAGATAAGTATTTACTTCATTAATTCAATTATGTCTTTGATTATTTGTGTGTATGCTTGCATGTTCTCCATGTCCGGCTAATTTATTTGTGTGTTTGCTTAGGAAGTATGAAACTTAATTATTGAATATTGATTGGTTGTTTCTTATCTTAGTTGATCAATGATCTAGTAATGCGATAGATCATTCGTTGTGTACTTAATGCTTGATTCATCTTTGTGAACCTTAGAATATAATTACCTGAGTAGTTGTAGGCTAAATTATCCAAAGAGTGCCTTAGAGTAAGAGTTTATCATCCCTAGTGGGTTTTGTAGACGAGACCCTTTGGTAAGTTCAAAGAGTTAGGGAGAAATGCATACCCTACAACTTTAGACACACAACGCAACTAAGAATAAGGACATGACAACTCAACCATTAATAGGAGATAATTAAGGAGTAGTACAACCTAAGTAAACACATCTTTAAACTATCATACGAGCACACATTAATTAGACATAGACTCCCACAACCTTAGTTTAGATAATTAGATAATAGTAGAGTAATCGGTAGAAATACCAAAACCCCCCAATCCAATACCCGAGATTCGTACATTTCCATTTCATAAAATATAAAAATACAAAAAAATAATCTTCCTCAACCTTAACCTTAGCGTAGTAACTCCTTACTAGCATTCCTATTCCCCTAGAGAACGATATCAATACCCGTGGCTTACCCTAATTACTACACTACAACAATTAGGTTCACTGCCTAGGGTGTTATAAAACTTGCTCGAAGAAAAGGAAGTTTCCTTAACCCCGAACGATGCGTGTAGCGTTATCAGCTCCATTACCCACGTGCAGGTATTGCTGTCCATAGGCAAGCTTCCTTGCTCCTCTAAGTCCCTGCAGTGTATTACATATGTGAATACCACATCCAGTATCATATACCCAGGAATTTATTATATGAGGAAAAGCAAATAATTCTATCATCAAAAGAGTACCTGAAGTACTGGCCACCGTGCCAGTATTTTTATACCTCTTATTGCGCAACTCATCAAGGTATAGTGGACAATTCCTTTTCCAGTGTCCAACCTCGGTGCAGTGATGACAAGCGATATCCTTCTTCGGATTCTCACGCTTTTTGGGAGGGTACTTCTTGGGTTCTTGCTGATAAGTCATAACTTGTTTTCCTTTATCAACTTTACCCTTACCATTCCCTTTCTTGTTCGCTAGCGGCTTATTAGGCTTAGAAATTCTACCCTTCTGGATGGTCAAAACCGCAGGTGTAGAGGCCTTCTTGGGCAAACCTTTTTCGTAATCAATGAGCATTGCATGTACCTCACTAACTGTCTTCCCCGTGCAATGCATATTATAATTGCCCACGAAACCATCAAATTCCTTGTTAAGGGATCTGTTGATCAGGCCAATTTGTATGTCATTAGGGTAGACATAGTTAAGACGCCCCAACTGGTCCATGTAACTCATCATTTCCAGGCAGTGGGCGCTTACAGGTTTCCCTTCTCCTTGCTTGCAACTATGAAGAGCATCAATCAAGTCATACAGCTCTACAGTCACAGGCTTTTCAAACAACCTTTGCAATTCTTCCAGCATGAGATTAGGGAAGTAATTCTCAAATTGCTTTTGCAAGCTTGAGTTCATACTCCCGAGCATAATGCAGGCGACCTCATTATACTTGTCATACTCAGATTGCCATGCAGCTCGTGCTTCAGCAGTAGCATCAGCTGCAGGTTCAGGAGGACAAGGCGTAGTCAAATAATTGAGTCTTTTGGCAACCCTCAAGACAATTCTGAGTTGCCGATACCAATCATTGAAATTCGCGCTACCAGTCAATTTCTCTCGATCAAACATAGATTTGAACGACGAGGCTAGTGCAGTAGATTCAGCTTGAGCCATTTCTACAGAAATAAGAGTTCAAAAGTTAGTACTTTCGATAAGTAAACATTCAAGAAAATAAAATACCCTTTGGTCAATATTCATATTAACCATAGTATTTTCCTTGAATTTTGGATCCTCATTATCATAGTTTCACCACATCAGTTGATCTGCTAGTGGTGAAAGTATAGAATAGGTAATCGTTGAAAAACGATAATTGACAAACAAGTTTTCAATTCCAAAAATTACGGGATTTACAATTTTGCCAAAACAATTAATGCAAAACGTAAGCATGTTTTATCCCATCTTATGCCTTAAGTCATAGGTCTCACTAACTAACATAATTAAGTTGTCTAATTTAGAAACTGCAAATCATAAAGCTGAGGTCTCACACAACAAAATAATTCACCTCGTTATTGTAATCTAGATCAAGGTCTCACATAACTAAATTACAACTTCAAGGGTTTCATATCATTATATGGCATAAACTTAAATTTAAAGGGTACAATTTTTGACGTGTAATCAAAACTTATGTATAAAGAAGCATGCATACAACTTTATAACATAAAATTTTCGAAAAAACTTACAATAAGATTTTAATTCCTAAGATTTAATTCTACAAAGTTTTAATCGATGCGTTGAGAAACTTACAACTTTGCACTAAGATGCTTCGTACATAGAATGGTTATACTAGGTAGCTCCAATCGAACTCACAGGGGGCAGAGGACCAGGTAAGCGCTGAACCATAACCTTAGACATCGATTCAGTGAGTCTGTGCTCACTTCTTAAATAACCCCTTTATAGTTTGTTCTAGTGGGTGAACCATTATAACCATTTAGTACAGTCGCATCAATCGATTAAAAGTTCAAGAATAATTCTTAGATAACAAATCAATTTCGCCATTATTTAGTCCATTTAATTTTTTTATTCAAAAAACCCTTTTTGCTTACTAACGTGTCAAACAATTTATAAACAAAAAAGCACTTTAATAAAAATTAAACACACTCAAATAATATAAACATATAACTAAACAATTTTAAAATATGTCATAACAATTAGTCACATGCATAATTATTTCAATAAACTCTAATAACAATTCTAGTCGTAAATAAATGCATACATTAACTAGGACTTTCATCTCGCGAGAAGATGAGCCACATACATCGACAAGTCGATTGCGTAAGCCAAAGTCAATAGTATACCAATTAGCACATAACGAATTTTATTAGTTATAATTGAGGTCTTCCCCAATTCAATAATTATTAAATAAATAAAACATGTGTGTATCACTTAACAATTAATCAATAAACAATAAACAATACTCCATGGCAAAACATGCATGTTCCACCATGGATTCCGCATAACAATTATCACCCAAGATACGCATATTACATGGCACATAACAATTATTCATTAATTAATCACATAAAATAAGCATGCAATCCTAGGGTTTCTACAAGTTTTACTAAATTAAAACCTAATTAAATAAACAAAGGGTAATCGACCCTATATATATAAAAAATTAGGGTTTCGAATTCAAAACCCTAGAAACCATAAAAAACATGCATATAATCATAAAGATTCAATTTTTATGTGTTTCGGTAATTAATTACATCATATTAACGGCTCGTGATGCCACTGTTGGAATTTAATACTCATAACAATTATATATAAATCAAATAACGTCATCAAAGCATGCAGCGGAAGTAAATAGGAATAATATATGTAAATAATTAACAATACAAGAAAGTGCGTACCTTTTAGCAATTCAAGAATCAAACGTTGATTGAACAAGAAAAAAAACCCAAAACCCTAATTTAGGGTTTAATCAATTCGACCCAATCAAAAGAATTGACCACCAAGATTACAAGCTCAAGCGTGCTTGTCCTTCGTTCTTGTACACACGTACTAATAGCGATTTGATGTGAAAAGCTAGTTCCTTGAATCACAAATAAAACCAAAAACTTGTTTCTTTCACTTGGGAAAATCGATCCCTATGAGGAGGGGTAAACGATCGGCCAAGCAAAAGAGAGAGGAGAGGAGAAGAGAAATTAGGTTATTGGTGATCCAAGATTAAGTTATGAATGAATACAAGGGTTTGTATTTATAGGTAACTTAACTTGGTGACCAAGTTTGTGTGGTATTGGGTTTGGAAACCCAAACCGATCGGCCAAAGCCCCCTAAAGGGGATTCTAGAACTTTCCCGACTTTGTAATTTCATCTTTAGTCCTTCTAGTTAATATTTAACGACCGTTAACCAAACCTCGTTAATTATTTAACTATCGTTATGTTTTATTTCGTGACTAATAATTAATAATAACATATTAATTATTAACATCAATTCTCATACGTAATGTGTGCAATCCCGAAGTCTCGAGTTCGAATCCGGACATACTATTATTTAAATATCCATAAAACCTTTCAATATAATATGTATAGTCTGCAATTGACCAATTAAAATAAGAAAACTATCGCCTTCAAATAAATATATAAAGACTATAAAACGAGATTAACACTAATAAATATATCAATTTAAGGTATTTAGTTTAACAATTGCATGTTGGCTTTATATTTCATAGTTGCTACAATATATCAGTTCTAAAATGAAATGTATTTACATTTTTATGATGCATTAATCGTTATTGCCATTTTCTTCTAGAGGAAATCACATGTAAACCTTCATTATATAGAATGCATCCATGTTCTGGTTACCAATATTTCGTGATTGGGGTGGAAGAAGCAATCCAACTACTTAACGTGAATAGAGAACATAGTAATAGTACATGTTTAGTTTGATACATTGATGGGGTGTACACGATGACAGGGGCGGAGCCACGTTGCAATTAGTGAGGGGAAAGGCCCCAATAAAACTTCACCGAAATGTTTAAGTTAGTAGAAAAAAATGGTTAAAGTAGTTGCAAAAATGGTTAGTGCCCTCAACATAGAGAACAAAGTGCCCTCTTCCAAAAGAAAATATCCCTCAATTGAGTCTTTAATTTATTTTTTTCTTGTGAAACTCTCATCATTTGGTAGATCCGACCGGAAAAGAAGGTGGGAGAATGCAATAGGGACACTGGAAAGTAGAGACTAAAATATTACAGTAAAAAGTGTTGGAAAATTTAGTACACTTGTGGGATTAGTTCACACCTGGTTTGGGTTATGAGGTATGGAGTGTACACCCATGAGGTCCCTGAACACCCTGACTCTATAGTGGTGATATTCTGTGTTAGTACTAATAGTACTAAGTTAGCACTGGTAGTACTAAGTTAGTACTAGTAGGCTTGTTCCTATTAGTAGTACTAAGTTAGTACTGGTAGGCTTGTTCCTACTTGTAGTACTATGTTAGTACGGGTAGGCCTGTTCCTACTGATAGTACTAAGTTAATACTGGTAGGCCTTTTTCTACTGGTAGTACAGGAATTAACTTGTAAAAGGCATTTAACTATTCAAGTAGCAGTTACAACTGCATAATGACCACATTTAATTGGTCATGTAACTACTATTCCTATGATAATGGAGGTTTATTATGGATGATTAATTGGCCATTAATCACTCATAAAGTCCATTGACTAGGGTGAGTGTTCTTTACTATATATAGAGATCGACTTCATCAGCATGATACAACACATATGGTGAATAACCATGAGAAACAAATAGAAATCTTAAACACTTATATGCGCAAGGGTTATTGATTTGTGCCTAATTCAATAACAAACATTTTGTCTTATCCCATGTAGATATTTGTGTAACCCAGGCATAGGGTCGAATAGTTTACCTTGGAAAGTGATCACACAATTCCAAGTGATATCCGGTAACCACCTAGTGGTATTGCATTGCTACTGATTATCCTACCCTGCTGTTGGGCGAATAACCAACCAACAATCAAAGTAAACTATTTGTGATAATCAATGGCTGCTGCTGCAATGAAACACATGTTTTCAAACTTTACCAAGTTGGATAAGTTTGAATGGGTGGACTTTAGGAGATGGTAGAAGAAGATGCACTTCTTGTTGTCAAGCATGAGTGTGGTCTATGTTCTGACTACACCTATTCCTGATGATGGGGATGATGCTACTATGGAACAAATAAGGAGGAGGAGCAAATAGGAGAATGATGACTACATTTGCAGAGACTTAATTCTCAATGGTATGTCTTATTCACTCTTTGACATTTATCAGAATTTTGAATCTTCCAAAGAACTATGGGATTCCTTGGATGCCAAATATATGGTTGAGGATGCATCAAGTAAGAAGGTCCTTGTTAAGTAATTTCACAAATTACAAACTGACTGATTCAAGACCAGTTATGGAATAACACAATGAACTTCTTGGTATTCTTAGAAGGTTTACACAACACAATATGCACATGGATGAGGCTATTTCAGTTTCTTGTGTCATTGATAAACTCCTTCCTTCTTGGAAAGTTTTCAAGCATACCTTGAAACATAAGAAGGAGGAGTTAACTCTTGTTGAGTTGGGCAGTCATTTGTGCATTGAGGAATCTCTCGGGGTGCATGATAATGACAAGCCAAAGAGTAGCAATGCTACTGGTGCATCTGTTGTCAATATGGTGGAGCATAACAACTCCACCAGGTACAATGACAACAAAGGCAAACATAAACATCATGATAACACAAGGGAAGATCCTAACAAAAAGGCAACACCTACTAGTTGGAAATGTGACAAAACTGATCACATTAAAAGGGATTGCAAAGGTGTTAAGGTTGGTGGTAAAGCCAATGGATCAGGTACTAATGGCTCAGGGAGTGGTGGATCTATCAACACACTAAAAGGTCAGAATATGTTTAATAATTCTTTTCAGATTTATTATGTTACATATGTATCTTAATCTCATTATGTGCAGGATGATGATATTGCGTGGTGGGTTGACTCTTGTGCAACAGTTCATGTGTGTAAAGATAGAAGCTGGTTCAAGACTTATGAGTCACTGAATGATGGTTTTATTCTTCACATGGGAAATGAGTCAACAGCCTTGGTGCATGGTCGTGGTTGTGTAGATCTTAAGTTTAGTTCTGGAAAGATTGTAACTTTGTTTAATGTTATTCATGTTCATGATATAAGGAAAAACTTGGTTTCAAGTAGTGTTTTGAATAATCATGTATATAAACAATTTATTGAATCTGATAAATTTGTCTTGTCTAAGAGTGGTGTTTTTATTGGTTTTGGCTATTTGTGTAATCAAGTGTTCAGGCTTAATATTATTAATGACTGTGATAATTCAGCCTTTATGACCACCAATGACCTTACTGACTCTACCCTATGGCATGCTAGACTTGGCCATGTACACTATAAAAGGATGCAAGATATGTCTAAGGATGGGTTAATCCCAGCACTTGACATGGACACTCAAAAGTGTAAAACTTGCATGTTGACCAAGATAACCAAGAAACCTTTTTAAGGTGTTAAATGTGAAACTAAACTCTTGGAGCTAATACACAATGACCTGTGTGATTTGCGTGCCACTCCCTCTTTGGGGAATAAGAAGTATTTTGTGACATTTATTGATGATGTTTCTAGGTTTTGTTATGTCTATCTGTTACAAACTAAAGGATGAAGCATTAGATAAATTCAAAGTATTTAAAACTGAAGTTGAATTACAACTTGGGTCTTTGATCAAAAGATTAAGGGCTGATAGGGGAGGTGAGTACATGGATACTCTGCATTTTCAGTTTGTTGGTATAATTCGTGTATACTCCTTAGCAAAATGGCATTTCTGAAAGGAAAAAACAAGTTGCTGAAGGAGATGGTTAATTCCATGTTATCCTATTCAGGACTGAGTCAAGGGTTCTAGGGTGAAGCTATGTTAACAGCTTGCTATTTATTAAATAGGGTTCCCAACAAAAGGAACAAGGTCACCCCTTATGAACTACTAAAAGGAAACCCAACCTGAGCTATCTCAGGGTTTGGGGTTGTAGGGCTATTGTAAGACTCCCTGATCCAAAGCTGAAAACTTTGGGTGAAAGAGACATTGAATGCATCTTTGTTAGATATGCTCAGCATTCCAAGGCTTTTAGGTTCTATGTTATTGAACCTAATGAATATGTTTCAATTAACTCCATAATTGAATCAACTGATGCAATGTTTGATGAGAATAGATTTTCATCAATCCTTAGACCAAGTCAAAGGATTCTTAATGGAACTCATCATATTGGTATATCAGAGGTCCCTGATGAAGAACTATCAGAGGTCCCTGATGAGGTTGTGGTTCAACCACCTGAACCTATGCTTAGAAAAAGCAAAAGGGTCAGGAATCCAAAGTCATTTGGACCTGAGTTTCAATTATATTTAATTGAAGGAACTAGGCATGAGGTCTCCGATCAATACTCCTATTTCTTCATTGTTGAGGATGATCCCAAGACATTTGAAGAAGCAATGAAGTCCCAGGATATTGCTTTCTGGAAAGAAGCAATCAATGATGAGATGGATTCCATCATGGGCAACAACACTTGGGTGTTGGTTGATCTACCACCTCGTTGTAAATCTCTAGGTTGCAAATGGATTTTCAAAAAGAAAATGAAGGTAGATGGAACTATTGAAAAGTTCAAGGCTAGACTAGTCATTCAAGGCTTTAAACAAAAGTCAGGAATAGACTATTTTGATACTTATGCTCCTGTAGCTCGTATCAGTACCATAAGATTGCTGATTGCTTTGGCATCAATTCACAATCTAATTATTCATCAGATGGATGTAAAAACAGCTTTCTTAAATGGTGAATTGTATGAGGAGGTTTATATGAATCAACATCAGGGCTTCATCTTGCCTGGCAATGAAAACAAAGTGTGTAAACTGATTAAGTCTCTTTATGGACTAAAGCAGACACCTAAGAAATGGCATCAAATATTTGATGAAGTGGTTTTGTCTAGTGATTATGTTCTTAACCAATGTGACAAATGTGTGTATAGCAAATTTGATGAATCTGGTAAAGGAGTCATCATTTGTCTATATGTTGATGACATGCTGATCTTTGGCACTAACCAAAATCAGGTTGACTTGACAAATTAATTTTTGTCATCAAGGTTCATTATGGAGGACATGGGGGAGGCTGATGTTATCCTTGGAATAAGGATTAAACATGAAAGTAAAACAATTTCTATCTCTCAGTCTTATTATATTGAGAATGTGTTGAGGAAATTTAATTACTTTGATTGTACTCCAGTGAGTACACCTATGGATAGTTGTGAGAAGTTGATGCCTAATAAAGGCAAGGTTGTATCTCAAATTGAGTATTCTAGGGTAATTGGCTGGCTAATGTATGCTATGACTTGTACAAGACCTGATATTGCTTTTGTAGTGGGTAAACTGAGCAGGTATACTAGCAATCCTAGTGCTCATCACTGGCAAGCAGCTCAGAGGGTACTGAAGTATCTGAAGAGAACTATGGATTATAGTATCTCATATACTGGTTATCTTTCAGTATTAGAAGGGTACACTGATGCAAGTTGGATCAGTAACACTAACGACAATTCGTCTACCAGTGGCTGGGTATTCCTACTTGGTGGAGGTGTAATTTCTTGGGCATCCAAGAAGCAAACTTGCATCACCAGTTCAACAATGGAATCTGAATTTGTGGCCTTAGCAGCTGTTAGTAAAGAAGCTAATGGTTGAAAAACTTGCTTCTTGAGATTCCATTGTGGCCTAAACCTATAGCACCTCTTTCTATCCGTTGTGATAGTGCAGCTACATTGGCAAAGGCTTATAGCTAGATGTAAAATGGGAAGTCTAGACACTTAGGTGTCAGACATAGCATGATTCGTGAGCTTATCATGAATGGGGTGGTATCTATAGAGTTTGTTAGATCTCAACAAACTTTAGCTGATCACTTGACGAAGGGATTAGCTAGATACTTGGTTATAAAGTTTGCTAAAGGGATGAGTTTAAGTCCAACTTAGTCACTGAATGCTAAGACACCCAAGTCCCTCCTAAGGAAACTTAGGAGCTGAGTTCAGTGTGGAAAGCTGAACATTCAGTGGACTGGAGCACATGTTGTATATTACATCCCAAGGTTGTGCTCAGAACCTGCTGAAAGGAGGATGAAGTCCTTACTTCTTAATAGTTAAATTTCTTTGAAAAAGTGCTTGGCAGGAGCATGAATAAAGAGGAACCACCTATATGAATGTTGAAGTTTTGCCGCTTCAGGGAGCTTTTGGACTTTTGGCTCTTACAACATTTATGAATTTGGATATGGACACATGGCTTGTAAAGTGTCAGGAGAGTCTAAATGTTTGAAAACTTGTGTGTATTTTATCTTCAGGTATTCAAATGGGTTGAAGGGTTCAATTCTTAGAACACCCTGATTCTCAAATATTTGAACGTATAATTTACTAAGATGGAAATTCAATCCTCAGGATATTTTCGTTTATGCACATGTGTTGCTTAATGTTTGATTTTCATGAAAAAGGAAGTGAACTAAATTTGGGGAGGATTGTTGGAAAATTTAGTGCACTTGTGGGATTAGTTCACACCTAGTTTTGGATTAGGAGGCTCGGAGTGTACACCCATGAGGTCTCTGAACACCCTGACTCTATAGTAGTGAGATTTTGTGTTAGTACTGGTAGTACTAAGTAAGTGTTGGTAGGCTTGTTCCTACTGGTAGTACTAAGTTAGTACTGGTAGGCTTGTTCTTACTCGTAGTACTATGTTAGTACTGGTAGGCTTCTTGCTACTAGTAGTACTAATTTAATACTGGTAGGCCTGTTCCTACTGGTAGTACAGGAATCAACTTGTAACAGGCATTTACCTATTCAAGTGGCAGTTGCAATGACATAATGACCACATTTAATTGGTCATGTAACCACTATTCCTATGATAATGGAGGTTTATTATGGGTGATTAACTGGCCATTAATCACTCATAAAGTCCATTGACTAGGGTGAGTGTTCTCTATTATATATAGAGATCGACTTCATCAGCATGATACAAAACATATGGTGAATTACCATGAGAAACAAACAGAAAGCTTAAACACTTATAATGCAAGGGTTATTGATTTGTGCCTAATTCAATAACAAACATTTGGTCTTATCCGAAGTAGATATTCGTGTAACACATGCATAAGTTCGAATAGTTTACTTTGAAAAGTGATCACACGATTCCAAGTGATATCCGGCAACCACCTAATAGTATTGTATTGCTACTGATTATCTTACCCTGCTGCTGGGCGAATAACCAACCAACAAAAAGTGGATAATATCATTTAATATTCTAGTTGATTCATACTTTATTTAAGTTTGTTACTATAGGTGTCATATGAAATTATAAATGCTTTATTTTTAAGGTTTGGAATTGTAAGTTCTCATGTAGCCTTATCGTCCCATAGCACTACTAGTTTTTTTTATTACTACTAGTTTTTTTTATTAACGGTGTTGTTATAAAATGCATGTGATCAAGTTGTTAATGTAATTTCATCTTAAATAAGATTAACTCGACGGTCGTATGTTAATCTCACTTATAAAATTTAAACACGTAGCTTTAAAAATACAAATAGGACAAGCTAAAGAGGCTAGACTTATGACAAAATACTTAGACCTTTCTAAATCCCTTGTAAACACTTATATATTATGATACAAATGTATTTTTTAGTGTTGGAAAAAAAGATCTGCAAGGTCGATTAATAATCGATTTGGTGCTAGCGGGTCACTGATCTTTCCGATTTATGTAAATCTTTCAAACAAATCGGTCACTCATGGTCAACGGCGGTTAACGATGGTCAAACTTGCCGAAAGCATGAAAATCTTACCGGAAATACCCTAAACTTGTCTTAAATTAGTTTTAATCACTTATAGTCACTGTTTACATCTATTATAAGATGTTTTTCAAGGAAAATCTTGCCGAAAATACCAACATTTGCCGTAAATACCCAAAACTTGCCAAAAATGATAATACGATTAATCAGTGATTCGCTATTTTTGCAACCCTGAAATAGTCGCTTTTTATATCTATTACACGATGTTTTTAAGGAAAATCTTTCCGGAAATACCAAAAACTACCCAAAAATATCCAAAACTTGCCAAAATGCAATCTGATTAATCACCGAATAATCCCACCTAGACCGATTACAAGCTACAGGAAAGTTAATCGCCTCACTACCGATTCACGATTTCTGCAACCTTAGTTTTTCTTGATGTTTACATGTACTATTCTGGAAAAATGAAACTTAAACATAAAACTTGAACAAATTAATTCTTTAATTAGTGTTAATCACTTACAAGAAGTGTTTTTTATCTTAAAATAAATCCAACCCGGCCCATTTTGAACTTTAACCCACCAAAAAAAAAAAAAAAAAATACCGAATCATTCTTTCGCTCGTTGCTCTATTCGATTCATTTTCTGGCTACACCACGGCATGATGCTGCTCACGAACAATAATTTTTTTAGTTTTTTCGTGTTTAGGCTATAAAATAACGATGAACATTCTTCAAAGTCTTGTTTTGATACGCAAACTCCCAAAAATATAATTAAATGTAATAAACTTTCATCAAGTATTTTTAATATGCACATTTTGATGTGTTGTCAGGTTAATAATTAGTGAAACGTGTATGTGTTTTTCACTACTTCTTCTAGTATGACAACATATTAAAACGTGCATTTAACAGTTTATAAAAGTTTATGACATTTAATGATATATTTTGGATTTTACGTACCAAAATGAGATTTTGAATAAAAGTTGGTTGCAATTTTATGGCTTGAACTACTTTTTAATGTAAAAGGTATGTCGATATTACTTGTAGGCTAATTGCATTTTCAATTTTCTTGATCTCTTCAAGCTACTAAGTATATGTTATTGCAAGTTGACTTTTAATTCTTTTGGTTATTAGGGGGCAATTTCTGTTACTACATGAAACATGACCCGAAAGTTACATTTAAATAAACGGGCATGGGTTATAGGCATGTTATCCCCTATAAGGTTCGGGTTAGCTAAGTGTTAGACATGTCAACCCATCAAGACGTTTAACCACATAAACCAATAAAAGTATAAAAATATTGAACACTAAATATGAGTAGCCGAAGTTATTAAAATATAGTTTGGTTGTACCCTAATTATTGGATTTGTGATTCGTTTTTTAAAGTTTATACGTGTTTTATACATGTTTTAATCAATTTGAGCAACATATAATTTTAGGACATAAATTAATTATAACATTAACCTATTGACCTATCAATCTATTTAACATATATAGTTAAATTAACATGTTACACCCGGTTATAAACGGGTCATATGTGTTATACATGTGTGGATTAGGATTGAGATGCTTTACACAATTAATAAAAAGCCATTGTGTTTGGGTTGACGTAATGTTGATCCGCCAAGCTACTCACCCAAATAAATTAACACAAACATGACTTAATCGCCCTGCTTTTGGTAGGATATTTTATTAGAATTTGTTTTAATAATGTAAATTATTTAAATAAAAATTTTAAGTCGGCACGTTATTATAAAAAAACCCATAACTGATTGTAAGTTCACTCACTAGTTGACTTTTTTAATTTGTTAATCATAGTGCCTCTTTGTACGAGTGAATAGCCGAACATGCTTCATTCATAATTTTGTACAAGTTTTGATTTTATTTACTAGATACTCGCAAAATGATCATGAAATAATTTTTGGACAAAAAACTAAATTTGTATTAATGTAAACAAAATATGGTTGTAAACCTTTAATTTCCATACTTTACTTGATTTGGTCTTAATAACAGCAGAATACTAGCCAAAATTCATCTTTTCATTTAGTCAATGAGGAGGATGTGTTGCTTATGATTGTAAGAAAGAGAAAAAGTCAAAGGAAACATAAAAACATGTTAACAAATTTTATAGTCAGGTGGTAATAGATTTAGATATAATAAAAGTTGCCAACTCTCAATAGAATATTTTGATTAGTTAGTCATTTCATGTGTCATTATATGCTAATCTCTATTTATATCATCCGTTGACGCTGTGAATTCATGTAAGATGCATAAAAACTTGTCACTGTATATGCCATCCGTCAAAAAATATATAAAAATTAATAGACATTTAATTTGAAACAACCACAAAAGTTATCTATTTCTACATGATTTATTACATACGATAATCTATAGGTGGTTTCTATATGTTTTAATCAATTTGAACAACATATAATTTTAGCCAAGTGTTAGACATGTCAACCCATCAAGTCGTTTAACTACATAAACCAATAAAAGTATAAAATTACATAAATATTGAAAACTAAATATGAGTAGCCGAAGTTATAAAAATATAGTTTGGTTGTAACCTAATTAATTGGATTTGTGATTAATTTTTTAAAGATTTTTTATAGTTTATAGGTGGTTTCTATATGTTTTAATCAATTTGCACAACATATAATTTTAGGACATGAATTAATTATAACATTAACCTATCGACCTATCAATCCGTTTAACATATATAGTTAGCTTAACATGTTACACCAGTTACAAACGGGTCATATGTGTTATACATGTGTGGATTAGGATTGAAATGTTTTACATAATTAGTAAATAGCCATTCTGTTTCAGTTGACGTAATGTTGATCCGCCAAGCTACTCACCCGAATAAATTAACTCAAACATGACTTAATTATCGCCCTGCTTTTGGTAAGATATTTTATTAGACTTTGTTTTAGTAATGTAAATTATTTAAATAAAAATTGTAAGTTGGCACGTTATAATAAAATAAGAAACATAAATAATTGTAAGTTGACACACATTTTTAGTTGACTTTTTTTATTTGTACGAGTGAATAGCCGAACACGCTTCATTCATAATTTTGTACTAGTTTTGTAGTAATAAATGATAGCTAACTTTGGATTGTATATTATTTACTAGACAATCGCAAAATGATCAAGAATTTATTTTTAGACAAAAACTAAATTTGTATTAATGTAAACTAAATATGATTGTAAACCTTTAATTTCCATACTTTACTTGATTTGCTTTTAACAACAACATAACACTGGCCAAAAAGGCATCTTTTCATTTAGTCAACGATTCGTTGTTTATAATTGTTAGAAAGAGAAAAAGTCAAAAGAAACGTAAGAACATGTAAACAAATTTTATAATTAGGTGGTAATAGATTTAGATATAATAAAGAGTAAAGTCCTAAAAACATCCCTGTGGTTTGGCCCGACGTGCTGATTACATCCCTAAACTTTTTTTTGGAACAATTACATCACTCCGTTAGTAAAGTTGGCACAAAATCATCCCTAAGGACGAATGCTGCAAAGATGTCCCCGTTAACTCCCCCACGTGCTGGTCACGTGAGGGGTATTTTTGTCCATTTCTTACTAAAGCCCACGTGTAAAACCCCTATCCCTTTTAGTAACGTGATCTTCTTCCCCAAATTCATTTCTAACCTAATTTCAATATCCCCAAATCCAAAAAACACTAACCATTCTAATCCAATTAACCTATCCCTAAAATCAAAAACCCCTAACAATGTCACACGCTATGATTTGCAGATGTGGGTTACCCACTGTTATTCGTACTTCTTGGAGACCAGCAAATCCTGGAAGACGTTTTTTTTGTTGTCCAAAACCTGTAAGACATCAAGTTGGTTGATTTTATGTGTTCTTTTAATGTTGATTTGTAATTTGAACTTTTTTTTAAGGTACCTAATGATGGGTTTCAAGACTGGGTGGATCCTCCAATGTGTCCAAGATTTTTTATGATTATTCCTGGATTATTAAGAAACATGAATCAGCTTGAAGAAGCATCAAGGGAAAATGCACTAAAAGCTAGAAGATACAAGTTCATGTTAGGATTCAGTTGGTTTTTTTTTGTTATGTATTTGATGTTCAAATGAAATACATTAATGTAATGTGCTTGTTAGTTATGAATGAAATGTCTGGTTTATATGTTAATATGCTGTCATCTTTTCTTTGAATATGTTAACATTGGTTGAAATGCATGAAATGGGTTGAAATGAGTTGAAATGAGTTGACATTGTTAACTGTAAATGGGTTGAAAATGCATCTGCAAACCAAAGACCAAGACAGATTCAATAATGCATATGTGCAAACAAGACACATGGACAAACCACACATGGACCAAAATACATTTGCAAAAACCATGACTGAATCAAAAATGCATTCAATGTTTGGTAAAAGATACTGAAATGAGACTGCATAAAGAGACTGCATAAAGATAGGGCAATTTGCAGTCTTTGTGTTGGTAAAAGATATTGAAATGACTAGACAAGCATTTCCACATGGGTGAGACTATTAGTGTCATTCAATACACTATTTTTTTCAACTAAACCTGCTAAAAGGACTAGAAGCTTATGTCTAAGTGTACTACCAAACCCTTTCACAAGGTGTTTATATACATGCCTAATAACAATATCATTTTCATCTCACATTTCTAACTAATCCCACAACTGCAAACATGAGCTCAAACAAAGGCAAAGAAATTATCTCAGTTTCCAGCAGTGATGACAAAGGTAAAGATATCATCACAATTTCCAGCAGTGATGAATCTGATGCAACAACTACAAACCCATGGTATAACTACTTTCCTAAGGGTTATGTTAGCAGATTCAAGGTTGAAGGTAGCATCAATCCAAAGCAAGACTTTGCTGATAGGAAGAAGGTGTTAGGTCTACCAAATAAGGCAACATGTGAAATGCTAGGTATCAAGAAATATGAGCCCAAAAGTCCCACAGATGCAAAAGGGAAGGGGAAAGGAAAACTGTTTTAGTATGCTTGGTTAAGGTTGTTGGTTTAAGCATGTATGGTTTAGTATCTATGTTTTAGTAGCATGTATGAAAACTATGGGTTAAATGCCCTCTAATAAATCTGTTGTACCAAGTTTGATGAATGCAATGTTTATGCAACTGAAATGGGTTGAAATACTAACCAAATGTGTGAAATGGATTCAACTGTTGTGACTTGATTGTGGTTGAACCTACACAAAACCATAAGCATTTAAACCTGCACAAAACCATAAGCATTTACAGTAAAAAAATAATACAGATAAAATACAAAAATGATACAGATAGAACATCAGGATAAGCAAAGTCAACCATTTCCATAAACATACCATATCATCCATTGTTTTTAACAAGAAAACATAAACAGACCAGATTACCAAAAGATCTAAAGTATTGAAACATTACAGACCCTAGAATACCCAAATACCACATTACCAACAGTTCTGACATAAACAGATTAGATTAAAAAACAAGACCAAAACTAATTCATATCTTTGCTTTTCCCTTGGTTCTTGCAGAAGCTTGGGATCCACCAACACTTGAACCTTGTGTTCCAGTAACACCAGAACCTTGTGACTTGCAAGTTCTTTTGTTGTGTCCAGTGTTGTGACACTTTAGGCAAGTGACTGTTTTTCCCACCCTAGATAACCTACCATTTGCAGACATCTTTTGGCTTGATATCTCATCTGCAGTCTTTCTCCTCTTTTTTGTGGGCCTTCCTATTTGTGTTTTGATCTTTGGGGGTAGGATAGTGTATGGACTAGGGTGTTTCTTCCACAAAAGTTGTCCAGTACAAGGGTTGATTGTGTGAGTGTATTGCTTTGCCCAAGTAGTAAGCCAATAACACTTATGCACCCATGTCTCTGGCAACCCAACATCATTTGTGTTTCCAGCCATGTCATTGATCACTGCAACAGCATGCTTGCAAGGCATTCCAGTAAGCTCCCATTTTCTGCAGCTGCATGTTCTGTCTTGGACATCAACAACACACTGATCTTCCCATGGGCCACTAACTTGGTACTTTGTGCCACCATTGAAAAGCACCTACCATAAGCATACATGTTGTAGATAATCAGCTAAAATAATTCAATTGGAGATTGACTAAACTTACTGAACATTTGAGAAACATAGCAGGTTACCGTGTAATAGCTGGCCTCATTCTTTATTGCATCAAATAATTTAGTTGCAGTTGGAGTTAGAGGTCCTTGACTTTTTGAGATGACCTTTTGAACATTAACAATTCTTTTCATCAAGTATTCCCTAACAAATTCTAGTGCTGTGAGAATTGGAGAATCTCTCCCATCCATCAACTGTTTATTAAACACTTCACATAAATTGTTTAACAACACATAACAATGTGCTCTACCTACATTCAGAATTACATATAATAAGCATTAATCTAATAAGTAACAGAATTACATATAATAAGCAATACTTTACCACTGAAATGAGCTCTAGACCAGTGCTGTGCAGGTATCTTCCTCAAATACTCATAGGCTTGTTCATCCAAGTTTTTCAACTCTTCCATTGCTCTATCAAAGTACTGAACAGTTGTAGCTGAGGCACACATCCAAACTAAGTCCTTGTATTGTTTACCTCTCCAACTATGCTTCATATTCTCATGTATATGTCTTACACAAAACCTATGCTCAGCACATGGGAAAACTTTTGCAATTGCAGGTATGATGCCCTAGAATAACATGTATTGGAATTAGTAATTATTAAACACAATCAGAAACAAAAATAGGAATTAAGCATGTTTACCTTTTGTCTGTCAGATATAAATGTTAAATTAGACATGGGTGTCAAATCCAGATCATCACCCAAACAAGTCAAAAACCAAGACCATGAACTTGTGGTTTCTGCTTCCACAATAGCGTATGCAACTGGATAAATCCCATGGTTTGCATCTACCCCAACAGCTGTGAGTAACTGACCTGGGTACTTTCCTTTCATGAAACAACCATCCAGCCCAAGTAAATCTCTTAACCCTTCTTTAAACCCTCTCTTCAAAGCTCCAATACAGACATATATTCTTCTAAATTGTCTTGTAGTATCATTTGGATTGTAATCTCTTTCTAGATCTAGCTTGACAGTTGTGTTCTCATTGCTCCTTTGCAGCTCTAACACATAATCCCTTAACCTTGCATATTGTTCTGTATAGTCACCCTTAACCTTCATCACTGCTTTACTCTTTGCTCTTTTCACCTTGCCAATAGAGATTCCAATTTGATATTTCTTTTGCAGTTGCTCTCTTAAGGCTTTAAGGGGATTTCTGGGTTTGGTTTTATGGTTTCTTCAATATCCTTGGTAAGAAAGCTATTTGTGCACTTCTTCACTTCTCTTGTTTGCAAACAAGTGTTGAATCAGAGAATGTTTTCACAACCCATGTGCCTTGACTGTTAGGAGAAATTTGCAAAGTCCAAGGACATGTGATGTCCTCATAAATATAATTGTCTTTCTTGCCACCTACTTTTATTCTCAATCCCCCATCTTTATTTATTCCTTTAACATTTTTAAGTGGGCTGCTAGCTTGTGTCTCTTTCTTTTTGGGCTTAACCCACTTTCCATTCACATTTTTAAGTGGGCTGCTTTTTGGACTATCATGTGTAAACACAGGACACTTACCCCTACATACAACCCTAACCCTTTTTTTTATCATTTTTCCAAGTATACAACTGCCTTCTAGTTGCTACAGCTTCAGCAGTCACCATTTTGGTTACTTCCTTTTTGGTCCCAAACTGTCTCCCAACAAAAAATGTTTCATTACTACTACCATCAACACCAGACTGGTTATCATGTTCCCTACTAAGCTTTGTCATTGCTCTCTTTCTTGTATCACTGCTACTATCATAACCTCTTTCATTACCACTATCACTCTCTATGTCAATATCCATATCAAAGTCATCTAGATTATACCCTTCTTCAACATCTAATTCAGCAGGGACTTCAAAATTGCCACCCTTACCTCTCACCCATTCTACATCTTTGTCAGTGTTTCTAAAGAATTCTTCCATATCTACATCAACTAAATTGACCTCATTTTCCTCATCAACTATATAGTCACTATCTTCGCTATCATCACTCTCTGAACCACTGTCACTCTGTGCACTAACCTGACACTCTGCATTAGCCTCACACTCTGGACTAGCTTCAGTCTCTGCACTAACACTCTTACCACTATCCTCAAAACCATGAGTAGGTTCTTCATCAAGAAGCAACAATGGCAACCTATTTTTCTTCACACAAGGCTTCTTAACAGGATTCCTAACTACTAAAGAAGTAGCTTCTTCTTCATCTACTTCCTCCAAAGTCAGCCCCTTTGATGTATTAAATGGTGATTTCAAATAAGTATCTAGGACTGTAAACTCATGCTCAATGTAGACATCAAATAGTTTGACCTTATCAGCATACCCAACTAGTTTCAACACATCTGCATCACCACCTAGTGCTTCTAAGCCATGATCCAATTCAGTGTTAGGTATTCTCCAATGATAGAACATCTTACACCTTGGGCTTTTGTAACCTAACCTCCTAACCATGTCATTCAACTCGATTACAGAAAATAAGTCAACATCTACAAAGTCTATGTAATTAACCTGGCCATTTGTATAGGTCCTACCTGGGGGTTCAGTAAAAAAACCACCATGATGAATCTTCAATGAGAAAAAATTTGGTTGCGTACCTATTATCAACAAGTAATCTTCAATTAATAAACATCTAATGAATGTAGAAACAACTTTGAATATGTATTAATCAAATTACAACTTACTATACGCTTTTTGTTCATCCACAGGATCATCATAGTCACGAAGTACCCATTCCACAACCACCATTGTTGTTAATCAACAATTGAACATAGGATTTGAGTTTTTTTTGTTTTTGATATGTGTTTTGCTAACTTTGGGAGGGAAATGATTTGTGGGTTTTAGTGTTTATCAGGTATTAAAAGAGGTGGAAGGTAGCTGAGTGTAAGAAATGGACAAAAATACCCCTCACGTGACCAGCACGTGGGGGAGTTAACGGGGACATCTTTGCAGCATTCGTCCTTAGGGATGATTTTGTGCCAACTTTACTAACGGAGTGATGTAATTGTTCCAAAAAAAAGTTTAGGGATGTAATCAGCACGTCGGGCCAAACCACAGGGATGTTTTTAGGACTTTACTCTATAATAAAAGTTGCCAACTCTCTCAATAGAATATTTTGATTAGTTAGTCATTTCATGTGTCATTATATGCTAATCTCTATTGAGATGCAAAAGCTAGAAAGCCATTCACAATGTGACAAGTGTCCCCCACTCACTCACTCTTTTTTCTTATTAAATTCGGTTAGGAGGTATTTTTGTCATTTTAACCCGTTTTTTATATTCCACCCCAAATTTCAAACGCAAATAACTTTCAAACGACAAACTTTTACGAAAAACCGATTTTACAATAATTTTTAAAATTCGATTCTCTTTAATTTGGTATAAATCTTGATAAATATTTCGAACTATTTTTTTACATATCAAATAGTTCTTGATTTTCTTGATTTTTTTGGCATTTTCGGCCCTATTTTTTACCTTCATAAATGTCGAATCGTGGAAAACTTAAAACATGAAAGTTATAGATTTTTGTTCACTTTTTACCCAGAAATTTAAATCACTCAAATTCGATGTCATATGGGTAAGATATCACACGTTAAAGATGGTGTTTTACTCATATTTGTTGCATACAAGGTATTTGATGGAATGTCTAGCTTAGATTTTTAGTGTTAAAATTGAGCTAAATGCACTAATTTTTGTCCCACAATGCATCATTAATCATTTCATTAATGTAAGATTCAAAAAGTGATGTTTTTTAATAGTTAATGTTTTTAACTATTAAAACTGATGAACTAATGAACCAAACCAAACTGATTAACCAAACAAAAACTGTTTAAAATAAAGCATAAAACCCAAAACTGATGAACCTAACCAAACTGATGAACCAAACCAAAACTGAAACTATGATTAATGAACCAAACCAAACTGATGAACCAAACCAAAATCTGATGAACCAAACCAAAACTGATGAACCAAACCAAACTGATGAACCAAACCAAAACTAAAACTATGATTGATAAACCAAAATAAACTGATGAACAAAACAAAACAAACACCAACATGTTAAGCTGAAACTATGATTGATGAACCAAACTAAACTGATGAAATATGTTTGATCTGGTTCATCAGTTTTGGCTTGGTTCATCAGTTCATCAGTTTGGTTTGGTTCATCAGTTCATCAGTTTGGTTTGGTTCATCAGTTCATCAGTTTTAATAGTTAAAAACTTTAACTATTAAAAAATATCACATTTTGAGTTTTACATTAATAAAATGATTAATGATACGTTGTGGGACAAAAATGAGTTCATTTAGCTAAATTTTAACACAAAATCTAAGCTAGAAATTTCATCAAACATCTTGTGTGCAACAAATATAATTAAAACGTCATCTTTAACGTGCGATATCTCATTCATATCATATCGGATGTGAGTGATACAAATTTCTGGGTAAAGAGTGAATCTAAATCTAAAACTTTTGTGTTTTAAGTATTTTATGATTCGGCAATTTTTAAGGTAAAAAATAGGATCAAAAATAGCAAAAACATCAAGAAAATCATGACCCAATGAATATGTAAATAAAATCAAAATAAGTAAAACGGTTTATACCAAATTAAAGAGAATCAAATTTTAAAAATTATGGTGAAAACGGTTTTTTCTAAAGGTTTGTGGTTTAAGAGATATGTGCGTTTGAAATTTGAGGTGGAAAAGAAAAATGGGTCAAAAGACTGTATTACCCCTGAGCGGATTTTATATATAATTTAGAGTGTGGGAAACATGTAATGGCTTTCTACACTTTTTAATTTTTACCCACTTTGCAATAGATCCCCAACCAATCTCTATTTATATCATCCGTTGACGTTGTGAATAGAATTGAACATTCATCATGAATTCATGTAAGATGCATAGAAACTTGTCATTGTATATGCCATCCATCAATAAATATATAAAAGTTAATAGACATTTAATTTGAAACAACCACAAAAGTTATCTATTTCTACATGATTTATTACATACGATAATCTATACAGAGGCAACCTCCACTGGCCGTCCTTTTTTCATATCCTATTAGTAGATCTACAAATTTTGCTATGGCTATTAATTTGTTTACATTTGTTTTTATAACAATTCTATATCCATAACAACCATTGATACTAAAGTTAAACACCGATTTCTTTTAATACTTGAATGAGTTATATTACTGACGTAACATGTAATCAAGTTTTTATTAAAATTATTTGTATTTGAGTTTCTCTTCATCTCATGCCTACAACACTTCAACTTCGTTAAAATTTCCTAATTCAACCTTGTTGGTTGAATGGTCCCAAAAGCCAAATTCAAGATACAATGAAATATGTTAATATATGTAGTGTTAGATGTGAGGTAGATGATGTTGAAACCATCATTGTTTTGCATGAATGTGAGGTAGGCTCTGTTATATTTAGTCAAAGACTAGGATGGGTTGCGTATGAATGTGAGAAGGGGAAAGAGTCAGAGGCAATACAAAAATATGTGAACAGATTTTGGTAATTTGTTGTTAATTACTTAATTAATATTAAAATATTGGTCGGCTAGCAATGGAATATTATTAATTAGTCATCTCGCGGGTGTCTTTAGTTAGATGCTAATTTGTTTTTTAAATCAATTGCTAAGACCTACCACTTGTTTATGATTCCTCCTGAAAAGGGAAAGCTTTACCTAGGTTGAGTCTGTGTGGCGGTAAATTCAAATCACATGCATTAGTATGTCAAAATGTCAGAAATCATAGTTACCAAAAAAATAAAAAGACAAAAAACAAAAATGATAGAATATGAAATGAGTGTCGAGACATTTGATATCTTATAAAGTCATTTATTTGAAAGTTTTAATTGTGTATAATATTACTTAGACATGTTACTGTTGTATTTTATTGATCGTAGACCTGGTTTACTTGATTATGAAATTATAAGTGTTTATCATGAATTCATTAAAAAGTACATCCAAACTCGTCAGCACAAAGGTCATCCATCGTTTTTTTCATTATTAAAATTCATAGATGCTTGTCATAAAACATGGCATTTAAAAGTTTGTGGTTCAATTATGTTGAGTCCTTCAAAAAAAAAATCCCCCAAAGTCTATGGATTCAGTAACATTTATTTCGGGTCATCTTGTATAATAGTCGTTCTGTTTACTAAATAATCCTCCGTGCGTGCTCAACAAAAGATCTATCGCAACATGGAGCTTGTCTCTTTACACTCACTTTGACCAGAAACATTATAGGCTTGATTACAGTTAGATTGTTATGATTACATAATATATTGAATTTGAATCAAATGTGAAAATGGCAACATGCAATTGATTGTAAGACTTGCAACCAATTTTAAGACGTTAGTGTTATACATAGGGGGTTTAATAATATCTACCACAAATAAATTTCAGCAGTACTAGTAGTAATGAAAGGTGTCTGATAAAGTTCCTTTTAACTCTAGTGAGACCAAATGTTATTGCTTACCAAAAACGCGCCATAACAAAGAACTCCATCTTCAAACAAAGAAAACGTGACCAGAAGCATGTGCACTTCTGGTAATCTACCTTTTGATTTAATGATCTATAACCTTTATTGCTCTACCAAAAAAAATAATTGAGATTAGCGACGTAAAATAGGGTAAACAATGTATATGATATACAATGTGATCAAGTGGGCGGGTTGCGTAACGACTTAACACGGGTTATGGCTGAAACACGCTTCCTACATATCAACCTGAAAAGATTTTTTTTTTAATTTTTTTTTTGGTCAACGTTTAAACCTTTTGAATGATAATTAGTACATTGATAATCCCAATTTTATTGATAAAAAAATTTATGAAGTTTGCTGCAATACAGTTTGGGAGACTTTCGACCAATTGCAGTCCATTTTGTTTTAAGCAACTTTTTTAATTTACCAGTTTGACCCATTACACTTCATAATTTCAAGAGATTATCTAAAGCTTAAATAACAACTAAAAGAACACGAGGTGGTTGGCCAGCAATAACATCATAGTAACGACTGCAAAGTGCAAGTGTGGGGCGATCAAGAAAATTGCCAACTTGTGAGAAGTTCCAATATCTTTCACTTGTTGAACCTTTCTACACGTGAAACACCAATCCATATTACTCTTCTCTGATTGAATAAAATAATCTCCAAAATATGGTATACTTTCGCTTGGTGCATCCTCCAAAGAAGAAAGAATCTCAACCTACAATATGAATGACGGATTTATTATACAAAAGTCATCACCAAAATGCGTGCAATGATGTGTAATTCAACACCATATACTAGTGTGGCAATTTGAATTGTTTACTTATATATTGGGTCTTCAGGTTATGTTTTATTTCTAATAGGTAAAATTAAAAGATCATCTTAACATGAAAGAGATCAAACATGTCGAAGTGTTGGGATTTTAGAACTAGGGTTATGAAACTGAAAAGTTACTAAAGTTTTCCAAAAATTTGTCCTAAGTTACTGTAGAAAAACACAAATTATATCAACAACAGATCTTGAATCTTAATTCAAGATCAACTTCTTTTATTCAACCAAAACTATCCAGATCAATAAGCAACTGATCTTAATCAGAATAACCCAGAAACATCACATGAATCACAAACAACTGAACATCACACTATCCTTCCCACTGCTACTCAGGTGGAAGGCTATTGATTACTTATCAATAGTCTTTACAATACAAGAAACCTCACAATCACTCTTAAGCAATATTAGTAACAATCAGAAGTAGTTTTGGTTGAGAGAAAAACAACTGCGATCTTTTCTTTTGAGAGAGAATGAAGACTACTCAAACCCTAAACAGAATGAGACAATATATAGTCTTTGACTCCAGCCTTGACTTCATCTTTCAAGACATAGCACAAAGCTCCCTCCAACTATCAACCACTTTCAATATTCCACCAAACCTCAAAAGCACTTATAACTGAAAATACAAAGTGTACAACATTAGTCCCTAATAATATAACATTTCAGATTTGAGTTATATTTTAACATCCCCCCTTAACTCAAACCTGAAACATATCATAAAGACCAAGTTTAGAAACCAGATTCTCATGTTGTTGCTTATCAAGCCCTTTGGTAAAAATATCAGCTATCTGATTAATAGACTGAACTTTTTCAGTTTTTATAACTCCAGCCAAAATTTTTTCTCTCACAAAATGTAGATCAATTTCCAAGTGTTTTGTTCTCTCATGAAAAACAGGATTAGCTGCAATTTTAATTGCAGCCTGACTATCACAAAACAGTCTTACAGGCAAAAAATGTTCCCAGTTTAGATCTTTTAAAACTTTTAAGACCCAAACAATTTCTGAAGTAGCAGAGGCCATTGCTCTATACTCAGCCTCTGCACTAGACTTAGAAAGGGTGTTTTGTTTTTTACTTTTCCATGAAACCAGTGAACCATTAAGAAACAAACAAAATCCTGTAACTGATCTTCTAGTAACAACACACTTGGCCCAGTCTGCATCCACATAAGTCTCAAGATTTACAAAAGAGTTTTTGACAATATGAATTCCTCTTCCAGGAGACCCCTTTAAGTATCTTAAAACCTTAAGTGCAATTTTAAGATGAGACTTAAGTGGTTTATGCATGAACTGACTCAAACAATGTACAGCATATGATATATCAGGCCTAGTATGTGTTAAGTAAATCAATTTTCCAATAAGTTTTTATACTCAGTTATATTATCCAAAACAGGATCAATAGTAGTAGGTTCATTAGTAATAGAAACACTCTGTTCTAAAGGAAAAGCAGACGGTTTACAAGCCAGTAAACCAAACTCAGAAAGAAGATCTAAGCAATATTTTCTTTGAGTTAAACATAAACCCTTATCAGTTTCAATTACTTCAATACCCAAAAAATACTTAAGTTTTCCTAAATCCTTAATTTGAAATTTAGACTTAAGAAATTCTTTAAAACTTTCAATCTCAGCCAAGTTATTACCAGTAACAATAATGTCATCAACATACACAAGTAAAGCAACAATATTACCTGAATCATTTTTGACAAACAAGGAATAGTCACTCTTACTCTGTATGAATCCATTTTCAAGCAAAGCACTGGTTAACTTAGCATTCCACTGTCTGGGTGCTTGTTTCAACCCATACAAAGACTTTTTAAGTCTACAAACTCTTTTATCATTAACATCAAAAAAACCATCAGGCAAAGACATATAGACAGTTTCATGTAGATCACCATAAAGAAAGGCATTATTGATATCAAGCTGAAATATAGGCCAACTTTGTTGAACAGCTAAATTAATAAGACATCTAACAGTAACAATCTTCACAACTGGTGAGAAGGTTTCATCAAAGTCAACCCCTTCCTTTTGACTATAGCCCTTAGCTACAAGTCTAGCTTTATATCTATCTACCTCACCATTAGATTTATATTTAATCTTAAAAACCCATTTACAACCTATAGCCTTTCTGCCTTCAGGTAACTTAACAATTTCAAAAGTGTCATTTCTATACAAAGCTTCTATCTCATTATTCATTGCATCTACCCAGTGCTGATACATACAAGCCTCCCAATAATTTTTAGGCTCAAAACTTTTATTCAATTCAATAACAAAGCATAAAGTATCTTTTTTGAGTTTAGCATAAGTCACAAATTTTTCAAGACCAAATTTAACTTTTGAATCAACAATATAGTCATTGTATTTATTTGGAAAATTTGAAGTTCTATCAGTCCTCCTTAACACAGGTTGACCATTATTATGTAAACCATCATCTGCTGCTTGTTCAGGAAAGAGACTATGATCACCCTCAGAAGCACTCACATTAGCTGGTGTTGCAGCCATCTCATCAACACTGGCAGCCTCATTGGAACCAGGAGAATGCCCCAAATCATCCTCTCTTTGGTCAATTGTTGGGCCATCCAAGTGTTGAGAGTTGCTGCCATCACCCAACTGATGATCATTTTGATTTATATTACCCATAGGGGTACCATTTAGCTTATTATCATCATTGGGTGTGTCAGAATCTTCACTAGTAATTTCATCAAAGAAATTAACATGGTTTAGATTCTGACTAAGAGGATCAGGAGTAGCAGAAGAATTTTTAATCTTGAAAGGAAATACTTTTTCAAAAAACTTCACATCTCTAGAAAAGATAAACTGATTCCTTTCAAGACTATAAAGCTTGTAACCTTTTTGAAAATTAGAATACCCAACCAAAACACATTTTTCTGCTCTACTACTAAACTTATCATGACTGGTAAGAACAGTAGCAAAACATAAGCAACCAAACATTCTTAAGTGTTTTAAATCAGGTTTTCTTTTAAAGATAAGATTAAAGGGAGACTTTCCATTTAGCACTGAGGAAGGCAATCTGTTAATCAAATAAGTGGCAGTTAGAATGCATTCAGACCACAAAAAAAGAGGCAATCCCCCCTGAAACATAAGGGATCTAGCAACATTTAAAAGATGCCTATGTTTCCTCTCTACAACTCCATTTTGTTGAGGAGTATAAGCACAAGAAGTTTGATGCACAACACCATTACTTTCACAAAATTTGTTAAACTGATTATTAACAAACTCAGTACCATTATCACTTCTAAAAACTTTAACACTCTTTTCAAATTGTGTCTTAATTAGATTATAAAAGATTTGAATGCAATCAAACACTTCATGCTTATACTTAAGCAGATAAACCCAAACAGCCCTGGTGAAATCATCAACAATAGTTAGAAAAAATCTATATCCTTCTTTACTTTTAACTCTATAAGGACCCCACAAATCAAGATGAACAATATCACCAAGACTTATGGTTTTATGGTCACTTAAAGGAAAAGGTTCTCTAGTTTGTTTAGCCTTTTGACAGACATCACAAGGCTCAGTTTCAGTTTCATTTTCAAAAAAGATTTCACCTTTTAAAACAGACAAGACCTGATCAGAAGGATGACCAAGCCTACCATGCCACAAATTTTTTGTCAAATTACAGGTAGGAATAGAATTCTTAAATTCTAGGTCAGTACCTTGATTTCCATCAAAGTAATACAATCCATCCTTTTGTTTACCAATCCCTAGAACACTCATCCCCCTCAAATCCTGGGATAAAACATAACACTGTAACTCATCAAAAGCAATAACAAACTTGCTGTCTCTAGCCACTTTATGAACAGACATTAAACTAACACAATATTCTGGAACAACAAGCACATCATATAAAGTTAAATGTGTAGTTAGAATCATATTTCCAACCTTAGTAATTAAGGCCTCAGTTCCATTGGGATGAGTAACCTTAATTCCAAGTTTGGAAATATCAATCACATTAACTAAGCATTTATCAGTATATGTAAGATGCTGATTAGCACCAGAATCAACAATAAGTCCAGCTGCAACAAGTGCAGGTCTAAACTTAATGTTATTACAGAAAAATCTTTTAAAGTTTTGATTAAAGAACTTGCTATTGTTTAAAACAATACCTGCCATATTGGCATGTACTCCTTTTCCATTTCCATCAACAATTTTAGAGTTTTCTTTAATCAATGAAATCAGTTTAGAAATCTGGTCATCTGAAAAAGTAGAAGTGGAACTAGAGCCAACAGAATTATTATTATTTATAAACCTCTTATTAAAGTTCTGAGCACCCTGACTATTATAACCAGTACTATTCCTTTTATTCTTTCCAAAATCAGCAGGGTACCCAATGAGTTTAAAGCATCTATCAGCAGTATGTCCATTAAAACCACAATGTTCACAAACAAACATAGGACCACCAGCAGTCCTCCTATTATCACTAGACCTAGTGGTATTATTTTGCCTAGAGTAACCACCAGAGGATGGGGGCCTCTGAGAGTTAACTCTATTGGGCACAGTGGAGTTAAACACAGTTGACTGAGACTTGTTAGAAGTCCCACCAACTGAACCAGTAACCACAGACCTATGAGACTCCTCACTAGAGATAATGGAAAAAGCCCCTTTCACATCAGGTAGAGGATCTCTAGATAACACATTACTTCTTATTTGCATATAAGAATCATCCAAGCCCATTAAGAATTGCATAAGTTTCATTAACTGATTATGTTTTTTAAAATCATCAGCAGCATGACAAGTGCACCTAGGCAACTGAACTAAAGCATCAAATTGTTTCCACAAAGTGCTCAGTTTATTAAAGTATTCAGCAATAGAACAACCATTTTGAGACAAAGAATTGATTTTATGGTGCAAATTAAAAGTAACTGAACCATCAACTCTATCAAAAGTTTCTTTTAATTCATTCCATACATCAGAAGCCCTTTTTGAAAAAATTTGACCCAAGAACAACTCTTCTGATATGGAATTCAAAATCCATCCCAATACAACAGCATTAACCCTGTCCCATTGTCTCCCTAAAACTTCATCAACATGTGATCTAGTGCAAGTACCATCTATAAATCCAGTTTTATTTCTGCCTTCAAGAGCCAATAGCATAGCACATGACCACACATTATAATTTTCAGTTCCTTTTAGTTTAATAGAAACAACAGTCAAGGTAGCAGAATCATTAGGATGCAAGTGAAGAGGATGACTAAGATCCAACTTACTAATTAAAGTAACTGGCTCATCATCAGCCTCAAATTCATCATCAGTATAACCATGAACAGACATAATTGAACAAATATAGACAAACACACAAGAAAGATCAAGAAAGAAGTTCCCAGGCTTCCTTGCCACTCAAGGTGGTAGGTCAAGGGCAGATCACACTATATCAAGATCTACAACTAAAACAGATAAACCACACTCCAACAACAATCACAAACCTCCAACAATACTCAACTCCTACTCCCCGTCAATCTAAACAGGAAATAAAAAAGAGAAATATAAAGAGTGTGAGAGGTGTTACAGTGCACGCAAATCCAGAAAGCAGCGGAACAAGAACCCTGATTATAATTCTTGAAACAAGAATCACAACCCACACGATCTCAATCAACCCAGAACCACCAAGAACAACCACCAATCGAAGCTAGAGATCAAAAATACCCAAACCCTAATTTTCTCAAAAAATTAGGCGTTTTGTAAAATCTTTTGAAATCGATCAATTAGAGCCAAAAAACACTAATTAATCACAACCAATTAGGTTTAAACAAACTAATTTGAAAAACCCCCAAATTTTTGAAACCCTAATTTCCTGAAATCAATTTTAATCAGAGCAAGGCGAGTAACCTGGCTCTGATACCATGTAGAAAAACACAAATTATATCAACAACAGATCTTGAATCTTAATTCAAGATCAACTTCTTTTATTCAACCAAAACTATCCAGATCAATAAGCAACTGATCTTAATCAGAATAACCCAGAAACATCACATGAATCACAAACAACTGAACATCACACTATCCTTCCCACTGCTACTCAGGTGGAAGGCTATTGATTACTTATCAATAGTCTTTACAATACAAGAAACCTCACAATCACTCTTAAGCAATATTAGTAACAATCAGAAGTAGTTTTGGTTGAGAGAAAAACAACTGCGATCTTTTCTTTTGAGAGAGAATGAAGACTACTCAAACCCTAAACAGAATGAGACAATATATAGTCTTTGACTCCAGCCTTGACTTCATTTTTCAAGACATAGCACAAAGCTCCCTCCAACTATCAACCACTTTCAATATTCCACCAAACCTCAAAAGCACTTATAACTGAAAATACAAAGTGTACAATATTAGTCCCTAATAATATAACATTTCAGATTTGAGTTATATTTTAACAGTTACTATAGTTTCATTTTATTCACTTATGTTACTGAACTTTCGGGAGCATACACTTCGATAAATTCAGTGTTAGTCCGAGTAACATGAACGTATATTTTTTGATAAGTTCAGTAACCTGAGTGAACAGATTGTCAAAGTTTAGTAACCTGAATGTATACTTTTATAATTTCAGTAACCTGAGTGAACAAAGTTTCAAAGTTCAGTAACCTGGATGAACAAAATGAAACTATAGTAACTTAGGACAAATTTTTGAGAAACTTTAGTAACTTTTCTGTATCATAACGTTAACCAATTAACGCATACGAGTACGCAGCGGATATGGATCTGGTAATCGCAATTAGGTTAACACGTATTAATAAACAATAATTGAATAAAAGGTAAAATAGAAACCTAACCTTGCTTGGCAATTGAACTTAAGTAACGAACAAGAAACCAATACGAAACCCTAGTATCAAAGATAGATACCTCTATGAGTATCACACACAAACCCGATAACCGTATACGTTCGATATAGAAGCTAGTCGAGAACGTAATTAATACCCCAATCAACCTTTGACAAATACTTGAATAATTTGTACAAGAAAAACCACCCAAGTAGCTAGCTTGCTTTCTTTATCCGAGAACCAAAGAAATAGCCAAAACTGTTTTTCAACTTTACCCGATATCGGACAAAGCGTATCCGATATCCTCATGCTTTGTTGTCCGAGAAGAGTCCCACGACCAGAAGTAAAACACCCTCTTTGTTGCTGCTGTTCAGTCGATCAGAAACAATAACAAAGAATTCCAATGAATCTTTCTAAACACTTGGATTGAGGCACTATGCAAGTTTAGAACATAATCAAACTAAACAACCCTAATCGATTTAGAGCAAATCAAATAGGAGTATTAGCAGAATATAGGAATCAATGTAGGGTATTAGAGGGGTATGATAAATCGTATGTCAGGAGTAATAAGGAGTATGGTACGTTTTCTTTTATAGCAAACCAATCAAACCTTGCATGGGTTGAATCTTGGTCAACAAGTAACCAAGCCCAAGCAAACCCATCCACCTTACTGCCCGATCGTTTGGAGAACTAAGGCCCAAGGCAATCTCACAAAGTGACCCATTTGATAAGCCACAAAACCCATGCGTCATCAAATGTGATCGGTTCAAATATCATACATCGGGTACATATTATTCAAGTATTAAATATACGTTCCACACGTAACTCGTGTTTATCGTGTGTGCCCATAGGCTCACACACTTTTAGTTGTTTTGTCGTCTTTACAACTCCCACAAACCAACAGCTCCCACTTGGGAGTTGGTGTGTCGAATGGCACACAAAACTAACGACGGAAATGCCTAGCAAACGCTCTCACTCGCTTTTTAACTAAAAGTGTCAGAGAGAATAGTTTCATAAAAGTTTCTCAGTAGCATGGTCATTCAATGTCATGATTTAATCATCCTTTGTTATAGATACCGTTAAACCATGGATATGGATCTTAAATCATTCCATATAGTTTAACCATTTAGAATCTCGTTATAGAATTTAATTAGATATACCAAATGTAATCAAGTATCATCTTGCATTACCCTTTGGGTTCGGCCGAACAATTATCTTATTAATTCTGGAGAGGCGCCATGGTATCTTTCTGCACATATCTAGTGGAGTAACAAATCCTTTATTGACTACAAGTGTTGTGGATGCTGCTTCACATCACTCTGAAATATAGCCTTTACTAGCTACAGGCCCGCCCGCTGGGCGGCTAGCTTCAAGAAACTTCAAGATAGCGTATAGTAGAATGGTTTTTAAGTTATCATTCAACCTTAAAAAGAAACACATATTTGGATTTTAGAAGTATGAAACACAATGACATCAAAATGTTTCCGCTTTATTTCTACAAAAATGCACATTGTGTACATTTACATACAAAAAGGGAAAGTTATAATTTCAACAAAATATTTAGATGTACTCATGACTTTTTACTTGTGAATGGTTTATATACACGTGTATAAAAAGGTGACTTTAAGGGAAATGGATCACAAAGGTCAAAATCACCCAAAGCGTATTTTGTAAGTGTATAAACCTATAAATGACCACATTAAAACAAAATTACTTATGTAACCAATTTGATGTTATGTATTTATATAAAATAGAAAGGCAAGACTATGGGAAAAACTACTATTTTGACACAGCATACAAAAGCTAACCATTTGACCAAACACATTTTGATCAAGGAAAAAGATACATATCGATTATAGTTGAGCATAATGGAAATGAACAAAGATATTCAAAATCTGTGAAGAACCACTTTATACACAACGTTTGTTGTAGCATTAGTGTGGTCATCATCTTTGTCACAACAACACCTTAAGACCTTTTTTGCTCTTTATTATTTAAACGGCTACATAAAGTTGTCATGTGAGAAAACCGGACATTTCAAATGAAGTCCAATCTTTTCCAAAGTTTATTTATCAAATAAAAAAAAGTCATGTTACAAAAATTTAACACACAAATACTAAAAACAAACAAATACATAAAAAACATAACTACTCGTTACGCATAAACTATGGTCAACTTAATCATCGTTGAAAGAATACTACTCTTTTCTCGAAATTGTGGTCAAGTTAAGCATAGCTGAAGATAAACACTACCTTTCAAAAGTACATCATTCAGATAAGAAAGCTACATATAAAAGACCAACCAATTACAAATACATTTAAGGAGCTGCCATATTTTTTGTTCTATAAACTGCATTTTTTAAACAATAAATAATTGTAAGTGAAAATACATCATTTCTTCTAAAGGAGCTACTTCCTTGTGTTTTACCAGCATAAATCCATAATAGAAAACATAAGCTGAATCATGCCTCTAGAGAACCATTTATGGTTAAGTCAAAACTGTAAATGAGCAGCCTGAACAGAAGAAACATAATTCTACTAAGTTGTTATCTTCTTATTTGATGATTTGGATGAACTTCCATCTCTGTTTATTTTCTTGCAACTCTTTTATTTTCGCTTCTCGTATTTCTCCGCCTTGGTTTTATAAGATTTGACACTAATCACACCACTGAAGGGTACTTTTCCACCATTTTGCAAAGCACAATCGAAATCTACATCCTCTTCAGCAATAGCATACCTCTGCAGGAAGTCCTGATTTAATAACCCATCACTCTTATCTTTCAAGTCATTTTAAAATAGGATCAGAAAGGTAAATGTAATTTCAAAGATAATGCCACAAGACATCACCTTAGACACATGATCAGTCAACTAAACAAACCTTGACTTTCTTTGCGGCTTCATCAAGATCCTCGTCTACTGAAATTGATTGTGGCTTTAGATCCACCTAAAAGAAAAGAAATGTATGTATAGTAAGTTCAGAAATGGGAAAGACTTATCCAAGCAATGATTGTAGTTGGAAACTTTTCCACGTCTATGACAAATGGATCAAAAAATAAACTAAATCGAGAAATTTGTCAAAAGTAACTTATCGAGTATAGATGTGCAAGGGCCATTTTGAGATCTGAAATTTGTCAAAAGTGAATAGAAGTATACTCTGATGCGGAAAGATGACTACATGTATGCTCCCTAGTAGCTTTAAAAGCATACACGTATGCTTCCCAGACACATAATTCTGATTACAAAACATAACGGCGATAATTATAATATGCATGAATATTAAGATAAAATAGGGGCAAAAGAAAGAATGGAAAGTTCGAACATTTTAGAGAAGTAACATAAATGACTTAACTGGATCTTCGCGTTTCTTCAAGCAAAGACACCTGCCATCGAAAAGCGAAATAAATCCCTAGTAAGCCCAAATGAGACACCCCAAGTAATGAAGTTTCTAGGGCCTTCTTTCATGGATATGCACAAGCAGTGGAGGTAATTCTAAGATTTTGTGTTTCTTCAAGCAATGACACCTGCCATCGATGAAAAAAATGTTTGTCTATATATTTAGAAAACAGTAAATTTATAGTAAGTTTAAGTACTAATAGGATCTTACTTTCTCAGCTGCTTCAGTAATCTTGAGATTTGGTGTTTCATGATAATCCTCGTCGTCTTCTACTTCAGATATAGGAGTAAATTGGAACTCAAAGTACCTAAAATGTTACGATCCTTATTAGTAACATAGTTTTTAAGATATAATGTACTAAAGGCTTTTAGCTATATACATGATTGTGGAAAAAGGAGGATAATAAATAAGAACAAACTTATAATATGTCAAGGATTTTTTAAGGACAACATTGTTTGTGGAATTGTTGTAGTCATATTTTTCACAACATAACACTTTTGTTAAAGTGTGATTACAAAAACATATCATTTAAGTGATAGTATAATGTGAAAAATATAAAGATTTAAGGGGTTCTATGAGTTTAATCGATTTGAACAGACACCCCGACCCATTTATAATATAGTGGGTCAAAATTGCCGATTCTTGTCACACCCCCAATTTACCTGTTTTGCAGCGGAATGGAATTCCTGGGGATAGACGGTCATAATGTACAATGATATAAGTCGACGCCGCGACTCAAAAGGTTCCTTAACCATGCCATGCGTATGTCTTAGTTACCTTAAAATACATTGCTAAAACGGTCAACAATAATGTTGGTGAGAAATCATAGGTTTATGTAAATGTTTTATACGACTACACAAGTATAGACCAGGTATGACAATTATGTCACAGAAAAATGTTACAATTGCAATAAGTCCATGACACCGAAACTAGACTGTTCATAATGTATGCCCCAACAGAGTGTTTGCCAGACAACTCAATAATGTTATTAAATGAAATGCATCCGTATGACTAGTTGGGATTCACCAACCCGGATGGAGGCGTCACCCTCGATAGATCTATCCACTCACCCTCGCTTCTACGATTAACGGTTCATGTTCAGGAAATGGGGACTTTCAATTGGCATGCGGTAACTTAAGCAATGTAAATGAATTTAACATACTTGGTATCGTAATAAAAATGTTGTGCAATGTATTCTCCCCCGTAGGTTTGAAAATAATTAAAAGCATGTACGACGGGGCTATGAAAACTCACTTGATAAACTGGTATGATGACAAGAGTGAGTACACCGAGGTATAGTGTGAAACTTTAATCTGGACCTATGTTGTAACTCTGAACGCTTTTAATTAAATATCCAACGATGTGTTTTTAAACGAAACTTTAGGTCGTTCAATGTAACTGTGATTGTGGTGCTATGACAGTCTATCCCCGGAATTCCATTCCGCTGCAAAACAGGTAAATTGGGGGTGTGACAGATTGGTATCAGAGCTACAGTTATAGAGAACTAGGTTGCATCATTGACCCTAGACTATAGCTACATTATCATAGCATCTCATCATTTCATCATAGTGCATGTTCACTTTTCATGCGGATTCATTTACACTTTATTCGAGTTATTTACTTTTATTTCACATCGGTTGTCACAGAGATGTCTTCAGATTCACATCCCATCACTGTATCATCGGACACTAACACGGAAGATGTCCCAGCCGACCCTAACATGGATGATGCCTTATCGCACTCCACTGAGATCTTATCTTCGATTGGCTCTACTCCAGCCTTTCCACCTATTATGACTGACACAGAGACTGAACCCTTTGAGGAGGGCGAAGTCGCACCCACTCCACATGTTAGCCCTGCTCATGACCCGATACACCCACCATCACCACTACTAGCACCATCATCATCATCCTCATCGTATTTTCTTTGAGATCCTTTGCCTGCATCAAACTTGCCGCTCAAAAAGCGTGCTCGTTTTGACATCCCGACACCACCTTCTACAGAACCCTAGCCACCTGTTAGGTTCGAGTTAGGCGAGAGCTCTAAGACTGCAGCTGCTAGACAGCCTTCTACTGAGGCGTTAGGAGCTCGTATAGATAGTCAGCAGATTCAGATAGATAGGATGTCGCGACAGTTGGAGGAACTGTCGTTAGATAGGGTTGAGACCATTGCGGAGGAGGTCGAGGGCCTAGTGATAGGCAGGGTTTCTATTGATTTGGCACATCAGAGTATACAGAATAGGCAGTTAGAGGACAGGGAGCGTATTGCTGAGTTGAGGCAGGAGATGCCTGAGTTATACGACAGAGCCGAGATGGCACAGGACGAGTTACAGCGTCAGGCACAGGAGTTATCTCTAGCTCGTGAGAGTATTGTTACTTTACAGGGTCAGATTGGAGAGTTGAGGAGTTTGGTTGCTAGTTTGACTACTCAGGTTCGCGATCTTCAGGATCGAGCCGGCGGAGCACCATGAGGTGCCATGTGTAGACTTTTATCATGTATAGTTTTGACCATTATTATCCTAGTCACGAGGTGTGTGACGTAGTTTAAAGAACTTGTTGTCTTTTGGTTGTTGTACAAACAAATGTATCAAGTATTGACTCTACTATGTAGGAATGGTTTTTATTATCTATGATATCGGTCCATGTAGGCCGAAATTTTCATGTATATTATCCACGTGTGTTGTGATTATATTTGTGATATTTCGTTATTGTTCCGTTGTGATTCCATTTACTTTATGCATGTTGTGGTTGTGGATATATTTGTATGATGGTTGTTTCTACTTACGAGTTCTTATGATTGTTTCATCTTGTGATTTTGAAGAGTAATGGCGCCAAAGAAAGCCACACCGGAAATGACCCAAGCGGCTATTCAAAAGTTGGTGAATGATAGCATAGTCGATGCTCTCAGGATTGAAAGGGAAACAGTGGCTGCTGCTGCTGCTGAGGCCGCGGCTGCTGCTGAAGCCGCTAGGCTTGCTGCTGCTACTGGAAATGCAGGAGGATCCGGAGTTAAGAGTTGTTCGTACAAGGATCTCAAAAGTGGAGATCCCACTAAGTTTAGAGGTACCGAAGGAGCCACTGCCATGGTTCGATGGTTTGAGAAATTGGAGTCTGTGTTTTTGCTATGTAATTGCCCGGATGATAGTAAGGTCAAGTTTGCCACGAGTACACTACTTGATGGAGCATTGTCGTGGTGGAACTCTTATGCTCAGCCGATTGGAATGGAGAATGCTTTCAAGCTTACTTGGGAGCAATTCAAGGGTTTGGTAACTAAGAAGTTTTGTCCTCGTACGGAAGTGAAAAAGTTGGAGACGGAATTCTATGAACTAGTAACTACTGGGTATGATATTGACACTTACATTCGGAGATTCCAAGAATTGGCCGCGTTATGCCCGTCTATGGTTTCGGATAACGAGAAGTTACTAGAGGCTTTCATCGGGGGACTTCCCGAGGTTATTCAAGGAGATGTGACTTCGTTTGATCCACAAACAATTGAGGAAGCTATTAGGGTGACTCAGAAGCTTATGGCACTTTATTTCAAAACATCGTTTGGACTTGTAATATATTTGTATTTCCGCAAACTTTACAAACTTTTGGGACCTATGTTGTAACTCTGAACGCTTTTAATTAAATATCCAACGATGTGTTTTTAAACGACACTTTAGGTCGTTCAATGTAACTGTGATTGTGGTGCTATGACAGTCTATCCCCAGGAATTCCATTCCGCTGCAAAACAGGTAAATTGGGGGTGTGACAATTCTGCTTAAAGATTTTAATCTGTGAGGAATATTTAAAGAGGTTATCTTTAGATTGCACCTTAAGAAGTGCTAAGCAAACATGAACTTTTTTTAATTCTTGCTTGTATTCAAAATAATAAATTTAAGAACCTTGGGGGAACTGCATATATATCCCTCAAAAACCTCAAAATTGCATACATATCCAATCAAAACTCATAATTGCATATATATCCTTAAAAAGTCTTAAAATTGTCATATATATCCAAATGATAATTTTAAAAATATTTAATAGAAAAAAATGTCTAAATATATAAAATAACGATTATACCCTTATTCTTATTTAAAAAAATTACAATTTCAAATATCCTTTTATTCGTTTGAATTTTATTATGTCATTTGATCTATATATATAAGAGTTTACGTTTAGATGGAATGATAAATGGTGTTGTTGATATTATTATTCAAGATTTATGAGTACTGAACACGGTTTGGTCAAAATAACAATAAGAGTATAAACTTCATTTTATATATCAATTATAGTTATTAGACATTTTTTTCTATTAAATATATTTAAAATAATCATTTGGATATATTTGACAATTTTAAAGTTTTGAAAGGATATATATGCAATTATGAGTTTTGGTTGGATATATATGAAATTATAAAGTTTTGGAGAGATATATGTGCAATTCCCTCAGAGTTTATGTATGGCAAATAGTAAATGATACCATTAAAGACAAAATACAAATAATATACATCTAGCTAAAATTATTCATGTATCCAGAAAGAGAGGTTATATCCCTGAAGTTAAGTTAGATATTCATGTACCCAAACGCTTCCAAATAGTTCAATCGATAAATGGTTTTGCATATGAAGCAACATATTATGATTTATGTCACTGTGTTCAAAGCAAGTAAATGTGATACAAAAGTAAACTTAAGTTAAAAGTTGTCTTATACATCATTTCATTCAACCACAACCAAAATCAAATACTTGATTTAGATGACAATAATCATGCCAAGAACTTACATAAAAGAGGACCAGTATTAACTTATTGTAGTCACGTGCTTCCTGCATTTAAGAAATGACCAATCTCGTAGACCATAACGTCCATGGGCACCTCCACTTCTAGAACAGAAATGTATGATGATAATACATATGGGTATGTTGTTATTGTGTAAAGGAATGAAACATTATACTTTATTGTCTAATAACTTGCATTGTGTTTTCTTTTATTGTCTCTTCATCACTACTACTACACCATGGATATCTAAATGCGACACAGTAATTTAACTTTTGTTCATCTTTACCTTATGCATTTTATCAGACAATTATTGAACTCAAATTCAAGTTACTGATAGGAAATGAAGTTCAAAGAAATTAATAGAATTTTGACAGAAAAATCAGCAACCAAACAGTCCATTTTTTAAAAATCCCATACAAATGGTTCATGCATGATGAAATGCAACCACAGACTCTTAGCAAATTTTTGGTAAGAAGATTACCTGATCTACTTTTTTTGCTCTCTCCCTCAACGCATGTTGCAATTAAGCTTGTTGAGACTAACCTGTAAAAAGAATATAAATGTTGATGATACCACAATACCAACATAGATCCGTAGTATAGCAGATAACTTTCTGTTAATCGACAACCAATCACTTATTCCAAGTAACCTGGTTGTATACATAGTTTATTGATACAGTTTCAAGCTGATGGAAACAGTTTCCATTTGGCCAAGCACACTTTGCATAACGATTAAACTTTGACATGGATATTTGGTTTTTGTACGTGCAGAAAAATAAAGGGGTGTTTGGCTATTTGCTTAACGTGTAGAAACAACAACAAATAGTATTGCATAAACGATGTATATTGATTAAATTATAGATGATTACAAAGTTTACACAGCCCCTATCCTTATATACTTTCTGAAACGTCACCATAGAAAGTAGTTATCACGTTTCAGAAATCCTAAGAGGCGTATCCTATCCTAAATTTACAATGGGTCAACTGTGACCATTATGACCCGTTTTGGCCCAAGGCCCATACAAATGTTCCAGGCTTACCAAAACTATACAGAATTACGTTTTAGACTTTAGAAGCATAAATATATACATATTGTTCTATAATAACAAAATACTTTAAAACATTAAAACCAACAATGTTCCCCTTAATGTGTAAGTCTTTTCGTCGTCCATCTTTTCTTCTACTTGATGATTGCGAAATCATCCTTTTGGTGTATCCTTCTTGTCCGTCCAATCATCCTCGTTGCCATGTGTCTTGAGAACTTTTCCTTGTGCATTTCCTTCCATAGGCCACTGCCCATTCAACCCATTTTCATCCTTTGGGTTCTTCCCATAGCCTTCCTTCTTGGCTATCACAAGTTTATCCTTGCCTCGGGCTCGTAATGTCGTCACGAAATAACACCTTATTAACTCAATGTGTCTCTTGTAACATTCTCTTAATTCCTCATCTTGTTCTCTTTCTAGACCGTGTATTAATGCAACGTCTCCCCATTTGTTACCAAACGTAACTCCGAGATAGCCTCCTAGACTACCTATAATCTTATAAAGACCGAGTAAATCGATATTTATACCTTTGATGACGGGGGGAAGGGGTTCCACATGCTTCGACCAAGATAGACTTGGTAAAACCATTTTACCATTTCTTCAAAGTGCTTGCTTAAAATGTTCCAATTCTCGTATACCAATTTGTCATCTTCAATCATGATTAAAAACGAAATAAATTTCTTAAATGAATTAACCTTCATAACGTAGAGGGTTCCATTCATGCTTAAAAATTCGTTATCCAAATAATCATGGATCATCCCTTCTTTCCAATCAAGATCTTCTAATCCCTTTACATCCATACAAGCGTCTTTTGGATCCATCGACTCATAGTAATTCTCCAAGAATTTGTCGTGTTCCTTGACCATCGTACTTGTCTCCACTTCGACATTCTTTCCTTTGTCGTGCCCCATCTCTTCTTCCTCAAACATGTAAGAGACTTTACACGAGTTGTCTTCGTAGGTAATCTCGAAACCTTGTGCCAAAAGTTGTTTGGTGCTAAGTACGTTTAAACTTACCTCCGGTGTATACGAAACACATGGGATTGCCATCTTCTTCTCGTTTGTCTAAACAAACACTTCTCCAATACCGTATGAAAAAAAAAAAAAAAAAAAAAAATCTCATTTTCTTCCTTCCCTTCCATCGAAAATTTCGGTTTAAGTCTCCTGAATAATGACTTTGTCGGTCACATATGGTTGTTGTATGTGTCGCTAATATACCATATATGGTTCCAATTTGCGTAGTCCGTCCCTTTAATCATGTAGGATGTTTTGACATGGACGTTTTCAGGAAACTTTGGTTTTGCTTCTTCCTGTTTTGTTTTCGTATGGTGTGGGATTTTGTTGTCTTGGCACTTCCAAAAATAGTGACCACGTTTTCTACAGGCATAACACCTTGCCCTCTTCTCCTTCCTCGTTACAGCCTCTTGTCCCTTTGAAGCGTTGTGTGCTTCAATTTCAAGTAACCTTTTCTTGAGCAATTCCTTGGTCTCATAAGAAATTCTCCTTCGTGGTTTGTATGGCAACGAACCACTTGCACTTGGCCTTTCCCAAGACTTTTGAAGCCTTGCTCTGATGCCACTGATGGAAACAGGTTACATTTGGCCAAGCACACTTTGCATAACGATTAAACTTTGACATGGCTATTTGGTTTTTGTACGTGTAGAAAAATAAAGGGGTGTTTGGCTATTTGCTTAACGTGTAGAAACAACAACAAATAGTATTGCATAAACGACGTATATTGATTAAATTATAGATGATTACAAAGTTTACACAGCCCCTATCCTTATATACTTTCTGAAACGTCACCATAGAAAGCAGTTATCACGTTTCAGAAATCCTAAGAGGCGTATCCTATCCTAAAATTACAATAGGTCAACAGTGACCATTATGACCTGTTTTGGCCCAAGGCCCATACAAATGTTCCAGGCTTGCCAAAACTATACAGAATTACGTTTTAGACTTTACAAGCATAAATATATACATATTGTTCTATAATAACAAAAGACTTTAAAACATTAAAACCAACACAAGCATACGTGCAAGAAAATAAAGTATAAAAGTCAAACGTCTGACACCTCAAATTTTGCCCTTGAATCAGCAATTTCAGCTTCAGCCTCTATCAATCGTTGTTGGCATGCAGCCCCGGTTTCATTAGCAGCTTCAGCCTCTACCAATCGTTGTTGGCATGCAGCCCCGGTTTCATTAGCAGCTTTTATCCTAAATTCTAAACCGTGTTCACCAAAAGCTTTTGTTAGAACCTAAGCTTGCGATTAAGCTCTCCTTTCAGATTCTTTATTTTCCATGATGTCCCTTGTACCCAATGAAGTAGAATTTCAAGAATTGCATAAAAAATCAATCAATATACTATAACCTTTGTTTATCTCAGAGACCCAATCTCCATACCTGTTGTCATATAACAGCTGTCCAAGTATATCCAAAAAGATTGTCGGGATATAAGACTCAATCACACCATGCAGGAATGCACTTTTTTTCATAGGAATCATATCCTACAACATAAATAGGCAGACCCACACTAAGCAACTTTATAACTAATACAATACGGAACTTTCAAGCAAAGAATACATGGACACATTAGTACTTATTTTCTTTATACCATTACTATAAACCATATTATAAATATCCCAAATGCAGTATTTGTTTTTCAAGGCTGGTACTAAGCAAAAATATTACAACATCATATAAGTTTAGCCTAAGACATACACAAGTTCAAGAAATAGTTATCTTGGATCACCTATCTTTGTTGAACATAAGCGATCATTTTCACTTGTCATTATATAGGAACAATGTTACGCATAACTCCCTCAATCCCAAAGTAAGTATACCTCATAAGCCCACAGTAAGCTTAATTCATCAATGCAATTTTTTTGTTGTTAATATCATTCAATAGCCTCTTTCTTAGAATCTCATGCTTTTCGTCGGTATTTTTAAAAAAGAGAATTTCATTTATCACCCTATTTTTATCATTAATTTCATATATACTCATAATAAAATCATTGAATTCATTATGTACAATGCTTTTAAAGCATGATTTGGGTATATATGAAATTTTCATGTTTTAGGAGGGGAGATATGAAATTGCCCTTTTTTAAAATGTCCGTTCAGTGACAGTTTGCATATCATTACGTTTATTACTAAAGTACATTTGGAATTTTTAGATATTAACCTTCGATCGTGAGGATATTGGTGTAAATTTCATCTCCCGATGGTCATACTTCGTTGGTTGATAGAAACAATATTTAACTGTGGTAGATCGGGTGACATTTTCCAGCTCTTTCCTCTCATGTTTATATAGTGTACAACTGCAGACTCATCATTGTTACCATGAGATATCATACTCGTCATAATTTTATTGATCGTTAAACTTTTAGAAAACCATCTATGTAGTAATAAACACGATGAAAAAAAGAACATGAAGTACCTTAAGTAGCCGCCTCCTCTTTTGTTTTTACTGTTGGCATAACATCAATCTAAGAATTATGAGCTTGAACTTTCTTCTTCTTTTACTTCCTTATCCATTTGATATCAACATCAGACATTTCTTTTCTTTTACCCATCACCAAATCGCTTTCACTTGGCACCTATTGCAAACAACCAAACAATAACTTGATCTTTAAGTTCACTGTAAAATCTTTAAACTACATAACAACATCAATGGTTTCAAATGCAGACCCAACTACTTCCAACCCAACTCGTAAGCAATCCCCAAAAATCCTCATAACTATTCATCTAATGCATCAAACCACAATAATGATTTTAGTTGAGCTTTAGCTATTTTTAAGAGATCCAAACACATTATTACATAAATATGCAGCTGCAATAAGCCAATACAGTCCCAAAATAAGAAAAAGCTTATTAAGAATATATATTTTTTTATGTTATGGATGTAGACACAAACAATACAACGTTTATCTTAATACCAAACACTCCAGTAAATAACAACAATCTAATTTTCTATATGCAGTGAGCAATCATAAAAATAACAAAAGCGGATGATGGAATTTGAATGATGAAATTATTCATAATTTTAACATTTTTATAATAGTACTACAGAGTATGAACCAATTTGGATGGAAGTCATCTTTTTGGGGGCAATCGATTACAACTCACAACTGGTATAAGACTAATTTACCTTATTGAGCAACTGATATCCAGGAGTGTTTTTTAAGACTTCTAAGTCTTTAATAGTATAGAATTTTGTGTTTCTATCAAGAACAGAAGATGAAGGGAACATCACCAACACAGCAAACCCGGGGTGTGGCGAGCAATCAAACCATATATTTCGAAAGGTTATTCCTATAATCATCTTGTATAAGATCATAAGGTATATGATCCTACCAACACTCCAACAATATAGAACTGAGAGCAAAGCTGCATTGGTCTGCAAGTTCTTCAAAATCTGTTGCTTCACTCTTTAGTGATCGTTTTGGATTTGGTTCACTTTCTCCATATCCAACCTATCAAAAGTCACTCACAATATATTCATATGCTTAAACATCCTTAAATTGTTGTACGGGATTAATCATATTCGAAAGTTATTTTAAAATAGTAGTTCTTTAATTTTAGGTAATACACAAATGGTCATAGTAAAGCATATGTACCTGAATAGTAACATTGTGATCCAGTTCAATACTTGGTGCTGCGATATAATCCATTGGCTCGACTTGCCTAGGTGGAATTATATCTGGATCATAAATAAGAACAACCTGAAGATGATATCTAAAGGCTTTCCATGTGCATCACTTTGATGCCAAAGTTTCCCCTTAGCAGCTTCCTACAGGAAAAATATAAATGTATACAGTTATGGTAAAAAAAAATAACTACTTAAATGTACTACAACTTTTGAGAGAAATCATTGAAAGCGTACTTGAAGGGTCTCTTTAGTTGTGAAGTGAAATGCTGCCAGTTGACGAATGCTATAAATCCAATTGATAATACGCTTTTAGCTGGTCCTAAGGTAAAATGAAACCTTAAATATCACATGAAATAAACCTACCTACTTTAGTAAAACACCATGAAACTCGACACCAAACATCTATTGATCCAACTTCTAAATTCCAATATCAAACCCCATAACAGTTCTTTAATTGTTTTCAATTGTGCAAATATAAAGTACATCTAACCTTAACATTTTCACCAATTGAATTCACCTTGATCCCTAAAGTTGTGGAGGGTTCCTATTTAATTAGGAGCATTTTTTTAGAGAAAAATAATTCAAACCTTCCTACAATATCCATATCAATACCAACCGAATAGTCCCAAACACCAAAATATCAAATATCAAATCTCCGTATAAAAAATACTGAGTAACAAAAAAACAGAAAAAACTTATACATATATCATAACAAAAATCGTAATATTAAATAAATGAAGGAAACTAACTTGTATCAACAAAATCAGTGGAGTGACAGAGTGATGTATAAAAAAGAGAGTGTTAATATTATGATGATGAAGAATCATAAAAAAATAAATAACCCCAAACAACAAAACGATCCATATAATATTTTTCATAATTTCTGATTAATACCCAGTTAGGCTCCATGATTTTTTCGTATTGTGATTAAAATGATGATTTACTGGAAGGTTGATATTCGTTTTTGATTGATAAGGTTATATGATCGATTGATTAAAGGGAGGGTTATAATTTTTGAAAAATGATTTAGGTGATATGAGATCCGGTTTTGGGGGTATTGATTTGTTCAAGAATACTTTAGAAACTGATGGGTGTTTAATGCTATGAGGAAAAGTAGGATGATCGGACGGTGCATATAGTTTTCAGGAATTAAAATGCCACGTCACATTTTTTTTTAGATTTTTGAGGGGAGATGTGATTCAAACAAACCCTCCTTTATATCGAGTAGGGATAACTACCTTATTCAGATAGCGTTTTGCGTATACTTACAAAAAGTGATATCCACACATAATAGAATTTGCTTGTATCTCAAGTCTAAGGATGACTTTAACAAACCATTTTCAATATTTTACTTATGACAAGGATCCAAAAGTAAATTTTTGAAAGTTGGGGTATCCAATATGCATCTCTTGTGAATACATATGAGTTTGGTGGGAACAACCCAAATTCTCGTTAGAATATAACTGACACTCACATTTGCCTTACATAACAATATTCGCATATTGTTAACCGACAATGGACATATTTAGAATAATAAAATCATTCAAGGATTAAACATGCAAATATAGGATAACAATTATGTGAAGTCCCAAACCTTGGATCTAGAACACTTAGCTTGTAAACGTGTTGGTTGCCTTGGAAGGATCCAAAACAACAATGAGAAACTTTGTTGTAGATACACACAAGTATGCGGAATCTACTTGAATGTACTTTAGAAGATTAATGCAAAACAATATAACACCAAAAGCCTCAATATTATTAAGCAATCATACGATTACTCTCCTAGTACTAGGGTTTACAACCTTGAAGCTCTACTTTAAGATGGCTAGAATGTATGTATGTGATGTCTATGTTTAACCTAGCTGAGATCTCCTTTTATACACTAAGGAGATCCCTTACAGAAGAAACTAAGCATTAAGTATATCATATCTTCTATTGGAATAGAAGATATACAGTTACAACTCTTACACGACATTCCATACTTAGATCAGTACAAACTCTAACACTATCAGTACTAACATTTGAACTATCAGTACTAACTAGTTAATACTCATCAATTAACACTATCGGTACTAACTCTACTGAAATAAGTATTAACTCCCAAAACGCGTATTTCCCAACAATCCTCCCCTAAACTTGTGATTGGGTTTTAGAATCACAAGTTTCTTCAATATTTGAGGATTCTTCCAAACTCACTTCCTGCTAGGTCTTCCAGCTTGATCAAAAATCTTTAACAGTAACTCTTTAGCCATGTCGACTGCTTTACCCATCTTTAGCCCTGCTATCAGCATTTCTAGAAGAGTTCCTAAGGCAAGAGGGTAGGTTCTTTCAACCAGCATTGTAGATATCTGTCCCATTACATGTAGTAACCAAGTGCAGTCCACAAGAATCATTCAATGTCCAAGTTGGTACTTCTTCTCAAGATTGATACTTCCATTGCTCTCTTGTTGGATCTGGTTCAAAAATATTCTGGAGCTCATAAAGCAGCTCTAAATCCTTATCATTGTCTGGATCTTTGTTCTTGAACTTTGCTATGACTAGCTCCCATAGCTTGACTAGATCCTCCATATCAATAGATGCAAACAGATCCACCAGATATAAATAAGCATTTGATCTTCCACCTGCTCTTTGAATCCTCCAATGCCTCTTTCCATCTTCAGTGTAGATATCCCAGCCAAGAATTGGATACCTAGTGGTGATGGGCTCTGAGTACAAAGCATCCTCTAGAGCATCAATTAACATCATCTGATTAAGCTCTTCTTCTGTGAGTCCACCTTCATCTTTAGATGCTTTCAGCCTTTTTGGTGCAGATGAGGAACCTTATTCTTCAGATGGTCTTTTGAAACTTGTAATTGGATCAACAGGTTGTGATCTTCTAGCAAAATCAGCATCTGACATAGGTGTGAAAGTCAGAAATCTTCTTTGGGTTATGTCAGCAAGCTTCTGAAGAGTCTCCCAAGGCAGTTGATTAAGCTGCTTCAGTGTTCTCTTATATTCACCTTGATACTTGATGTATTTGCAGAGATACATCTTTTGCTGACTTTTGTTTGGAGGTTTTGAAGCCTTTTTAATTTCCCTTTGCTGTCTGAATTGGCTCTGTCTTCTACCCAACATCTCACTGAAAAACTGAGCTGCTTCATTAATACTCTTTCCCTGATCTTGTTGCAGCTTCTGTTGTACCTCCTGAGTAGCTTCTACTTTGGCTCTCATTTCATTCCATGATTGCCAATCTTCTTCAATTTTAGCCGTCTTTTTCTGTTCTTTTTTGCAGCTTCTTTCTGCAATTCTTGCTCATCCCATTCTGCTGCTATCTTCCTTGCTGCTTCTTCATTCATCCTTTCAATTTCTTTCTTCTTCTTTGGTACTTCAACCAATTTTCCCTTGCCTTTGTCTTTTGGAGAAATATTTGGTGCTGAGGAGGTTGGTGATGGTGGAATACCTCCTTCTCTGATAGTGACACCTTTTTCTTTAGGCTTGGTTGCTACTGATGTGGTTTTCTTTCTCAGATATAGAACAGGAGGCTTCTTGTAAGTTGGAGAGATAGAAACTGATTTCTTCAAGCTTTGAAGTCCCAAAACTGCATGTGTCTCTCTATTCTCTTCGTCACTGTCTTCATGAGGAGTGGTAGTGATGATAGTAGCCTCTGTTGTTGTGGCTTGTTGTAGTTCAGCAGCTAATTTGAGGATTGGACTTAGTACAGATTGAAGAACTCTAGAAGTATTAACCATAGTACTATCAGTACTAACTACAACAGGGATAGTACTGATAGTGCATGTAGGAGTACTAAGTACGTCTTCTGCATTGATGTTTGCCTAAACTTCTTCTTCTTCATCAATAAAAGGGCTCTGAAAAGTTGGACCACCTTGCCACTGACCAAATTCTCTTCTACTCTGTATGTCAGAACTCTTCCCGTGTTTGGAAGAATTCTCTGTGGAGGTGCTAGAAACTGTGAACTTGGCTTTCCTTTTGAATAATGTAGTAACTGGAGATGTTGTTGCAGTTGGCTTGGATAGAAGTTGAACTTGATGGGCAAGCCTTTTCATCTTAAGAAGCATCCTGGTATGAACTTTGGCAGCAACTTTCTTGTGTTCATCCAGAGCTACCTCCAGTGTATTAACTTTTCTGCATAAGAACCTGTATAATTCCGTCATATCCTTAAGTGAAATGCTGCCCTCACCACTTCCAGCTGTGTGACCTGCTGAGAGAGGTGGGTCATGGGGCAATTGAGATGCACTCCCAGGCCTAGCCTGAGCAGACACCCCCCCCCCCTTTTAAGCCTTTGCCTGGGTCCACCCTATGATTGCTCACTAGGTGTTGGCATGGATTGGGTCTTATTGATGTTACCACTTTCCTCACCAGTTGCTAAGCCTGGTTGAGTAGTGTCAGCCCTCACCATTCTATCTCCTACATCAACTGAGATAGGCTCATCTGGTACAACTTTAGGAGAAGAATGGGGCTGAGCTGTCCCACTCTCATGTCTGGAGTGCCTACTGGTTGATGAAGTTTGTTGATGTGGTGAGGTATCAGGATCTTTGGGTGTGTGTTGGGAGCCACCTGTGCTTGATGGTCCTTCACCCTCTGCAATAAGTATAGTTGGAAATAATGGCACTACAACCCCACTGTATCCTACCACAGCCTTTAACATATTTGAAAACACTTTGGCTGTGAGTACTTTTGATGGATAAATGTTTTTGTGAGGCTGCAAGTTTTGTCTCTAAAGATCCAAAAACATTTGTATAAACCTGGGATACATCAGAAACTTGGTTTTGCTAACTGCATTTTTAACATACCCTCAAATATATAATTTGAAAAGTTGAACACCCTGCCTGTTACAAGGCAGATCAAGGCTGTGGCTATGCTTGTAGGAAAAGCATCCCAGCCAGTCCTTTTGTGACTCAAGCAATGTAAGAGGGTATGAATAAGAAACCTCCATTGTGGGGAAAACTGGCTTTTGTGAAAATTTATAGTTTTGTCATGCCTGTACCCCATCAATGAGAGTTGTTCCAAAATTTCAGTGACTGGCAAAGTGCTAATACCTTCAGCATCTCTAAGATGAAGATGTTCTCTTAGAGAGGCTTCAGTAATAAGATTTTAAGTGCCATCCACTGTGCCAATTAGCTGTTGTACCCCTTCCTAAGTGGTTGAGGCAATTGCAGTTTGCCAAAACTTTCTGACAGGGGTACATAAGATTGTAGGGTTCAAAAGTAAAGCAAACCTGATGCTACTTACATTGCTTGAGTCAGTATTATCTTTAGATTTTACCCATCAGTATTATCTTTAGATTTTGGAAATTATAATACTGAAACCCCAATTTTGAAGGGATTAAATGTGATGACAGACATTTAATCAAGGTCGGCCTTACATGGCCTCTAGTTTGGTGAAAACCAATGATTTCAATGCATAGCACTGCCTGTGATGGATAGTCCCATTAAAAGGGCCTTCCTGACAAGGTTTCCAGCTCGTGGCAGGTGTTGCCTCTAACACAAGTGTTGGATTCACGGTTGCTCGCTGTTCTCTAAGCCAGATGCCCTTAGGCTTGTCCCAGTATCTGTAAACAGATAGAATGGCAAAGAGTGGTGATAACGCTACACGCGTCGTTCGGGGTCAAGGAAACTTCCTTTTCTTCGAGCAAGTTTTATAACACCCTAGGCAGTGAACCTAATCGTTGTAGTGTAGTAATTAGGGTAAGCCACGGGTATTGATATCATTCTCTAGGGGAATAGGAATGCTAGTAAGAAGTTACTACACTAAGGTTAAGGTTGAGGTAGATTATTTTTGTATTTTTATATTTTATGAAATGGAAAGGTATGAATCTCGGGTATTGGATTTGGGGGGGTTGGTATTTCTACCGATTACTCTACTATTATCTAATTATCTAAACTAAGGTTGTGGGAGTCTATGTCTAATTAATGTGTGATCGTATGATAGTTTAAAGATGTGTTTACTTAGGTTGTACTACTCCTTAATTATCTCCTATTGATGGTTGAGTTGTCACGTCCTTATTCTTAGTTGCGTTGTGTGTCTAAAGTTGTAGGGTATGCGTTTCTCCCTAACTCTTTGAACTTACCAAAGGGTCTCGTCTACAAAACCCACTAGGGATGATAAACTCTTACTCTAAGGCACTCTTTGGATAATTTAGCCTACAACTACTCAGGTAATCATATTCTAAGGTTCACAAAGATGAATCAAGCATTAAGTACACAACGAATGACCTATCACATTACTAGATCATTGATCAACTAAGATAAGAAACAACCAATCAATATTCAATAATTAAGTTTCATACTTCCTAAGCAAACACACAAATAAATTAGCCGGACATGGAGAACATGCAAGCATACACACAAATAATCAAAGACATAATTGAATTAATGAAGTAAATACTTATCTTGGTGTAAGATAGGGTTTAAAACCCTAAAATACTGTACAAGACACCTTAGGTTCGGTTTTAGGTTTTTACTCCAAAAGACTCTCCCTAAAACTGAAAAATTCGGATTCTATATATAAGATTACATATGCGACGGCGTCACCTTATGTTTCGTGACGCCGTCGTGTCGCCGTCATTAGGGTTTCGTCTTGGCCATGTTAACCTTGCGACGGCGTCACCTTATGTCCGTGACGCCGTCCTCTTCAGCTTCTGACGTCGTCTGGATTGCATCTAGGCCGTCTAAGTAGCGACAGCCTACTCTTTTACAACTGGACGTCGTCTCTTGAAAATACGAGTTTTGGGTTCTGTCCCGTCACAAAAATCCTCGGATGGCGTCGCAATTAGCACCTGACGCCGTCGCCTTCTAATTTCAGCAACTGTGAGTGTCTCGATTCTGACTTTGGCCATTTTCTTCATATATTCGCGCCTTTTTGTCCAAATAAGTGCCATTCCAGCATTTTGCCTTCACGAGACCTAAAAAGTGAAAAGGAACGATATTAAGCAATAACGGATACAAAAGTGATCAAATAAGGGCTAAAACGACCCCTCAAAATGGTTCCTTTTAAAACCTTATCAAATATCCCTACACTTGTTATTTGCTTATCCTCAAGCAAATGTGCTTTTAGCCAATTAATTTATAAGTTAGGGGTCATGAAGCATTAATTCAAAACGGTTCACAACACATATAAGCCCCAAAAAGTCATAACAAGCACGAAAATTACATACTAGCACCTCACATGGGGTGTTTGGAAACTCACATCTCTCTCGGGTGTATATATGAAATATAACAAATAGGAAATGGAAGATAAACACTCATTAACCGATCCTAGTACATAGATTACCATAAGCTTGAGAATAGATCAAACCTCCATCGCTTTGGCGTAAGCACCTAGGAAAGACTATCAAAGAGGTCTTTTAAAGGGTTGTAATGTTAGGCTTACGGTAGGGAAGTAAGGGTTTGGTGGGATAGGCTATTTAGTGGTGGCAAGTCAAAAATCTCTATGTTAAATGCATACGAAGAATGGCGTTGCTAAGCCAAGACTCGACACTCTAAAACTCTAGGTAACGGAAATAAACAAACATAAATTTAAAGGATAGATGTAGGATGGTAGCCCGTATTATTTTATTTTTTTTTTCTATTTTTTTCGATTTTTTTTTTTTTTTTTTTTTTACTCTATATATTTTTTTTCTTTTCTCTTTTTCTATTTTTTTTCGATTTTTTTTTTTATACACTTTTACTCTACCATCCTCTACGATAACATCAAAATAATAGGGATTTAAAGGCATATCCCTACACTTGAGTTTTTATTACTCTAACACTAATTTGACCCGAATTGAAAAGATCAAAACACTTGGGGTACATTATTACGCAAACAAAGGGAATTTGAATTTATCATTCCCTTCCCGTCATTTCATAAACTTTATCTTTTCCCATGAATCCCAATCGTCCCAAAACTGTATACAAAGGATATGACTCGACTTAGCAACTTATGCAAGCAACTAGATAATTGAACAAAGGTTTTAGGGTGATAACAAACATTTGCACTAAAAGTGAGTGCATAAGGGGTAGGCTAAGGCGATTTGGGTGTATATTTGGTGGTGGGGTGTAAACAATGCTCTTCATTGATATTCCGGAAAAACCGAAACATCACGAGAACCGCGAAAAGGATAGGCTCTGAGGGGTTAACTAGGGGTATCGTGTACTAAAGATGAGTACAACGCAAAGGGTGTGGGGGAATTACTCAACCGATGTGGAAGAAGTAATTATATTACGGGTATCAAACAAGGGTTATCCTAATGCCTCTTATCATTTAGTTATTCCTAACTACACAAGTGTAGCCTCACTTGCGATCTCGGAATGCATCACAAAACAAGTTCTAGAATCTAATATACTACCGGTTCACACTCTAAGCATTGAAGATGAATGCTTTAATTCCTACTAATCTAAGGGCGATCCTCACATTTTGGTGGAATTTGGGTGGTAAAGGGTTTTGTGCTAGTCATATAACTTCCTATCCGTGAGACGCTTTTGTTAAGACCAATGGCCCACTCTTATATGTCATGAAAAATTTTAAATTTGGTGCCAAAATTACCCTAACCGACATTTTCTCATGGTTTATTACACAAATACAATTGGACAAAGCAAATAGTCAAGGATAAGCATAGTTTCAAAGTTCCCGTTTTATTTTCCCTCCCTACACTTAAACTGAACATTGCCCCCAATGTTCCCCGAAAGTATCAAAGTTATGATAATGGAAGGTAATTAAAAACGAAAGAAACTAATACTCCCCTGATTAGCTCGGTAGGATCCGTGTAAAGTGGTGGTTAAATCCTTTTCAAGAAGAATTATTACGTGAAAAGCTCCTTCCGATCTTATGTAACTTCTTCTTGACAAACTAAACCTACACACTTGAAGAAAACAAACGAAACCTTCGCGTAAAATCGGCGGTAATACTAAATATAAGAGTCGATTTAAACTAGGATATAATGCTTGTGGAATGGATGTTTACAGAATTTCTAAGAAAATTAAGACCTGGGAAATTCCAAAAATTTATAAGTAGCTCAGAAAATGAGAAAAAAAGTAATCTGATGTTTTTACTCCTTCCTGACGCCGTCAGGTTGCAATCCTGACGCCGTCAGGTTATCCTGACAAAAACTGGTCTGCGATTTTCTGGAAAAAATTCTGGAAAATTTACATCTTTAGAATCTGGAAAAATTTCTGCAAAACATCCATTATGACTCGATACAAGCATTTGACTCTAACAAACACACATATATATCTTTCAAATAATTGTAATTCTCATGTTCACGTTTCTTTTGAAAACGTGTGTAATCCTCCCTACACTTATCCCTTATGTAAAATACCTTTATATGTAATTAAGATGAGGTTAAAGACAAAATAAAGCATTTTTACAAATTCAAACATGAGAATAAACAATTAATAAAAGACATACGACACACAAATGAAAATGAAAAACAAATACACATGGGTTGCCTCCCAAGAAGCGCTTGTTTTTTATCGAGTCCCGAGCCTGACTCTACCCTTATTTAACAGATAAAGGGGAAGTTTTTCCTACACTTAAGTTTAAGTGCGGGTGATAGTAACAATACACACCCTTAGGGTGGAAATTTGCTACGTGAGGAGAGGGTGATGGGTGATTTATATGCTCAAAGGAGTGTGCTCCATTCATTATAACCTTACCTAAGTCTATTGGTGTAGTGGGTGAATCAAATCTCCCTCCTAAAAATGGATCATCTTCTATTAACTTCAAAAGATTCTTAGTTAAGGATCCATCTTGACCTAATAAACCCGGTTTAAACCCATAGTGTTTCTTGTTATCAACCATGAATGGGTGATATAAGTGTGTAAGGTCATGGGTTACTCCTATATTAGCTTCCACTCTACATGGCCTAGACTCTACCACTTTTATCAAGCAACTACCCGGACTATCTATTTTGATGGGTGGATTGGGGCCTAATTCAATTCCAAGATTCACATCTAAAGACGGAAAATTGGGTAAGGTTTTTGGTTGAGGCTCCGGTTCATCAAAATTAGGAACTTCCCTAGGACTAAGAGAAAGTTCATCACTACAAGCGTTCAAACCCACATCCACTACTTGTGTTCGGTCCAAAGGTTCTACCTTTATTGGGGTTCCTATAGTTTCTTTTACTACTTCCGGGTAAGTCATAGGCAGTGTGTGTTTCTCAAGTGATGGTAGGACTTGTGGGTTATCCGATGGGATTGGATTTTCTACTCTATCCTCCATCTTATCAAGATCACCTATGTATTCATTTTGTATTGTGGTAGCGCCTAACCATGACATGCACCTTGGTACCTCAACTCTAATCATCTCCTTCCTAAACAACCTTTCCGACCGAAGTTTCCAAATTGAAAATAGGTCTAAAGATTCGTTTTTTGGGTCCCATGTTCCACTTCTAAATTGGGCGTGAATCTCAAAGGTTTCCCATGCAATTCGAACACCACGTCCCCAAATATCCCCATCCGCTACATAGTCAAGTCTCCTTTGAGTTTCGTGGGCGATACGAGTGTAAAAGAATTGTAGTGGAAACAGTAAATCAATACCATGATAAAGGACTTTTTGTAATAAATATTTAATTCGAGTCCACGCCTCAGGAAAGGATTCATCATGATGTTGCTGGAACCTCAAGATCTCATTTTGGAGTGGAAGGGGTAAATTATGTAGTAGATTTCGTTGATTGGGTGAAAGTTTTGGCAGATTCGCGTTCTCCATAACGGCTAACGGAATAGTCAATGAAAATGGTTATGAACAAAGGTCACGAAGAAGGGGGATAGACTACGAGGAAGCTAAAAATGAGAAAAAAAGTTTACTTGATAGGAATCAAGCAAAGAAACCTAAACGAGGTGGACTACTGACTAGCTATTCTATTCCCCGGCAGCGGCGCCAAAAACTTGATAACGCTACACGCGTCGTTCAGGGTCAAGGAAACTTCCTTTTCTTCGAGCAAGTTTTATAACACCCTAGGGAGTGAACCTAATCGTTGTAGTGTAGTAATTAGGGTAAGCCACGGGTATTGATATCGTTCTCTAGGGGAATAGGAATGCTAGTAAGAAGTTACTACGCTAAGGTTAAGGTTGAGAAAGATTATTTTTGTATTTTTATATTTTATGAAATGGAAAGGTACGAATCTCGGGTATTGGATTTGGGGGGGTTGGTATTTCTACCGATTACTCTACTATTATCTAATTATCTAAACTAAGGTTGTGGGAGTCTATGTCTAATTAATGTGTGCTCATATGATAGTTTAAAGATGTGTTTACTTAGGTTGTACTACTCCTTAATTATCTCCTATTGATGGTTGAGTTGTCACGTCCTTATTCTTAGTTGCGTTGTGTGTCTAAAGTTGTAGGGTATGCGTTTCTCCCTAACTCTTTGAACTTACCAAAGGGTCTCGTCTACAAAACCCACTAGGGATGATAAACTCTTACTCTAAGGCACTCTTTGGATAATTTAGCCTACAACTACTCAGGTAATCATATTCTATGGTTCACAAAGATGAATCAAGCATTAAGTACGAAACGAATGACCTATCGCATTACTAGATCATTGATCAACTAAGATAAGAAACAACCAATCAATATTCAATAATTAAGTTTCATACTTCCTAAGCAAACACACAAATAAATTAGCCGGACATGGAGAACATGCAAGCATACACAAAAATAATCAAAGACATAATTGAATTAATGAAGTAAATACTTATCTTGGTGTAAGATAGGGTTTAAAACCCTAAAATACTGTACAAGACACCTTAGGTTCGGTTTTAGGTTTTTACTCCAAAAGACTCTCCCTAAAACTGAAAAATTCGGATTCTATATATAAGATTACATATGCGACGGCGTCACCTTATGTTTCGTGATGCCATCGTGTCGCCGTCATTAGGGTTTCGTCTTGGCCATGTTAACCTTGCGACGGCGTCACCTTATGTCCGTGACGCCGTCCTCTTCAGCTTCTGACGTCGTCTGGATTGCATCTAGGCCGTATGAGTAGCGACGGCCTACTCTTTTACAACTGGACGTCGTTTCTTGAAAATACGAGTTTTAGGTTCTGTCCCGTCACAAAAATCCTCGGACGGTGTCGCAATTAGCACCTGACGCCGTCGCCTTCTAATTTCAGCAACTGTGAGTGTCTCGATTCTGACTTTGGCCATTTTCTTCATATATTCGCGCCTTTTCGTCCAAATAAGTGCCATTCCAGTATTTTGCCTTCACGAGACCTAAAAAGTGAAAAGGAATGATATTAAGCAATAACGGATACAAAAATGATCAAATAAGGGCTAAAACGACCCCTCAAAATGGTACCTTTTAAAACCTTATCAAGTGGGTTAGTGCATAATGAACCTGACTAACTGAAATCATCAACTCATGTTCTTTTATACCACAGGATGCCACATATTGCTTTGGCATCACAAAGTCCAGTGTTACTGCAAGTTTCAACATGTGATTGCATTAGAATGAGCATAATAGAGGAAATCACACTTGCTACAATAGTTAGTCACCAAACCACATCCATACTGCTTGTGTTATACCTGAAAAGTTAGTCTAAAGCCAAGAAAACACAATCTAAGACATTTTCTTGCCAATCCGTATTAACTTTACACAATCAGTATTAACTAGATAACAATCAGTACTAACCACCAGTTTACAAAACTTTACAAAATAGAGAGAGATAAGACATATTATGGATGAAGCATTCCAATACTGGTGACCAAGTACTGAAACCTTCCCAAATCAAATGCTTTAGTTAAAAGATCTGCAACATTAAACTCAGTATCAATCCTTTCAACCTGAATTAATTTCTTTTCATTACAGTCTCTTATAAAATGATGTCTTAACTCAATATGTTTAGTTTTAGAGTGAAAAACTGGATTTTTTATAATGCAAATAGTACTGTTGTTATCAACATAAATGACAGTGCCCATGAAATTATACCCATAATCAAGCATCTGATTCTGAATCCAGAGAACTTGACCACAGCAACTTGCAGCAGCTACATACTCAGCCTCAGTTGTAGAGTTTGCCACAATACTCTGCTTCTTGCACTGCCATGAAATCAACCCGTCACCAAGAAACTGACATCCTCCAGTGGTTGACTTCCTATCAAGACTTGCCCCAGCATAATCACTGTCTGAGTAAGCTACTAGATCAAAAGGAGAGTCCTTAGGATACCAAAGGCCCAGTTGAGCATGGCCTTTCAGATATCTAAAGATTCTTTTAACAGCATGCAAGTGAGAAAGCTTAGGAGAGACTTGAAATCTTGCACATGCACACACAACAAACATAATATCTGGTCTGGAGGCAGTCAAGTACATCAATGAACCAATTAATGACCTGTAGAGATGCTGATCAACTTCTTCACCATCAGCATCTGGAAGTAATGGCTTGTTGTGCTCCATAGGAGTGCTTGCAATCTTTGTATGTTCATAGCCAAACTTCACCAAAATCTCCTTGACATATTTATCCTGACTAATAAATATGCCATCTGACTTCTGCTTGACCTGTAGCCCAAGAAAGAAGGTGAGTTCTCCCATTGAACTCATCTGAAACCTATCATGCATCAATTTTTCAAACTCTCTGCATAAATCCTGCTTGGTTGAGCCAAAAATAATGTCATCTACATAAATCTGCACCAACAGGATATCATTCTTCACATTCTTGATGAATAGAGTCTGATCAATCTTCCCTCTTCTGAAGCCATTGTCCAAAAGATACTTGGCTAAAGTTTCATACCAAGCTCTTGGAGCCTGATGCAGACCATAGAGTGCCTTTGGAACCTTGTAAACTTTGTCAGGAAAGTTGGGATCTTCAAAGCCAGGAGGTTGACAGACATATACCTCCTCTTCAATCTTTCCATAAAGGAAAGCACTCTTCACATCCATCTGGTATACTGTGAAGTCTTTATATGATGCATAGGCCAGGAATTATGTATACCCTTGAGCCACCAGTCTAGCCTAGTTCCTTATTACCACACCCCTTTCATTCTTCTTGTTTCTGAAAACCCATTTAGTACCAATTGCTCTCTTGCCATCAGGGAGATCCACCAGAACCCATACATTTTGAAGCTTGAACTGAAGAAGCTCCTCTTGCATTGCTTCTACCCAGGATTCATCTTCAAGAGCTTTGTAGACTTTCTTTGGTTCTGCTTGGGAAACAAAACAGGCAAAGAGACATGACTGTGAGGCACCATGATTTCTTTCTTCATAAATGGCACTGAAGAATCCAGTCTCACTATGCTGAACTTAAGATCTTGTAGTTCTTTCAGCATTGACATCCCCAATGACATTCTCCAAATGATGATCCTGATTGATTCTTCTATGTGGTGTAGCAGGAACAACATAATATGAAGCTATATTTGTTAAATCAATCTCATCAGCTTCACCATGGGGATCAGGAACCTCTGTATTAACTGATGGAATGGAAGGGGAACCATCAGTACTAAGTTCTGGCTCATCAGTACTAACTTGTGGCTTGTCAGTATTAACCACATTTGTACTGATCACTTGAGGTTCTATCACTGTGTCATCTACATTTGTCACCCCTCCTTCAGTGGTCTGTAAAGGCTGATCATCTTCTTTGTTTGACTCCCCTGAAGAAGTGCTTCCAGCAAAACTATCTTTCCAAATGGGCAACAGGATACAGTCATCTTCATCATCAGAATCTGCATCAGGACCTTGCTTTTCTCCTGCAACGTTGTTAGAATCTACAGAAACAGGCACATAATTCATAGTTCTGTTAGCATATCAATATCAAAAATCCATTTTGGTCCTTGACCCTCATCACTAGGTTTGTCCTCAAGAAACTCTATGTGCAGATTCTCCTCTATCCTTCTGGTTCTAGAATTATAAACCCTAAAGGCTTTACTATTCAATGAGTAGCCAACCAGCCACTATTAGATTTTCCATCAGACTTACCTAACTGGTCAATGGTATTGAGAATAGAGACATGACACCCAAAAGGTTTAAGAAAGTCTAGAGTGGGCTTTCTACCTAAAAATAGCTCATAGGGAGTCATGCCATGAGGATTTACTACTAGTTCCCTATTCTGGACATAACAAGCAGTGTTAACTGCCTCAGCCCAAAAGGTTGTGGGTAACTTAGAATCTGCTAACATAGTCCTAGCAGCCTCTATCAATGTCCTATTTCTCCTTTCAGCAACCCCATTCTGCTGAGGAGACCTAGCTACACTGTATTGTCTCTTAATACCCTTAAGTTGACAAAAATCATTCATCACTTGGTTCTTAAACTTTGTCCCATTATAACACCTAATGATTTTAACTTTCTTATCAGTAAGGTTCTCTACTGCAGTTATGTATGACTTAAGGATTTCACTGGTCTCATCCTTAGTGTTCAAAAAGAAAACCCAAGTAAACCTGGTAAAATCATCAGTTACAAACAAACAATACTTCTTAAAATTCAGGCTGCTAACATTAGTGGGGCCGAATAAGTCCATGTGCAGCATGTGAAGTGGTTGGGTGATAGAGTTAAAAACCTTGGCCTTACAAGAGGCTCTATGTTGCTTCCCTTTGAGGTAAGCACTACAGGTCTATTTATTTTCAAATCATTTTGATGGTAAACCTCTTACAAGGTTTTTTTAGCTAAAAGATTTATTACCTTAAAGTTCACATGACCTAGCCTTCTATGCCATAACATAGATTCATCCAAAGAAGCTGTAGCAACTAAACATGTAAGATTATCTTTGGGCACTATGTTTTTCATATTGACACTGTAAAGATTGCTTTTCCTAGGAAACTTAAGTAATACCTCATCATCACTAGGCAACTTAAAATTAGGAGATAAAACCAAGCAATCAGTATATGTGAACAGAACAAAATTCTTCTTGTCACACATTTGTAACACGCTGAACATATTGTATTTGAGTTCTTTCACATAGAACACATCTTCAAAGTCCAAATTACCAGTCTTGATTGTGCCTTTACCGGTAATTCTTCCACCAATACCACCTCCAAAAGAAACATATCATCCATTCAAATCAGTGAAGTCTGAAAGGTAAAATAGATTTCCAGTCATGTGCCTGGAACACCCACTGTCTGAATATTCAAGATCATCATTTTTATTGTTGGAATGTTCCTGCACATAAAATAAAGGAAATTAGTTCTTTTGGGGACCCAAGCCATTACTGACTTGGATCTGCCTCGTGCATCAATGTAGTTATATTTTTGAAGAGTAACTGATGCACTATTGGGTTGAGTGGCCTTTCTGACCCAACAAGCTGAGGGCTTAACAGCATGACCCTTGATTCCCCCAGCAGCACTTACCTTTGAGCCATTATTTTTCATTTTAGGCTTAAAAGTCTTAACTTTTGACCTATCAGTATTAACTTTTGGCTTAAAAGTATTAACTCTTCCCTTATCAGTATTAAGTGTTGGCACAAAAGTATTAACCTTTTTCCTGTAAAACTTGATCTGTGCATCATAGGATTTGAAGGTTTGTGCTGCTTTAGCATTAAAGAGCCTTGGTGAAGTAGATGGTGACTTTGAAAACTTTCTTTTGGGTCTTTCACCAAATACTTTGGGTTGGGGTCTAGCAGTATTAACTGGCTTTGAGTTATTCAAAGATTTTATGCCAGTTTTAAGAAGAACTGCTCTTGGGGTCATGAAGGGTTGGGTTCTACATTGATCCTGCAGATGAGAAAAACTTCCACACACAAAGCAAGACTTATTATACATGACAAATTCATCTCCTAGTTGCTCAGATTTTAACTGATTCTAGTTTCTTTGATTACCTCTAGGAGTAGATGGCGTGTTTCTATACATCTCAACATATTTTATAGGCTTCCTAACAGGTTTGTCAATTGGTCTTACAGGTTTAGGGGCTTGTTCTTGCTTTTGTTTACTATACTCTACATTTGCCTTTGTATTTTCAGATACAGACACCTCAGGTAAGGAGGTGTCACTGGCACTTTCAAACACTTCATCAGACTTTTCAGAGAACATACTTTTGATTATGGGGCCTGGGACAAATGTGGTTCCTGAAAGTCTTTTAATCTAGTGTGTGCTAGATCTAACCCAGGAGGTGAAGGAATACCCCTGAATGGTGGTTGTGTTGTCTTATAATTAGGTGGTGATGACTTATAACCCATACCAGATGTGGCTTTGCCGATTATGGCTTTTTCAAGGTATTTATCAACTCTCTCAGAGTTACAATGGTGTGTGTCCTTAAGTTGCTCAACACTTAGTTCTATATTGTCTTTAATTTTAGTAACTTTCTCCAATTCCTCTTTTAACACACTTATGGTAGTATCTTTAAAAGAAATTTCCCTATTAAGGACAGCAGTTGCATCATTATACAAAGACTCATTTTCCTTAAAATGCTTAACTTGTTTTTCTAAGACTGCTAAACCTCTCTTATGATTTGTTAAGTTATAGTTAGCTTCAGAAAGTTCTTTAGACACATTATCAAATCTGTCTTTTAACTCTAAATATTTGCTTAGTGGAATACATGTATCTGAGCAGTTTGCTTCAGTGAGTACCTCAGATACCAAAGCTATGTTGATAGGACTTTCTTCTTCATCAGCCATAAAGCTCCAATCATATCCAGCACCATCAATAGCCACCATTACTTTTGAAGATGAGTGGTCAGCATCACCATTCTTCCCTTTGTTCCTAGGGCTCCTGCATTCCCTAGCAAAATGCCCAAGCTTGCCACAGTTGTAGCATTCAACCTTTCCCTTGTCAAACCCAGCAACATCTGCATCATGGATCTTAATCTGCCTTCCAGTTTTCTTCATGAACCTTTTTGCCCTCATGCTGATTAGGGCAATGTTCCATTTGATGTCCATCTCCTCCATGTCATCTTCATGAATTTGTCTCAAATCATCATGAGTGATTTGGGATCCATGACTCTGTTCAGCTATGAAAGCATAGATTGTGCCTTCATTGATGCCTGCTGCAGTGGTTACAGGACCATCAGTATTAACATTAGTACTAGGAGTACTAACATCAAAACTGTCTGTATCATTGCTGGTGATAGGGTGAGCCACAAATGCAATGTTATGAGACCCAGAACTGGAAGATGTAGCTGCTTTTCTTTTCATGTCTTGTTCAATCACCTTAAAGCTATTGAACAGATTGTCCAACTTCATGGTTTCAAAATCTGGCTTGTTCTTCCATACAATGACATGAGTGTCCCATTTTGGTGATGGAAGACTTCTAACAAACCTGAGGTTGACATCTTCCATGGAGAACTCCACATCCAATACTGCTAGTTGACTAACAAGTTTTTGAAGCCTATTATAAACTGAGTTAATGGACTCAGTTGCACCAGCAGTGAAGTTTTAAAATTCTTGCTTCAAAAGAGTCTTCTGTGTTTTCTTGGTGACAGAATCTCCACCAAATCTGGTTTCAATGGCTTTTAACAAACTCTGAGCATCTTTGTGTTTGTTAAAGGTGAGTTGGTGATCATCAGGTATTGCCATAAGTAAAAGACTTCTGGCCTTGAGATCATTGCATCTTAGAGCCAATTCTTCATTAGTGATCGGAGCACCTCTTTCTTTAGTAATGGTCTTACCAGCAACTTCTTCAGTGACAGTGGATTTGTAAGAGTCTCCATAGAGCACAATGTTCCACCGCTTGAAATCAAGTACCAATAAGTACTGCTCTATGCGCATTCTCCAGAGTTCATATTCATGTGGCTGCAGCTTAGGAACTCTGTTAATAGCATTGGATTGCATTGATTCGAAATCCATTTCTTCAGATTTGTCAACACGGGATCTTCTAAAAACAAAGCTTCAGGACACAAGCTCTGATACCACTTGTGAAGTCCCAAACCTTGGATCTAGAACACTTAGCTTGTAAACGTGTTGGTTGCCTTGGAAGGATCCAAAACAACAATGAGAAACTTTGTTGTAGATACACACAAGTATGCGGAATCTACTTGAATGTACTTTAGAAGATTAATGCAAAACAATATAACACCAAAAGCTTCAATATTATTAAGCAATAATACGATTACTCTCCTAGTACTAGGGTTTACAACCTTGAAGCTCTACTTTAAGACGACTAAAATGTATGTATGTGATGTCTATGTTTAACCTAGCTGAGATCTCCTTTTATACACTAAGGAGATCCCTTCAGAAGAAATTAAGCATTAAGTATATCATATCTTCTATTGGAATAGAAGATATATTGTTACAACTCTTTCACGACATTTCATACTTAGATCAGTACAAACTCCAACACTATCAGTACTAACATTTGAACTATCAGTACTAACTAGTAAATACTCATCAATTAACACTATCAGTACTAACTCTACTGAAATAAGTATTAACTCCCAAAACGCGTATTTCCCAACAAATTATTATATGAATGAATAACAAATACCAAGTATCTTTATTCATCATAAAGTAAAAGTTGTCTTTCAATCTCAATTATCCAAATACTAAAACAGATATGCATGAAACTAATTTTAGTAAGTTGAAGCCTAATGTTTCCAACATTCTCAATCTTTCTTTAAAAGAAAAACTAAATAGTCATTTGAGTAAACTTTCCGAATTCTTATTTCAAAATATCACTTATAGTGTGGGATTTGAAATATAAGATGCGTGTCTTATCTCATATGCTCATACTATTGCAAGAGTTAAAATATGGAGATGTCGCCCTACCTTGCATGACGTATTAGAAATCAACGACATACTGACAGTCATCTTTACAGTTTCTAAAAGTGTAAAGTATTCTCATTCATTAATGTGTAACGCAACAACGCTCTATGTTGAGCATAGCTAGTTAGCAGATTTATCATAAATGATAAAATTCTACTACAACTAGTATTAATAATCCTCTAGCATCATTTGTACTTATACAACACTATGCTTTATAATTCGTAAACATCTATATTAACAATAATCTAAACTCCCTCAATTAGATATTGTTGTTGTCAACTCATTTTGTTTGTTTTTTTTTTTTTTTGGGTAAAGGGTTTCCCCGGTAAATTGTATTACACCAAAAAGTCGTTGAAGTACAATGGATGCAGGTGATATCCTACGTCACAGCCCGCTACATAGGCAACAATCACGCACCAAAAGTGCAACAAACAGAAAACCTAACATAATAGTGACATGCCACTATTATGAACTAACAATGAAGAAGAAACACAACTTCTTCATACGAACAATACACATAAATCCCCCGTCAACGTAGGAACTTCCAAATGCACGAAAACCCCTCGCCCCATGTTAGCAATTAATAAACCTTGATCTTACTGAGTTTTCGATAGCAACTTCCAATAGCATGTGCACATAATCACACAATGCAGCTTCCATCTAGCTTCCAAGTATGACACTATTCTTCACACTACAGATCTTGTCATCACACTTCTTAAATTCCATGTCAATACAGAAGCTTCCAAATGCACGAAAACCCGTCGCCCCATATTGGCAATAAAATGAAACATTGATCTTGTTGAGTTTTCAGTTGCAACTTCCAAATATCCAAATGTGTGTTTGCATAAAAGCTCACACACTACTTCCATATGATAACAACCACGCATTTTTGAGCATAAACTCGAACATCTAAGTTAATAAATCCATTAATGAACAATGTATGGTTTTCGCCTAGCCGTCGAAACAATCAGCAACATCACCATCAAACAAAACAACACTTCCAACATGATGCATGAGCAACAAAGAAGACAAGATAAAGATATATCGTCACCATGTACCATAATAAATCCCTAGAATTAGGGTTTCGTCCAATCGTCAAAGCACTCATGTAACCACCCAGATCCGAACACTACACGAAATAGTATACGACCTAGGTTAAAATGCCTCCAAGGTAAACATACCCTAACAACAACGAAAGGAACCCATTCAAAACCCTTGTATAAGGTATCGATTATTCCAATCATGGCCAAATCGTTGTGATAGGGATGAGCCATATCATCCATGTAGTCCATCCATGAAACCAGCAAAAAAAAACCCTAAACAAGGTTTACTTCCTTCAACGATTCCATTACTTACAGTAATCGTTCAACATCATGACCCCATGAAAACAAAAACCACAAGATCGAAACCCTAGAAGATGTAGAACAATAAAATTATAGAGGTTTCGACCTAAAAACCCTAAAAATCAGAAACCCTAAATAAAATAGGCCTTGATCTTGACCGGAAAAAGATAAGAGTGATGGCCAGGATTAGGGTTTTCTCTCCCCATACTATGTGACGATTTCCAATAGATGAAACATTGATAGAAACACGCCATCTCTATGAAACACAGCCCTAAGAAAACGATTGCATACCATAATAGGTAGAGAGGCGTTTTTTAGAGATGTTTGGCTGTCAAAGAGTGATAGAGGCGGCGGCCGGAAATCCCCATCATCAACTCATTTTGTTCTTATACAAAAGAAACAACTAGTCTTATACACAATATAATATATATATATATATATATATATATATATATATATATATATATATATATATATATATATATATATATATACATGATAAATCCTTAGTTAAAACATAAGGTATTCTTATTATTACACCCTATTTACTCTAAAATATTCGTGTTTTCATCAACTATATACCAGAAGAATCACTTAATAATATAATGATAGTGATACTTAAAAAATAAATAAATCAAGATGTGGATTTTCTTACATTTTGTCTAATTGCAAAATGAGCTGGAGATTATGACATTAACTACACCATGATCAACCATGATGTATATATGATAATCATGTTCTACAACTACATTTAAAAATAGAAAGACTAAAAGACACGATCAACATTCAACACTATTAAATTATAAGATGCAAGGTATCCAATGAAAACTATTGCATGTGATTAGCTTATTCTATTAATCTTTATAATACTTGCTATCTTTATATACCGGTTTAATTGTTTTTGCATCAATCTTTTCTAAAGTAAATCTTCTTTGAATACAGGACAACTTATGTCAAAAAGTATAAAATTTAGGATATGCCCCCATATATTTGTATTGAGGCTTCGGAGTTTTCACTTTATATTCTCAAAATACATCGTTGTGGTTACTGATGTTCTGCAACTAGGGTGCAAGAATTTATCGTCCTACATCACATGAATAAGAAGCACAGTATAACATGTATAGTTAGATACGATGATTCTCAAGTCATCATTGTTTTACATGATTAAAGTCTAATACAGAAAATAAAATTAATTATTAAGACATCTTTAAGTTACTAAGACACGTTCTCGCAAGTTGATTGTTCACTTTTATTACTCCTTTAGTCCCATACTATGTCCATGTTCTCAATTAAGGTTAACCCAAGTTATCTGTATACTACTAAAAATAGAATAAAATATACTCTAGTTGGAAGAAGAAGTCATTATCGAAGTTATTAACTAATTAATGATGGATAAAACTGTTATTAAACCGTGATGATCATGTTTTTCTTAAACTGTTTGGTTTTTGTCAGCTGACAATTACTTTGAGACGTAGAGAATAAGATTTTTAGTGAAGATTGAATTAAAATGTTAATTATTTAGATGCAAGTCAGGAAAGTTGTATGTCGGCACGTTATTATAAAAAAAATAACCGTATACAATTCTAAGTTCAAACACAATTACAATAGACTTTGTTTTTTATTTGGTAATCATAACGTTTGTTTATACTAGTTATTAACCAATGAGAATATGCCTCATTTCTTATCATTTAATAAATTTTTTTGAAATAATTTTTAATTATTATTTTTCTTGGAATCAGAAAAACTATAGCGGAAAGCAAACCTGGGGCTTTTAGGAACCCAGCAGGTTGAAGTTATCATGATTAGAACCCAAACCCCCTTTAAATTATAGCACTTAGCCACCTATTCTCTAAGTGTACATTCTTTGTAATAACAAATCCAAACTATCTTCGTCGTGTAATAAGTGTTCACACATATTTAGAAAAAAGTAGAACTTTTTCACTTTTATCCAATAAAATCTCACTTTTACTTTTTAGAAGTTTGTGGATTGGTTGAAATTTAGTATTAGACGCTTATCATGAGACACACGAGAATAGTAAGGTAAACACTTGTTATAAGACCGAGGGAGTTTTACATTTACCCAAAACGTGAGAAATGATCAATGATTTCTTTTTGGGAAAATAGCTAGAATTTTCTTGAATTGAGGTATCAACATAAATTAGATACCACAAAAGTACAAGCTCATGAAGTGAGATTTTGTCGTAGATCTTTCATTTTCAAAAACTTATTAGAACTGCACTCAAGGGTTTGCGTATGAATGTGAGAAAGGGAAAAAGTCAGAGGGAATACAAAAACATGTGAATAGATTCCTCTAATCAGTTGTTAATTACTTAACTAATATTAATATATTTGCCAGCTATCGATGGAACATTATTTATTTCTCATCTCGCAGTTGACATTAATTAGATGCTAATTTGTTTTTGATATCAATTATTAAGACCTACCACTTCTTTTGTGATTCATGAAAGAATATGAAATGAGTATTGAGATACTTCATATCTTATAAAGTCTCTGTAGACATTATTAAGCCCCATTATTTATTTAAAAGTATCAATTTTGGATACCTGTATAATATTCACAAGAGGGCCAAGTTATTCCCTAGTCATGTTAAAAATTTCAATGTTGTATTTAATTGATCGTAGTCCTTGATTACTTGATTAATAAAATTTATAAGTGTTTATCATGAATGCATTAAAAGTACATCTAAACTCATCAGCACACAAGTCATCCATCAATTTTTTCATTATTAAAATTCATAGATGTTTGTCATGATAAAACATGGTATTTAAAAGTTTTTTGTTTCAATTATGTTGATTCCTTCATGATTTATTTTTTCTTCCCAAAGTCTATAGATTCAGTAACATTTATTCCGGGTCATCTTGTATAATAGTAGTTGAGTTTACTAAATCCTCCTTACATGCTCAACAAAAGATCTATCGCAACATGGAGCTTGTCTCTTTACACTCACTTTGACCAGAAACATTATAGGCTTGATCACAGTTAGATTATTATGATTACATAATATATTGAATTTGAATCAAATGTGAAAATGGCAACATGCAATTGATTGCAAGACTTGCAACCAATTTTAAGATGTTAGCGTTATATATAGGTTTAATAATATCTACCACAAATAAATTTCAGCAGTACTAGTAGTAATGAAAGGTTTCTAATAAAGTTCCTTTCAACTCTAGTGAGACCAAATGTAATTTCAGAAGCATGTGCACTTCTGGTAATTTACCCTTTGATTTAATAATCCATAACCTTCATTGCTCTAGAAAAAAGTTGAGATTAGCGACGTAAAACACGACAAACAATGTATATGATATAGATTGTGATCGAGTGGGGGGGTTGTGTAACGGCTTAACACGGGTTATGGCTGAAACAGGTTTCGTACATGTCAGCCTGAAAAGATTTTTTTTTTTTTTTTTTTTTTTTGGTCAACATTTGAACCTTTTGATTGAACATTAGTACATTTCAACCAATCGCAACCCATTTCGTTTTAAGCAACTTTTTTCATTTACCAGTTGGCCCATTAAATTAAAGTTAAAACATAACACAGATAATATAAATTTATATTTGTCAAGAGATACCTAAGGCTTAACTGACAACTCAAAGAACACAAGGTGATTGGCCAGCAATAACATCTTAGCAACGATTGAAAAGTGTGGGGTGATCAAACAAATTGCCAACTTGTGTTGAGAAGTTCTAATATCTTTCACATGTTGAACCTTCTGCACGTGAAACACCAATCCATATTTTCTTCTCTCCTTGAATCAAATAATCTCCAGAGTATGCTATACTTTCGCTTGGTGCATCCTACAAAGTAGAAAGAATCTCATCCTAGAGTATGAATGATGGATTTATTATACAAATATCGCCAACAAAATGTGTCTATGTGTAATTCGGCACCATATACTACTGTGGCAATTTGAATTATTTACTTATATATGGGGTATTCAGGTTATGTTTTATTTTTAATTGGTAGAATTAAAAGATCATCTTAACAGGAAAGAGATCAAACAGGTTGAAGGTCACCCAAAATGTATTTTTAATGCATAAAATGATATATATTTTTGATAATAATATTAGAGACACTAACTATTTACTAAGTAATTGGACTAAAAATGTTTCGGGTCAGCCATCAGCTTTTTTTTTTTTACCAGAACCCGCCCATTTTGATACCTCTGCAGTTTTGCTCATAAATCTTTTAGAGTCTTCATACATGCTCATTTACATCTTGCCTATCTACAGAATAATTATCGGGAATACCTGAGATGTTACTAATATGCGATTCATTGAGTCAGCAACAACTTTAGGTTCACACATATTACTCACTCTCACAGCAAGGTTATCCTGAAAGGAATGCAGATACACCTTCTCCTGCGACTGGAACCAATGAATTTACCAGTGTGAGCACTCTCCAAAGCTTTAATTTCCTCCGTTCTCAACTAGCAAATCCTTACAGATTAGATTTACGTGCAGTGTTGTAAAATTGTACAGCAATAAACAGTCGATTTAAAAATGGATATATCAAGGTAGTAGCAGCAAGACATTATTGTGGTTGCCTTGAGTATTTATTCCCCCAAAATCAGTCTCTTCCTCACGATAGGCAAGCCATCTTTCATTTACTGCAGGCCATTTTGATTAAAAATATAGCTGCTTCCGTTACCACAGCTATGTCCACAAGTTACATTCATCATACACAGTGCTTGAAGACCTTCAACAAGATGTAGCAGAGGATGCAACAAGTACAATAGCCTACAGTTGGATATGTTAGCTTAATACAATAGTTTTATATGTAGTATCAAGTCTGTAATATAGCTTAAAGATGTAGTGATAGCTTAGTTGATGTAATAGTAGCTTAGTTTGTTGTTTAGCTATCTTGGTCAAAACGGGTCAAAGTGTGGTTAATTGAATAACCAACTTTGCCGCCAAAATACTTTGTATAAAGTTTGTGTAAGTGGTCATTTGACACAAGTTTCCCACCTCAATAATAACTCATTTCACTTTCTCTCAATTTCAATAAAAAAACAAATTTAATGACACCAGCATTGTCAAAATTATATTCCAAAGTAAGATATTACCACACATCATCAGCTAGATGAGGCAGTATTGGAGGAATGACTCTCACTAAAGATAGTCATTAGCTCGATGAGGCAGTATTCGAACTGTTTGACAACTCCACCTTGTAAAACTCGAACCACTCAGAAATAAAATCAAACTTCATATAAAAATAGTCTACTTAATACTTACGTCCTTACAAAGCGTATAAAACGTCATTGAAACATAAAAGAAAATGTCTTACCCAACATAAAGGCTATCTTTGGCAACATCATCTATCCCCCAATTCTGATTTAACTTGTCTTACTCTAACCATCGATCCCCAATTCTAGTTAGTACATTCTATTTCGTCTCCCTGTACAAGTAATTTTCCGCAAAATAACATTCCAACCATCTATCCCCCAATTCTGATTCATCTTATCTTAATCTAAGTACTATAGCTAAACCACTCCACTAATGGTACACGGTTCTTCATAATTATGAAAGACAAGTCCAAAACACAATCACATTTAAAAGTGTCATAATCTTAACACCACGTCTACTTAAAATAAACGCACTCAGAATACGAGATAATAACCATAGAGTTGGCATGTCTATGAGCATTCAAAAACTACTATCTCCTTGATAAATTACTAATGTTAATTTAACTCATTGAGAGATTAGATTAAATATCTAATAAGTTTTCATGATATCATATCAAACATGCATACAAAGATATTAAGAGGACAAGATAATGGTGTACGAGTCCTTCTCAAGAGCAGATAACAAGGTCAACAAAAAAAATGTGAAAACACTATTACATTTATGAGTATGATCAGAATTCTACTACGACTACCGTATTACAGGCTTGTTCAAGTGCAATTACAATCAAACAATCATAATAACAGTATAAACCCCATCTCTCATAAGTCAATAAACACATGAACTTTAAGCACTATCAGCAAACAAAATAATTCAACTTATTCATCACCAATATAGCGTCATGCCGTCATCCATAAACTGAGCAACAAAAAGAATTCCCATTATAATGACATTTAATAGCTACAATAAACACATATGAACTTTAAACACATATGTGAATAAACACATATGAATCTTAAGCTCTATCAAACAATCATAATAAAAGTATAAACCCCATCTCTCACAAGTCAATAAACACATATGAAATTTAAGCAACAAAACGAATTCACATTATAAAACACCATTACTTATCCGATTTCGCTTCATAAAAACTGAATCCTCCAACAAAACAAAGTCAATTAAACAGCAAAACAATGTGATAATCAACAACAAGTCCATGGGCATAAGTAACATGACCAACTTGTATCACTATTCAAGTAGAAATTTCATCAAACACTTGCTATACCATCTTCATTGTTACTATAAAAACTATGAAAAACAAAACTCTGTATTATCACAAAATGTGATGCTCACTTTGATAACAGACAGGTTTCAGGGTTGCCACTAGTTTATCCGATATCGCTCAACCAAAACCGAATCTCCACTAAATAAAAGGCCATTTTCTTAAAGACGATTAAAGTCCACAAAACAATTCTAACTAGCAACATGTCTCAAAGGGTCTCACTAACATGACCAATTTGCATCACTATTAAAACAAACATTATATCAAACAGTTGGTGTGCAACTCGGACTTGCAACTCAATTTTGTTTGTTGGTGTGAACACTATACGCCAGTTACAAATGAATAAAGGCTCTTGCAAAGCATATGCAGTTTTTACACTTTAGTTGCATACTTTTTACACAGATGGTCTATGTGGTTTGCGTTGACTTTCACCCTTGGTCCTTTGACTTTCTTTTGCACAAACAGTCACTAACTTTGAAACTCTTAAAACCCGCACTCCCTTGACCAAACTGACGTTAAGTTCGACCGTTAAAGCCCCTTATGTGCAAGTCACGTGAGGGTAAAATGGTCTTTTTACTGACATATACCACCATGCATCGTTGCCCTTTTGGGAATTGAAATGATTGCTGCCAAACACAACGATTGAAAAATGTACAGTCAAGTTCAAATTTACACTTGATATGAGCAACAATCTCTTCATTTAGCGGAGGATCCTTTGTTTCACTAATATAATCAATTAACATAATCTGTAACAAAACCCACAGACAAACAACCAGACACCCTCACGTACTCACATTGTCATGTCACATGTAACGACTAATAACAAAATTCATCTCCACAAATTTATAAGGCCATTAGCATACGTAGAACAATTCTAAGCAACAACAAGTCTCAATGGTCTCGCTAATTAACATGACCATTAGCATATTGAAACAGACATTTTATCATGTTGCCTTGAACATTAAGTTGTCCTTGCCCCTGAGTCTAAAGGAGATGATATGGGTAGATGGTGCTTATTTTGTAATGAGTCAAAAATGGTTAAGGTCATAATGGACAACTTTATGGCACATACCGATAGTTTGGTCGATCGGGGCTGGCCCGGAACACTTTTTGTGCCAAAGTTTTGAATATGCAGTGTGTTGATATTTCACTTGCAACTTTCTTTCTATTGTCTTAGTAGTTAAAATTGTTGACTTTACCCATTTGACTCGTTAGAGATAGAACATACCCGAATAAATGAGTCAATTGCGTATACCTCTAGTAATGATAATCACTTTATATATAGGTAGAGGTACATATGATACAATTCAGGTATGCTATTTACTAGAAGTTGTTAATTAGAAGATCTTATAACTGTCACAAGCTATAGATTTGTCTGTAAAACCTAGATTTTTCTGAAATGAACCATGTCAAAAGAATTTTTGTACCAAGCCTTGTTTAGATATATATTAAAATGAACCTGATAGGGATTAGTCCTCGGTCCGCCAATACACCGACTATCCCTACAACTGGTAAAAGTCATACCTGCATCAATATTGAATATGAATTGACCATCAAAATATATGAAAATAATGTTACTGGCCTTTATATATCACGGATGTCTAAACAATACATTTCCCAACCCAATCTACTTGTCACAAAAACATACATACACATGGTAATTTTAAACAAAATTTCTGCAGAAGCCATTTTGCTTTTCACAAAAACATACATCAGATAAACCTTCACATACAATTTTTTTATAATTATCTGGGTGCATGCAACAAGAGCCTTTTCCTGATGCATTGAGTAAACAAATAATCTAAATATAGCAAACAATTATTTTACATTGGCCAAAACTCAAGGCCACAAACAATGAGACCAGACATAGGTCCTTCATGACTTGTAAATTTCATATCAATAGAAAGAGAGTCATCCTTAAATTCAGAATTTGAGTAAAATTTCCACAATCGAATCTCCATCCATCCATCTTTCCTTTGTTTTGGAACCCGAGTAGTATCATGTATATTCAAAGGGCTTGGGGTTATAAAATAAAGAAATTCGGCCTTGTTGTTTTCTTGGTGTACATCTCGTACATTCACAGGACAATGCAGCCCCTCATATTTATCTGAAAGCTTGAACACAAGGTAACATGTGTATTCTGTATAGGGTGACAACATTTGACTTTTAATCGTGCATTTGATATGAAATACTTTTTGTGGTAAAAGCTCAATCACCTCTTGAAATCTGCATGTAAGATATATTTTATGATTACATACTTTACAACAAAAAAAAATTAATTAAAAAAAATCCATATTTAAAGACACATAAAATAATGGTTGTATATATGATTAGTTGCAACATGTTTCTGAGAACAAAACCATGCGCACGGAAAGCAACCACGACCAGATTTTATGACGAAAGAAGAAGGTGAGACGAAGGTTATAATTGTTACCTTGTAGCGTGTAAAGAGAAGAGAAGACAATGGACAAACAAGCAGCCAAGTCACCCTTTTGCTTAGCAATACTCACGACGGCAGCAGCAATCTAAAACCCACGAGCAAAGCCAAACAAACCCGTACCAAGCATGTGTTTTAGCAGCCTTGAAAGAAGCCTTCGAACTTAATCTTTGGTCTGGTGATTTTGTCGACAGAAAAGATGGGGAAGGAAGATAAATAATGAAGGTGAAGATGGCCATTATCTTTAAATATTGAAGATGCTGTATGGTGTATATTAAAATATAATAAGGAGTGATCTTTATTGTTGGAAAGGAAAATAATGGAATGATCATGCTCACTTTTGTATTGGAAAGGTAATGAGTACAAATCATAGATGATGGATTTTAGTTTTTTTTTTGCAACCGAGTATGGGCAAATTACACAGTTAAGTTACTTTCCTAATTACTTGTGTACTTAATTATTGTGTCATTTAAAGGTCCATGTACATTTTCATGTATTATATACTTATTTGTGAGTTAAAATATAAGTTATATTCTTCCATTATTTATGAAGTGAACATGTAGCGTATTTATCAAGCTCCTTTATTTACGAATGTTTTTACATTGAAGGGTATATTGATCATTTGACGCGTTAACGGTTTTAGGGTTTTACAATTTATTCCCCCAAAATCAGTCTCTTCCTCACGATAGGCAAGCCATCTTTCATTTACTGCAGGCCATTTTGATTAAAAATATAGCTGCTTCAGTTACCACAGCTATGTCCACAAGTTACATTCATCATACACAGTGCTTGAAGACCTGCAACAAGATGTAGCAGAGGATGCAACAAGTACAATAGCCTACAGTTGGATGTGTTAGCTTAATACAATAGTTTTATATGTAGTATAAAGTCTGTAATATAGCTTAAAGATGTAGTGATAGCGTAGTTGATGTAATAGTAGCTTAGTTTGTAGTTTAGCTATCTTGGTCAAAACGGGTCAAAGTGTGGTTGATTGAATAACCAACTTTGCCGCCAAAATACTTTGTATAAAGTTTGTGTAAGTAGTCATTTGATCACAAGTTTCCCACTTCAATAATAACTCATTTCACTTTCTCTCAATTTCAATAAAAAACAAATTTAAATGACACCAGCATTGTCAAAATTATATTCCAAAGTGAGATTTTACCACACACCATCAGCTATATGAGGCATTTTTGGAGCAATGACTCTCACTATGGAGAGTAGATGCTTTGAATGAACTGATTGACAACTCCACCTTGTAAAACTCGAACCACTGAGAAATAGAATCAAACTTCATATAAAAATAGTCTACTTAATACTTACGTCCTTACAAAGCGTATAAAACTTCATTGAAATATAAAAGAAAATGTCTTACCCAACATAAAGGCGATCTTTGGCAACATCATCTATCCCCCAATTCTGATTCAACTTGTCTTACTTTTCGACCCAATTCTAGTTAGTACATTCTATTTTGTCTCCCTGTACAAGTAATTTTCCGCAAAATAACACTCCAACCATCTATCCCCCAATTCTGATTCAACTTATCTTAATCTAAGTACTATAGCTAAACCATCCACTAATGGTGCACGGTTCTTCACAATTATGAAAGACAAGTCCAAAACACAATCACATTTAAAAGTGTCATAATCTTAACACCACGTCTACTTAAAATAAACGCACTCAGAATACCAGATAATAACCATAGAGTTGGCATGTCTATGAGCATTCAAAAACTACCATCTCCTTGATAAATTACTAATGTTAATTAAACTCATTGAGAGATTAGATTAAATATCTAATAAGTTTTCATGATATCATATCAAACATGCATACAAAGATATTAAGAGGACAAGATAATGGTGTACGACTTGTTCTCAAGAGCAGATAACAAGGTCAACAAAAAAATGTGAAAACACTATTACATTTATGAGTATGATCAGAATCCTACTACGACTACCGTATTACAGGCTTGTTCAAGTGCAATTACAATCAAACAATCATAATTACAGTATAAACCCCATCTCTCATAAGTCAATAAACACATGAACTTTAAGCACTATTAGCAAACAAAAATATTCAACTTATTCATCACCAATATAGCGCCATCCATAAACTGAGCAACATAAAGAATTCCCATTATAATGACATTTAATAGCTCTATCAAACAATCATAATAAAAGTATAAACCCCATCTCTCATAACTCAATAAACACATATGAAATTTAAGCTCTATCAGACAATGTAGCGTCTTAAACCACAAACTGAGCAACAAAAAGAATTCCCATTATAAAACACCATTACTTACCCGATTTCGCTTCATAAAAACTGAATCCTCCAATAAAACAAAGTCAACTAAATCAACAAAACAATGTGATTATCAGCAAGTCCATGGGCATAAGTAACATGACCAACTTGTATCACTATTCAAGTAGACATTTCATCAAACACTTGCTATACCATCTTCTTTGTTACTATAAAAACTATGAAAAACAAAACTCTGTATTATCACAACATGTGATGCTCACTTTGATAACAGACAGGTTTGAGGGTTGCCACTAGTTTATCCGATTTCGTTAAAAAAAAACCGAATCTCCACTAAATAAAAGCCATTTTCTTAAAGGCGATTTAAGTCCACAACGTAATTCTAACCACCAACAAGTCTAAAAGAGTCTCACTAACATCACCAATTTACAACACTAGTAAAACAAACATTATATCAAACAGTTGGTGTGCAACTCAATTTTGTTTGTTGTGTACTTTGCTAATTATTGTTGTTAATTAGTCCATAAAAAACACTTTTTCGTACATAGATTATAAGGCTAATAACCTATTAAAGCACTATAATTGTCACAAATATCAGTTCGACGTAGCGAACTAAAAAAATAACTCTTTTAGACATTAAACTTGACATTTTTGTTTTCCTTTAAGTATTATGACCAAATTATGACCATTTTACCCTTCGAAAAATATTTCAAAAAAAATTCAGAAATTTCGAAAAAAAAAGTATTTCGAAAAAAATAATTCAAAAAAAAATTTTGGAAAAAAAATTTTGAAAAAAAAAAGTATTTCGAAAAAAATTTAAAAGGGGTAAAATGGTCATAATTTTGTCATAATACTTAAAGGAGACAAAAATGTCAAGTTTAATGTCTAAAAGAGCTATTTTTTTAGTTCACTACGTCGAATTGATATTTGTGACAAGTATAGTGCTTTAAAAGGTTATTAACCCTAGATTATAATCCCAAGATAAAATCTTTATAAACATATACCAAGATTCATCACTCATACCAAGCTTTTAACAATTAGATATTTCTACTAATTCAATACTTGTTTTTGCTAGTTCCAAGTCTCTCTTTCTACCATTTTTTAAAATGGTGTGTAAAGTATTCGAGATAAGGACAAATAAATGTAATTTACTCTAAACAAAAGGGTTCGTATGAGGTTCAAAGTAAGGGGTTAATAAAATTATAAGAAAAGGTTTGGGTTCTATTGAGGCTTAAGAGTTCAAAGTATCTAAAAGGGCTCGAATGCAGTTTAGAGGATTAAAAAAAGTTCGTGTGAGGTTCAAAGTATTAAAAAAAGATTCTGTTGAAGCATAATCTGGCGCGGACTGGATTCAACGACTCTCCTTGGGCCGTTAGTCGTCTTCTCGAGCCCTAGTAGACCTGTCAACAAAGAGAACCCGTTAGGAGTGGACCCGGAGCCGTAGCCCCGGGGTCCACCTCCGACGGTCAAGTTAGTATGCGCTGTGGCATAGCAAAAAGTGTTAGGTTTAGAGATAACCTGCGTGTGTATATATAGGCATGCATTAGGGTTTAGGTGTAGAGTGGGCCGCATCTGCCGGGCCTGACCCATTCCTGGCCCAGTCCGGACCATACGTCTACAAGCCCCCCAAGTCTAGTATGAGATAGCACATAGCTATGTTATGCTAGACTTAAGTTCTGATGGCCGCGTAGGTGAAAGTGGATCCCGTATGCTGCATCCTGGGTAAGGGCGTACCTTTTGTACCAGTAGCAACGCAGCATGGTGCGACAGAAGACGTGCTTCTGTGGCAGAAGTGCGCGCTGTGCGCGACAAAGAGGTGCGACAGAAGACGTGCTTCTGCGCATAGGTGCGCGCTGTGCGCGACAAAGAGGTGTGACAGAAGACGTGCTTCTGCGCATAAGGGCGCGCTGTGCGCGAGTCTTTACAACCGACAGAGGACGTCTCCCCTGCGGCATGTTAGTGCGGCAAGTTGATGCGAATATTTAAATTCGTCTTTGATCTGCTTCCGAATATACCTGCGCATGGAAACAGTGGTAGCGTATACCCTGGTAGCCCCCCAAGTTTGATGGTGCTACTCGTGTAGGAGCATTAAACTTATTTAATCTGCGAAAAACACTCAATGCAAAGATTAAAAGTATATGCCGCGAATCGCAGCATATAAAACCTAATAAAATTAAGCAATATATAGCACATAGCATAAATAATATACTGCACATAGCATGAAAAATATAAAACCTATCGTGAGGTTGTATAAACTACATAAACAATTGTTTGTATAAAATAAAACCTATCGTGAGATTTTTTCTATTTTTTAATGTATATATAAAAAACTCGGATGGATGTACCGTGACCGCGACTGATAGACACAGATGGATTTATCTTAACCACATAGACTCGAACGTTTCTGGATGATCGCAGATGTTTATACCACGGCTTTTGGTCCAGTGCGCTCATGGCGATTGACTAGCAACGTGGTATTCGCGCGTACGCGTTCTCTGCGAAAATGTCTGAACGCACGGTCTTACGCGGGTAGATTTATCGCGACTGCGCTATTCGAGCGCGAACAGGCGTACCAACCGTAAAAACAGTATCTGCGCGAATTTATCGCGGCTAAAAAATAAAATAGCTCCGATCGTGCGGGCTTTTCTGAGGTCCGATCATGCGGATTAAAAGATAAAATAGATCCGATCGTGCGGATGTTTTAAAATAGGTTCGATCGTGCGGACTTAGTGCGTTATAGGTAAAATCGTGTTTACCAAGTTAAAAGATTTACATAAAATCTTTTGAATATTTAAAAGATAACATATACTATTACCAATTTAAAAATATCAGGATATCTTTTCCGTGTACCTCCAAATCAAATCCCAAAGAGGGATGCGTTTGATTGGTTTAGAGAAGGAACAAAATCAAAGTAAACAAAGAATGAATTCTTTGTTATATGTGTATACGTACGACAAAACAACAACCGAGAATTAATATTCTTGATGTTAGCTTGACACGTTTGACCAAGTCAAACCAAAACAAACAGTGCGTATGGTATAATTGGTCTTAGGTTAATGTGTCGTGTGATGTGTACCGTATGAGTAGGACGATGCATTTTATTCGAGTCCCACGGATGGCGCCAACTTGTTGAAGCATAATCTGGCGCGGACTGGATTCAACGACTCTCCTTGGGCCGTTAGTCGTCTTCTCGAGCCCTAGTAGACCTGTCAACAAAGAGAACCCGTTAGGAGTGGACCCGGAGCCGTAGCCCCGGGGTCCACCTCCGACGGTCAAGTTAGTATGCGCTGTGGCATAGCAAAAAGCGTTAGGTTTAGAGATAACCTGCGTGTGTATATATAGGCATGCATTAGGGTTTAGGTGTAGAGTGGGCCGCATCTGCCGGGCCTGACCCATTCCTGGCCCAGTCCGGACCATACGTCTACAGATTCGTAAGTGGCTTTAAAAGTCAAAAGTATTAAAAAGAAGGGTTATTATGAGGTTCAAAAGAGCTTAGGGTTTAAAGGGTTCTTATTGTTGGGGTTCGTATGAGGGTTTAAGGTCAAAGTTTTTAAGGAAAAGTTCGTTAGAGTTCAAAGTATTAAAAGAGGGTTCTTGGGCTATTTCACCAAAACCTTATTAGTGTCATATGCTTTAATTGCATAAATCATCTCTAAACTTTGGTCAAATTGTATGTTACCATTTCGAAAGTGCAGAAATCGTCCCTTTGACAAACCATTGAGTAAATTTTCGTCCATGATTAGGACGAAACATGCAATTTGGCCTAAGTTTCCCGGAGGGACGCTTACTCAAGGGTGGTTTCCCACAAGGACGATTTCTGCGCTTTCGTAATGGTTGGGACGAAACATGTAATTTGGCCAAAGTTCAAGGACAATTTATGCAATTTACTCATTTTCTTATAAAACCACATACTCGATACGCCGTATGTGTTTTCCGTAATTATATAAAATGAGGTGGTTGCACCTGCGCATTGCGGCATGTTTTCTTCTAGTTTTTATGTTCCCTGTGTTGTGTTTGGTAATAAATGTTTGATGCCTAAATTGTGTGCGAAAATCCTTATGTAAATGGGAGTGTACCTTTTTTTCTTATTGCTTGTGTCTATACATATGTGGGTTATATTTTAAATAGATGTCACGTTGCGGCTGGGCTTATTTTAAATAGATTCTACTAGTGTTCATATTACCATTCCGAGTACTCGTACTTGATTATCCGCTTATTGTGTTTTTTTGAGCATGTGCATAATTTTGACTATGCTTATCTACTTAGTAAGACGTTTCAGATTGTTTAGTTTGAACTGGTTATTGTTAGTGGAATTAGTATCGTAAGTTTAACCTTAGGAGTGAAATAAGCTGTTTTGGATAAGTTGATCTTCTGGTTATGAGCATAAGTTGTTTAACTTAGTAATGCCAAACACTCCTTGTTGCATTTTGATACAGTACATCAGTAGCAATATGTGTTTGGATATGATTATAGGCTCATTTTATGGTGAACTAAGCAGCAGCTATAAGTAACAATTTCGGAGTTGCCTATTCAAACAGTATACCCGATTCTGATTATTTTACGTCTTAAATCCCTAATTAGCTGATTGCAGAAAACTTAAACAAATGCGATATCTGATTATCTGGTTTCGTTACTGTAGAAGCCTATCTATACACTTTTTGCAGCATTGCCTTATGTTATATGACAAAATTATTTTACCAGATAACCTTTTTACATTAAAAAAAAAAAAAAAAAAAAAAAAAAAAAAAAAAAAAGTACAAAATCATCTACTTTTTTTAAATATTCAAGAAATGTGACTTTTTTTGTTTTTTATTTTAATAAAAAAAATTCCTAAAAAATGAGTTCTTTTAAGAAAGTTCAAAATATAAACACATAAAGCTCTCCAAGGAGTTGCGAGCCTTCGAAAAGGGAAATGTTTAAAAGTCTCAAAAAGCCAATAAAATAGAGCCACTTGTCCCCTACCCACTCCATCCTTTTTACCTTTAGTATTTTCGGTTAGAGGGTATAATGGTCTTTTGACCCGTTTTTGTTTTTCTACCTTAAATTTCAAACGTGCATATCTTTTAAATGACAAACTTTTAGAAAAAACCGATTTCACCATAATTTTTAAAATTTGATTCTCTTTAATTTGGTATGCATTTTGATAAGTGAATAGCAACTTTTTTTTAGCTTTTTAAGTGGGCGTTGATTTTCTTGAAATTTTTGGCATTTTCTGCGCTACTTTTGTCTAGTTTAAAGGCCGAATTATGCAAAACTTAAAATACGAAATTTGTAGCTTTTTGGCCTTTCTTTACCCAGAAAGTTGAATCACTCAAATCTGATATGATATGAGTGAGATATCGCACGTTAAAGATGATGTCTTAGTCATATATAATGCACACAAAGTGTTTGATAAATGCCTAAAAGATATTTATCTTATAAAAGTACCTTTAAATGCAACAATTGGTGTATTACAATACATATTTTGTTATTTTTGTAACATTTAGCTTTTTTTTTAACTAATAAACAAAGACTAAATGATGAACAGACTAACTTATGAATAAACTACCAACTTTTGACTAAAGAACATTGTGACCTTAACTGATGAACATTGTGATTTTATTAGACAACTGATGAACACTATGATTTTTTTTGGAAAAATGATGAACAATATAATTTTTTGATGAACAACATTTTTTATTGATAACAACACTTGTATTAATGACCAAAGTATACGATAAACAATGTTTTTTATTGATAAATATTGTGATTTAACTTATGAACAAAATTAAGGAGAACTGATGAACAATTATATTTATTGGTGAACAAAGACTAACTGATAAACAAAATGTACATTTAAAAAAAAACATTAACGATTAAAAAACATCACTTTTTGAATCTTACATTAATAAAATGATTAATCATGCGTTATGTTACAAAAATTAGAGCTAGTAACGGAATTTTAACATAAAAAATCTAAGCTAGACATTACATCAAACACCTTTTGTGCAACAAATATAAGTAAAACGTCATCTTTAACGGGTGATATCTTATTCATATGACATCGGATTTGAGTGATTCAAAAACCTGTGTAAAGAGTGAAACAAAGTCTACAACTTTCGTGTTTTAAGCATTCTATGATTCGATAATTTTAAAGGTTAAAAATAGGGTCGAAAACGGCAAGAAACATCAAGACTAAATGAATATGTAAAAAAAAAGTTTTGAAATAATAAACAAAATTTATGCCAAATTAAAGATAATCAAATTTTAAAAATTATGGTGAAATCGGTTTTTTTTTTCATAAAATTTTGTCATTTAAGAGATGTGCATCTGAAATTTGAGTTGGAAAAGCAAAAATGGTGAAAAGACCATTATACCCCTGGAGGGTTTTTTTAATAAAATAGAATGGGGGACACGTGTCGCTTTATGAATGACTTTCTACACTTTTTAAATATATCCACTTTGCAATAGGTCCTCACCAAACCAATGTAACTGCCCCTTTTAGACTTGTCGGCAAGGATGGTTGTAACGCCCCAACCCCACAAGGGTAAAGGAATCACAAGTAATGGTGTCATATCAAAGCAAACATATAAACCAAAAGAAATCTTTAACATAAATATGGAAATAATCCAAGTCAAAAGACTTCAATACATAGGTCCCAGCGGAAAATAACTCCAAAAGAAATGTCTAAAACATGAGTCTAAATGGTATCATAATATCAAAGCTAAAACTCTAAGGTAAGTCCACTCAGCACTCATCCCAAAGCAATACCCAGCTCCAATGCTTAGATACCTGCCGCGGAAGAAAAGAAAAATGCGGCTGAGCTTCAAAAGCCCAGTGAACAGATATACAAAGCAAAAAGAATACGAAACGAAAATCGAATACGAAACAAAGTAAAAGAAAGATAGTGAAATCATAGTCTTTTCAAAAGATAATTTCAGAAATATCAGAATAAGTTTTATAGCTTAACTACCTCAAAGCCCAGAACATATGCCATATCAGAAACATATCATAATCACATAAGGCAACATATTTGTAGGGGAGACCTACCAGAGTTATGAAGGACGTGCATGCACGCAGCATCAATCATCAGATAACAAATAACAAATAACAGATAATATATGGCATATAACAGATCTAGGATGCATCCATACGCCCCACAGACAAATATTCATATCATAATTCAAATTGAGCTCATACAGATAACAGAAAGGGACGTGGCAGAACATCACTCTACTGCCCTAGAGTCATGTCAGAAAGTGCATTTGCTGACACGGACATGGAACCCCCATGACTAGTTATATTTGGCTCGGGTGTCAACTATCAGAAATCAAATAAGAATGTCATAACTGACATAGATCATATTTTATCAAACGTTTAATCATATTTTCAAAATCAAAGCCTTCATATCATATAGTTCAAAATCAGATGTTTTATGATTCAAAAATCAAAGTTCAGATAAGCAACAGCTCAAATGATCACATTAGGGTTCATAGCAAAGGTTTAGGAAATCCTAATATGAAAACGAAAAGAAAACTTATACGAAACCTTTACTGAAAAGGTCAGAATATCCGTACCTTATTCGAAAGCAAAAGATCAAAAGTCGAAACAGGGAAGCAAAGAATTACTCCTTCTTCACAGAACCTATATACATTAATGTCGTATATATTATTAATGATTCCGAAATCGTCACAATGGTCCTTTAATATTTTAGGGTTTCTATATTTAAATAAGACTTAAAGATTTTAATACTAATATAGTAAATTAGGGTTTATATATCTTTTATTAACGTTTAGGGTTTTCATTCTTTAATGTCTCATTAATGTATATGTACTTACATGTTAAGTCTTTTAATGACTAATTACTTAACCTAACTCGTCACATAATACTCTTTCCTTTTATGTTTCAACGTTCACGTTTATGATTTTATGTGACATATAAGTTACTTATTGCTCGTAGTAATTACACATTTACTCTATTAGGGTTTAGCATAACTTATTAAATTAGCATATCAAAACTAGGGTTTATGTTTAACATAACCTTTACTTAAGTAATACATCTTCAAAACTCATATGTAATTAAATTCAAATTAGGGTTTCGGTTATTAGGGTTTACACTAGTATTAGCTCATCTTCTTACTTTACTTACTCAAGTTATTAAGCTATATTCATTATTCGAAAGTTACACATGGTTCGGTCCTAATAGCATGATTCGGCCCTCATTAAAAACAACACAAACATGACTCGATTCAATATCACATCTTATATTACATGTTTCTTATTAATTACTAGTTAAATAAATTAGGGTTTCCTTCTTTTTGTTTCACCATTCTCGGTCACAAAAAGAAAAGAAGAAAACGCGACGAAACAATTATAACTTAACATATACATATAAGGTACGTTAAAGGAAAACAAATAAACGATATACCTTCACTTGGTTGAGCAAAATCGACACCAAGGGTTGTTTGTTTGAGTTTCGGCCGAGCAAGGGAGAAAAGAAAAAGAAGAGAGCAAAATAACTAGGGTTCCAATTTAATGAATATGTGTTGTATTTATAGTTGTAGTATTTGAGTTAAACTAGGAAAGTAATTGGGTTGGGTTTGGTTTGGTCCAACCGAACACACACCTTCACACGCACCACCATATGGGCTTTGGCCTTGGCTCATGAACACCAAAGAACACGACCAAAAATATTACGAAACATTAACTCTTCGTCGTACCAAAACAATTACGCAATATACTTTAGTTAGGTTTTTAAATATTCACAAGTTAATCCTTTTTATTTCTTTAGGTGTTAGAAATATATTTTACGTATTTTATAATTTTTTTTAGTTTCAAGGGTATTTTAGTCTTTATTCGGATTTTAAATTTTCAGGTTTTACAATTCTTCCCCTCTAAAGAAAAAAATTTTCAGGTTTTACAATATTCATATTTTACGTATTATTATTATTATTATTATTATTATTATTATTATTATTATTATTATTATTATTATTATTATTATTATTATTATTATTATTATTATTATTATTATTATTATTATTATTATTATTATTATTATTATTATTATTATTATTATTATTATTATTATTATTATTATTATTATTATTATTATTATTATTATTATTATTATTATTATTATTATTATTATTATTATTATTATTATTATTATTATTATTATTATTATTATTATTATTATTATTATTATTATTATTATTATTATTATTATTATTATTATTATTATTATTATTATTATTATTATTATTATTATTATTATTATTATTATTATTATTATTATTATTATTATTATTATTATTATTATTATTATTATTATTATTATTATTATTATTATTATTATTATTATTATTATTATTATTATTATTATTATTATTATTATTATTATTATTATATTATTATTATTATTATTATTATTATTATTATTATTATTATTATTATTATTATTATTATTATTATTATTATTATTATTATTATTATTATTATTATTATTATTATTATTATTATTATTATTATTATTATTTATTATTATTATTATTATTATTATTATTATTATTATTATTATTATTATTATTATTATTATTATTATTATTATATTATTATTATTATTATTATTATTATTATTATTATTATTATTATTATTATTATTATTATTATTATTATTATTATTATTATTATTATTATTATATTATTATTATTATTATTATTATTATTATTATTATTATTATTATTATTATTATTATTATTATTATTATTATTATTATTATTATTATTATTATTATTATTATTATTATTATTATTATTATTATTATTATTATTATTATTATTATTATTATTATTATTATTATTATTATTATTATTATTATTATTATTATTATTATTATTATTATATTATTATTATTATTATTATTATTATTATTATTATTATTATTATTATTATTATTATTATTATTATTATTATTATTATTATTATTATTATTATTATTATTATTATTATTATTATTATTATTATTATTATTATTATTATTATTATTATTATTATTATTATTATTATTATTATTATTATTATTATTATTATTATTATTATTATTATTATTATTATTATTATTATTATTATTATTATTATTATTATTATTATTATTATTATTATTATTATTATTATTATTATTATTATTATTATTATTATTATTATTATTATTATTATTATTATTATTATTATTATTATTATTATTATTATTATTATTATTATTATTATTATTATTATTATTATTATTATTATTATTATTATTATTATTATTATTATTATTATTATTATTATTATTATTATTATTATTATTATTATTATTATTATTATATTATTATTATTATTATTATTATTATTATTATTATTATTATTATTATTATTATTATTATTATTATTATTATTATTATTATTATTATTATTATTATTATTATATTATTATTATTATATTATTATTATTATTATTATTATTATTATTATTATTATTATTATTATTATTATTATTATTATTATTATTATTATTATTATTATTATTATTATTATTATTATTATTATTATTATTATTATTATTATTATTATTATTATTATTATTATTATTATTATTATTATTATTATTATTATTATTATTATTATTATTATTATTATATTATTATTATTATTATTATTATTATTATTATTATTATTATTATTATTATTATTATTATTATTATTATTATTATTATTATTATTATTATTATTATTATTATTATTATTATTATTATTATTATTATTATTATTATTATTATTATTATTATTATTATTATTATTATTATTATTATTATTATTATTATTATTATTATTATTATTATTATTATTATTATTATTATTATTATTATTATTATTATTATTATTATTATTATTATTATTATTATTATTATTATTATTATTATTATTATTATTATTATTATTATTATTATTATTATTATTATTATTATTATTATTATTATTATTATTATTATTATTATTATTATTATTATTATTATTATTATTATTATTATTATTATTATTATTATTATTATTATTATTATTATTATTATTATTATTATTATTATTATTATTATTATTATTATTATTATTATATTATTATTATTATTATTATTATTATTATTATTATTATTATTATTATTATTATTATTATTATTATTATTATTATTATTATTATTATTATTATTATTATTATTATTATTATTATTATTATTATTATTATTATTATTATTATTATTATATTATTATTATTATTATTATTATTATTATTATTATTATTATTATTATTATTATTATTATTATTATTATTATTATTATTATTATTATTATTATATTATTATTATTATTATTATTATTATTATTATTATTATTATTATTATTATTATTATTATTATTATTATTATTATTATTATTATTATTATTATTATTATTATTATTATTATTATTATTATTATTATTATTATATTATTATTATTATTATATTATTATTATTATTATTATTATTATTATTATTATTATTATTATTATTATTATTATTATTATTATTATTATTATTATTATTATTATTATTATTATTATTATTATTATTATTATTATTATATTATTATTATTATTATTATTATTATTATTATTATTATTATTATTATTATTATTATTATTATTATTATTATTATTATTATTATTATTATTATTATTATTATTATTATTATTATTATTATTATTATTATTATTATTATTATTATTATTATTATTATTATTATTATTATTATTATTATTATTATTATTATTATTATTATTATTATTATTATTATTATTATTATTATTATTATTATTATTATTATTATTATTATTATTATTATTATTATTATTATTATTATTATTATTATTATTATTATTATTATTATTATTATTATTATTATTATTATTATTATTATTATTATTATTATTATTATTATTATTATTATTATTATTATATTATTATTATTATTATTATTATTATTATTATTATTATTATTATTATTATTATTATTATTATTATTATTATTATTATTATTATTATTATTATTATTATTATTATTATTATTATTATTATTATTATTATTATTATTATTATTATTATTATTATTATTATTATTATTATTATTATTATTATTATTATTATTATTATTATTATTATTATTATTATTATTATTATTATTATTATTATTATTATTATTATTATTATTAATTATTATTATTATTATTATTATTATTATTATTATTATTATTATTATTATTATTATTATTATTATTATTATTATTATTATTATTATTATTATTATTATTATTATTATTATTATTATTATTATTATATTATTATTATTATTATTATTATTATTATTATTATTATTATTATTATTATTATTATTATTATTATTATTATTATTATTATTATTATTATTATTATATTATTATTATTATTATTATTATTATTATTATTATTATTATTATTATTATTATTATTATTATTATTATTATTATTATTATTATTATTATTATTATTATTATTATTATTATTATTATTATTATTATTATTATTATTATTATATTATTATTATTATTATTATTATTATTATTATTATTATTATTATTATTATTATTATTATTATTATTATTATTATTATTATTATTATTATTATTATTATTATTATTATTATTATTATTATTATTATTATTATTATTATTATTATATTATTATTATTATTATTATTATTATTATTATTATTATTATTATTATTATTATTATTATTATTATTATTATTATTATTATTATTATTATTATTATTATTATTATTATTATTATTATTATTATTATTATTATTATTATTATTATTATTATTATTATTATTATTATTATTATTATTATTATTATTATTATTATTATTATTATTATTATTATTATTATTATTATTATTATTATTATTATTATTATTATTATTATTATTATTATTATTATTATTATTATTATTATTATTATTATTATTATTATTATTATTATTATTATTATTATTATTATTATTATTATTATTATTATTATTATTATTATTATTATTATTATTATTATTATTATTATTATTATTATTATTATTATTATTATTATTATTATTATTATTATTATTATTATTATTATTATTATTATTATTATTATTATTATTATTATTATTATTATTATTATTATTATTATTATTATTATTATTATTATTATTATTATTATTATTATTATTATTATTATTATTATTATTATTATTATTATTATTATTATTATTATTATTATTATTATTATTATTATTATTATTATTATTATTATTATTATTATTATTATTATTATTATTATATTATTATTATTATTATTATTATTATTATTATTATTATTATTATTATTATTATTATATTATTATTATTATTATTATTATTATTATTATTATTATTATTATTATTATTATTATTATTATTATTATTATTATATTATTATTATTATTATTATTATTATTATTATTATTATTATTATTATTATTATTATTATTATTATTATTATTATTATTATTATTATTATTATTATTATTATTATTATTATTATTATTATTATTATTATTATTATTATTATTATTATTATTATTATTATTATTATTATTATTATTATATATTATTATTATTATTATTATTATTATTATTATTATTATTATTATTATTATTATTATTATTATTATTATTATTATTATTATTATTATTATTATTATTATTATTATTATTATTATTATTATTATTATTATTATTATTATTATTATTATTATTATTATTATTATTATTATTATTATTATTATTATTATTATTATTATTATTATTATTATTATTATTATTATTATTATTATTATTATTATTATTATTATTATTATTATTATTATTATTATTATTATTATTATTATTATTATTATTATTATTATTATTATTATTATTATTATTATTATTATTATATTATTATTATTATTATTATTATTATTATTATTATTATTATTATTATTATTATTATTATTATTATTATTATATTATTATTATTATTATTATTATTATTATTATTATTATTATTATTATTATTATTATTATTATTATTATTATTATTATTATATTATTATTATTATTATTATTATTATTATTATTATTATTATTATTATTATATTATTATTATTATTATTATTATTATTATTATTATTATTATTATTATTATTATTATTATTATTATTATTATTATTATTATTATTATTATTATTATTATTATTATTATTATTATTATTATTATTATTATTATTATTATTATTATTATATTATTATTATTATTATTATTATTATTATTATTATTATTATTATTATTATTATTATTATTATTATTATTATTATTATTATTATTATTATTATTATTATTATTATTATTATTATTATTATTATTATTATTATTATTATTATTATTATTATTATTATTATTATTATTATTATTATTATTATTATTATTATTATTATTATTATTATTATTATTATTATTATTATTATTATTATTATTATTATTATTATTATTATTATTATTATTATTATTATTATTATTATTATTATTATTATTATTATTATTATTATTATTATTATTATTATTATTATTATATTATTATTATTATTATTATTATTATTATTATTATTATTATTATTATTATTATTATTATTATTATTATTATTATTATTATTATTATTATTATTATTATTATTATTATTATTATTATTATTATTATTATTATTATTATTATTATTATTATTATTATTATTATTATTATTATTATTATTATTATTATTATTATTATTATTATTATTATTATTATTATTATTATTATTATTATATTATTATTATTATTATTATTATTATTATTATTATTATTATTATTATTATTATTATTATTATTATTATTATTATTATTATTATTATTATTATTATTATTATTATTATTATTATTATTATTATTATTATTATTATTATTATTATTATTATTATTATTATTATTATTATTATTATTATTATTATATTATTATTATTATTATTATTATTATTATTATTATTATTATTATTATTATTATTATTATTATTATTATTATTATTATTATTATTATTATTATTATTATTATTATTATTATTATTATTATTATTATTATTATTATTATTATTATTATTATTATTATTATTATTATTATTATTATTATTATTATTATTATTATTATTATTATTATTATTATTATTATTTTACTTGTAATGTTTTACAAATTGTGTATTGTAATGTTAGTTTGTTTTTAAATGAATGGAAACTTAATTTCGAGTACGAAGAACCTAAGTAGAAGGCGAACGTTTATTTATTACATAAACAAAGCAGAGTACTACATTGCAAAGAAAATAAAACTGTGATACAGAAAGTAAAACACATAGATTAAAACACGTAAAGTTAATCCAAGTGATTCCAATTTTCAGAGTTGTGTGAGTCATAACCATCGTCGTAAGGTGACCAGTTCGCAAACCTGCTTTCTTCCCACTCTCGTGCCAAAATGTTAAACAAGTTGTCCTTACGCTCTTGTTCTTCCCTTGCTTCCTGCTCCCCACGAGCTGCTTCCTCACGTGCTTCTTCTTCTTCCAATTCTCTCAATGATTCTTAATCTTGGAGAAATAGTCGTTGTTGTTCCTCAGTAAAGCTAAAAAGGATTTTGTTCTTGTTCCTCAACCGGTTCCTCTTCCGTTGGGATTAACGGGAAGATATCTACTGGTGGAGTGTTAACCGTGTATTCATGAGACATTCTTGAGAGAGTTTGATTAAGTTGTGTGTGTGATATGTGTTTTTTGGTTGAAAATATAGTGGGTATATATAGGGGAAAAAGATAGGGTTTATTTAATTTTGCATTTGAATATGAATTTTAAATTCGTATTGTAATTGTACTGTTTGATTTTTGAATTTGAATTTTGAAATTGAATTTTGAATTCATACCGTAGTTTCGTTTTTATTTTCGTTTATTTACGTTTTTATATTTCATAAGTATTAAAAAAAATGAAAGTTAAGGTAACCAAAGTGACTAACCTTGTCCACAAAAAAGTGAGTGGAAGTGAGGGGAAGTGAGAGGAGAGAAAAAAGCTGACATGGCGCAGCCTTATAAACAACTTTTGCTAAAGAGAGTCGGGGTTGAAACCGCACGGTAATATTCCTATTTTCATCTTTTCATTTCAGCCTCTTTCACCATCCGGTAAGAAAATAACTTTTGATTTTCATCTTTTACACACATTTAAGTTGAAACTATACCTAACTTGCAGTTATTGTTACTATTTATTTATTTATGCGTTACATCCTCCAGTACTTTCTTTACAATAAAGATAAAGTTAAGGGGTTTAATTGTTTAAGTAACTGCACAAAATTCAACTAGTAACCTATTTATTTATTTATTTATTTATTTATTATTTTTTTTGTTTTTTTTAACTAGTGAAATGCAACTGGTTTTTTAGGTCACTTTATTTATAGGGTGTTTGGGTTTGCTTATTTTTCCTGCTTAAAAGTAACTAATTACTATAAAATAAGTACTTTTGAGACTAGTGTATATGTTGGCTTAATAAAAAAGCGTAAGCTCATTGAGGTGCTTGGATAAGATTTTAAGGGGATGTTGTAAATGCTAATCTCGACATTGCTTCAAACGACAAGGACCAAACTTGCTAGTAACATAGTTTCCAACCGCCAAGCGATTATAGTTAGTTAAGTAGTTATAAACGGTTATGATTAGTTAGTTACAAACTGGTATGTGCTAAAACACATACCATTTCTTTACCAAAATAGACCCAAAATAACCAAGAAAGAGCCGTTTATGTCTAATATTTGCGTGTTTCTTGAGTTTATGCATGTGCAGGTACGGATATGACAAAACAGACAAAAGAAAGCCAAAACCGAAGAAAACCGAGCACGAGAGTAAGAAGAGAGAAAAAGCCGATGCTGGGGATGCTATTTTATGGGATTTGATGCTCAAAAGTCAAACTACAGAGTTCGGGACTTGATTTGGGAGTTTTTACAACAAACCTTCACTTTTTCCAAAATTACACTTTCTACCCCTCAACTTTCCACAATTGACACAAATTACCCTTGTGCCCTCACTTACCCATTTACCCAAATTACCCTTACCTTATCACAAAATTACACCATTTGTCCTTGGCTTTTGAGATTTACATAAATAGTCCTAAATAATAAAAGTCCAAGACACAAAATGTCCAAGTCCAAATAAAACACAAACCCCAACTACACCTTAGGCCCAATTTATACCTCAAGCCCATTTACTCCCTTAATATTACCCGGTTAACCCGTTTTTAACCCCGGTCAACACCCCCTTAGTTACCAACCGGTCAAACAATCCCTTCACCTAAGTCAAAGAATAATAAAATAACCCACCCAAGCTTATACGGCCAAAACAAAGCAAAATTACCCATCTTTTACTGTTTATCTCTCTCAACCAAATTACCCTGCAATCCCACCCATTTACCCACAACTTAAATGCCTTCTAGAAGCACTTTGTTAATGCAAATTCTTAGTTTACCCATTTAAGTTTCAAAGCTGCTTTCAAATTGATTTATGCGCAAGAGTGTTAAATTTCTGTTTGTATTAGCTCACATAATCTTTAATAAGCTTATGTGAGTGAATTGTGGATTGAATTCTCTTAATTCTAAGTTTTGTGCAAAAAGTCAAACTGATTCTTGTCTGAATGCTGATTTAAAATGTTTTTTAGATTAAGTTTAATTGTATTTTGTTCATCACATTTGAGAACTGGTCAATATTCCTTTAAATTCCAGTTTTAAAAATAGTTAAGAAGTTTATAAAGGGGTGTTTGGATTTAGAAATTAGAGGTAACTAAAGTGTCATTTTTACATGGATTGTTTCTGAGTGATAATGCATTTTGATCTTAGAAGCTGACTTGTGGTTTGTAATTGCAAAATCTATCCATTACTGCATTCAGATCTCCACGTCAGGTTCTTACTACAAGTTTTGACGGATATTGTTTAGTTTAGAATTATGCTTTAGTTGATTTCATTCTCTGATAGAGTAGATAACTAGCTAGATTCCAGTTTATATTGTTATGAATTGTTTTATTTCATAGAATTTTATTTGATCCTAAGTTGTCATCTTAACTGTTTCTGCATCAGTCCAGGGTAGCCTTAGGAGCTTAGTTTCAAGTAATTCATATGCTTAGCCTTAGGATCTAGGAAGTTAGAGTAGGAAGTATTTTTATCTGTTTTAGGCTTATTATGGATTTAAGTGCTTATTTGCATTACAATTTCAGGTCTGCAATTCCTCTTATTCAGTTCTGCTTAATGCTCATTTGTTTGTTCTGCATCAGTACTCCTTTCCCCTAAGTAGCCCCACTTATTGAATTTTAATTTCATCATAGTAGGTCTTAGAAGCTGAAATTTTGGACATTAATTCTCTGGTTGGTGATCTTCAGCTAGGTATTTTTAGTTTAATTTTAGGATTTTTCCTTAATCAGTTTATTTGTGTTCAAAGTCACCACATTAGGGCTGTTTGGCATAATTAGTTTAGAACCTGTTATAGTGCTTATAGGTTTTAAGGTTGTGCTTATTTGATCCATTACAGTTGCAATAGGTTTATTTTAGGATAATTTAGCTTAGTTTAGCCTTAGTAAGCTTCTGGTGCTTTATAGTAGCTTATAGCTTAGTTCAATAGTGCTTATCACATCAGTTCTAGCCCAAATCATATTTCCTGCATTCAAAAGTAGTTTCTGTTATTTTTCCTGGCATCTCAGTATTATTTTATAATTTTCTGGAATTTTTCATATTTTTCCGTGCTCTTTTGCTATTTTTCTGCATTTAAATTCATTTTTAAGCATTTTTAATTAGCATTTAATACTAATAATTCCGAAAAAGGTCAGAAAAATTCAATTTCAATTTTCTTAGTTTTAAAATATTCAAAAAGTCATTAAAAGTATTTTTCCTGAATTTGGTTAGTTAAAATAGTATTTTTAGGAATTTAATTATATTTAAATAGTTTTAAATTCATAATAAATTGAGAACAAATCAGAAAAATGTAATTACAGTTTTGAAAATTCTTTTTAGTTAATTAAGATTTTTTGAAAAATAGTCTTGTAATTTTCTTGCATGTTTTCTTAATTTGTAGTATTTTAAATCTATTTTAAAAGTTCAAAATTAGTTTTTAATTCAAATAAAATCAAGAAAAACCAAAAAAAAATAGTTTTAAATTTCAAATAATTTTTAAATAACATTCTTAGCTGTAGGAAAATAGTAGTTCATTTTTATGGGTTAAAATAGTGTAGTTTGCATTTAATTTACGTTTTAATAATTACGTTTTTCGCGTTTTAGTTTAAATTTGCATATTTAGTTAAATTTCCTTGTTTGCATCCTAGATTCTGTAGTTTTAATTGTTTTCCTTTATTCTTGCTTGCCCCGTAGTTTAGAAATCATCAAAAATCCTTCTTTAAACAATTCAAATCCCCAAATCACGCGACATGATTTATAGACTCCATTCATCCCTCGTTGGGAATATGACCCGGGAAATACATACCTTTCTATTTCTTCGAAAAATACCTTGTACTGAAATCGACAAATCACAAACCGTTAGAAACGGTTATGAAACCGAACCGATACAACGTTTGGACATACCCATTCGTTTAGTATATATACGCATACATGTAAATGTTACAACGTTAGACGATTTAGTTATTCAAGTTTATTATTGTTTGCATTTCATATCGACTCACACATTTGGGACCAACATTTGGCATCAAGAGCCTTTGTTTACCTTGCCTCGTTACACTATCAAAACCAGAAACCACCCTAATGAGACATAGAAAAACTAGAGACCAAAGAGAAGACATTGAAACCTTGTTTTAGGAAGAAGAAGACGCGACATATATTACATATACGTTGCCTGGATAACTAAGGGATGCAAGAAGTAGTATACGACTTACCTTGTGTCGAAATTGCAAACGGGAGGACACCAAAATAGTGTGGTGCCTCGTTTTTGTTGTAGTACATACACACGACAGAAATACAAAGACTTTGTTGGTGTTCTTTTTACACACGACAACAAAGAAGAAGAAGGATTACCTTGTTGCAAACATAACGTGACAAGAAGAAAAAGAGAAAGGCGTTGCTTGGAGAATTAAGAAGGTATACCGAATTGAAAACAATCAAGGATTGTTTTGGAGAAGACGCTAGCAATACAAGGATAACAACAAAAAATACAACCTGATCAAATTGTCTATTTTGGAAAATACCGAAAGGTATTTTGTTTTAGCACATACGGTGTGGAACATAAGAAAGAAAAAGGTATTGTGGAACGCGGACAAGCAACAAGGACAACAAGGACTTAAGCATAACACTCTCCTTGTTTGGATACTACCATCATAGTAGTAGAGAAGAAGACAAACAAATCAATTTGTTTGAATAAATACCGAAAGGTATTGTGGGATACTTGTGTTCACGAAGACTTCGAAAACAAAAACAACAAACAAATTTTTGTTGTTTTACCGAGAAGAAAGTCGAGACCAAAAGGGATATTGGGCACGTTTAAATTTCAAGTCGACACAAAAGAAAGGAAAAAGGACAACGTGGTGGAAGAGTGGTACATTGAAAGGCAATTCGACAACATCAAAGAGGGTGTACACAAATTGGTTTAGTGTACGTGGGAAAGAAAGAACGTGATTGGTATTACACTCAAGTACCGACAAACAAGTGGGAATACGATTGTGTTTAACACAACAACGAGGTCACAAATTCAAACTTTGGATTTCTTTTATACTTTAAATAATATAGATTGTTTTTTATATTATTAGGAAATCCCGAGAACTTTATATTGATCCCGTACTATTAGATTCCCGGATAACTATTTATGTTCCCATAATATTAAGAATACCATACTTAGTTAGAATTCCCATACGAATTAGAAAGTGAAGATCATAAACACTATCAAAATGCCCGGTGACGATGCAAATAACACTAACACTAACACTGCACCAAAACCCGTAACCCCTATGGCACAGTATCAATGCCCTAAACTCAAAACCACAAACTACACAGTTTGGACTATACAAATTAAGGTGATACTAGAAGCACAAAGTTTATGGGAAGCAATAGAACCTAAGGAAAATACGCAAGCAAGGATAAGGCAACGACGGCCTTCCTATATCAAGCATTGACCGAAGATGTGATCTTACAAGTAGCAAGTTGCAAAACGGCAAAAGAATTATGGGATTCACTAAGAAAGAGACACGTTGGAGAAGAGAAAGTGCAACAAGCACGGTTACAATCACTGATGATTGGATTTCAGACCCTTAAGATGAAGAAATATGAAACGGTGGATGCATTTACGGCCATACTGAACGGCTACGCCATGAAGGCTTAAGAATTAGGAAAAGCTTTGGATGAATCACTCTTAGTACGAAAACTATTAGATTCCACACCAGATAGGTTCATTCAAATAGTAGCATCCATAGAACAGACAAATGATCTCGATGACATTACATTAGATGAGATCGCTGGAAGACTTAAGGCATTCAAGGAGAGAATAAAACTCCAAAAGGGAGGACAAGTAGAAAGCCAAGATAACTTATTATTCGCACAAGGCGGACACTCTAGAAATAAGAAACGATTTACCAAATATAGAGGTAGATCAAACTATTCACGAGGAAATTGGCAAAATAAGGGAAATAGAGATAACTCGAATGGAGAAAATTCAACTCACAATAAGAATAAAGGTGAGTGGGATAAAAAGAAGTTAAAATGTTTCAACTGCGGAAAACCTGGGCATTTCAAGAGAAACTGTAGAAATCCACCAACAACTCAGGAACAATCAAACTTTATCTTAGAAGACGATGAACCATCATTATTAATGGCTACACACGAAACTGAAGAAATCTTGTTAAATGAAGAACAAGTACAACCCCGAAAATATGCTACAACAGATGCTAGCATATGGTACTTAGACAATGGTGCAAGTAACCATATGACGGGCACTAAAGGCCATTTTAAGGATATTGACGAAAACATCACTGGACGCGTTCGTTTTGGAGATGGATCGTATGTGGAGATAAAGGGTAGAGGTTCAATATTATTAGGATGTAGAAACCTACAACATAAGATGATTTCGGACGTTTACTACATTCCAAACCTCAAGAGCAACATACTTAGTCTAGGACAACTTACAGAAATAGGTTGCAAGATCGTCATGGATGGAAACTTACTGACTTTGTATGATAAGAACAAGAAGTTGTTGATGAAAGTAGAATGATCTAAGAATCGACTTTATAGTATTAGATTACATATAGTAGCACCTATATGTCTCTTAGCAAACGTAGATGACCAAGCATGGTTATGGCATGCTAGATTAGGTCACCTGAACTTTAACGCAATAGACAAGATGACAAGAAAAGGTCTAGTGGATGGAATACCGAGAATAAATCATGCAGGAAAAATCTGTGATGCATGTCTATTAGGGAAACACATTAGAACACCCTTTCCAAATCAAGCTAATTTCAGATCGAAGAACCCGTTGGACTTAGTATATGAAGATCTATGTGGTCCCATAAGTCCAGCCACACACTCTGGAAAGAAGCTCATCTTCTTATTAGTAGATGATTGCACATGTTTCATGTGGGCTTACTTTCTAACCTCAAAAGATCAAGCATTCAGCACATTCAAGGAATTTAGACAGCAGATTGAATCAAATTTGAAGTTGAAAATAAAGATGCTAAGAACTAATAGAGGAGGTGAATTTACATCAAATGAATTCACCAAATACTGTAAGGAGAATGGAATAGAAAGACAATTGACAGCACCATACTCACCACAACAGAATGGTGTAGTAGAGAGGAGAAATAAGACAGTGTGATCAACTACTAGGAGTATGATGAAAGCGATGAAGTTACCCTTAACTTTTTGGGCGGAAGCAGTCAGGCACGCCATTTACATACTCAACAAGGTACCTATAAAAGCCCTGGAAGATAAAACACCATATGAAGCCCTCTACAAAAGAAAACCAAACCTGGAATACCTAAGAATATTCGGATGCACAGCTTATGCTAAGATAACAATACATCACTTGAAGAAGCTGGATGATAGAAGCATTCCAATGATTTACTTAGGAGTTGAAGAAGGATCAAAAGCATGTAGGCTATATGATCCAGTAGGAAAGAAGAAACATGTTAGTAGGGATGTAAAGTTTATGGAAACAAAACCGTGGGATTAGAATAACAATGAACAGGATACAAGAACAGAAGATACGTTTTGGACTAGTTTTGTAATAGACGGAGTTGACAGTGAGAATCCTACACCAGTCAACACAGAAAACAATGATAACACGTATCATGAACAATAACCTATACCAGATCCACCCTCACCAATCACACCACCATCATACACTTACAAACCTAACTCAGAAGATGAAGAAGGATCTACTATTAGCTCATTAGAAAGCTCAGATCCTAGATTTGATCATAGACCAATACAAGGTTTAAAGAATATTATGGAAATCTACGAAACTGCACATGAAGTAGAAGCACCAAGCTTATTTTTCACAGAAGAAGAACCCCGTAATTACAAGGAAGCATCAAAAGATGAAAAGTGGATTGAGGCCATGGAAATTGAATTAGATTCAATCAACAAAAACAACACATGGACCCTTACCACATTGCCTGCAAATCAGAAGGCAATAGGACTCAAATGGGTTTATAAAACCAAGAGAGATGCACAAGGAAGGATCATAAAGTATAAAGAAAGATTAGTAGCAAAAGGTTATGTACAAGAACAAGGAATAGAATTCGATGAGGTGTTTGCACCAGTTGCTAGGATAGAGACAGTTCGATTGATATTAGCACTAGCAGCATATCATGGATGGCAAGTACACCACTTAGATGTAAAATCAGCATTTTTACATGGAGAATTGAAGGAAGAAGTCTATGTTACACAACCTGAAGGTTTCATTCAACAAGGAAACCTAGGAAAAGTCTACAAGCTAACTGAAGCCTTGTATGGCTTAAGACAAGCACCGAGAGCTTGGAACGTGAAGCTTGACCAAACCTTGAAGTCCTTAGACTTTAAGAAATGTAATCTCGAACAAGCATTTTACACAAAGAGAAGCAAGACTTCTACACTTATCGTTGGAGTTTATGTAGATGATTTGATAATCACGGGAACTCCAAAGAAGGAAATAGACTTGTTCAAATCCCAGATGGAAGAAAAATTTGAAATGAGCGACTTAGGGTTGCTAGCATATTACCTTGGGATAGAAGTTACACAGACAGGAGGAGAGATTACAATCAAGCAAACAGGATACATTAACAAGATCATAAAAGAAACAAGTATAACGGACAGTAATGACACAAAGACACCAATGGATCCCGGCACTAAGTTGGTCAAGGAAGAAGATGGAAACCCAGTTGACGCAACTTATTACCGAAGCTTAATTCAGATACTTACTACATACAAGACCAGATCTTAGTTACTCAGTCAGACTACTTAGCAGATTTATGCAAGACCCGAAGGATCATCACCTGAAGGCAGTGAAAAAGTAATTCGATACATCAAAGGAACAAAGGAGCATGGCATAATATACAAGAAAGAAGGCGACTGCAAGATTACAGGATACAGTGACCGTAGTTTTGGAATCAATACAGATCAAGGAAAAGGAACTACTGGAATAGTATTTTACTTTGAAGAGTCACCTATTACCAGGTGTACTCAGAAGCAACCGACAATATCACTCTCATCATGTGAATCAAAATTCATGGCAGCTACTGCAGCAGCATGTCAAGCCTTATGGCTAAAACGTTTACTATGTGAATTAACTGGATTGGAAGAAACAAAGATAACGCTTAGAGTTGACAACATATCAGCAATAGCACTCGTAAAGAACCCGGTTTTTCATGGAAGGAGCAAGCACATAGACATTCGCTATCATTTCATTCGTGAATGCTTAGAGAATGGTCATATTAAAGTGGAACACGTTAGTGGAGAACTACAAAAAGCAGATATCTTAACAAAAGCTTTACCAAGACTCAAGTTCGTGACTATGCGACAAATGCTCGGAGTTCAAGACTTAGGACGAAGCAATGATCAAGATTAAGGAGAAGAATGTAAATGCTAATCTCGACATTGCTTCAAACGACAAGGACCAAACTTGCTCTTAACATAGTTTCCAACCGCCAAACGGTTATAGTTATTTAAGTAGTTATAAACGGTTATGATTAGTTAGTTACAAACCGTTATGAAACCGAACCGATACAACGTTTGGACATACCCATTCGTTTAGTATATATACGCATACATGTAAATGTTACAACTTTAGACGATTTAGTTATTCAAGTTTATTATTGTTTGCATTTCATATCGACTCACACATTTGGGACCAACAGTTGTTAGTTTAAGTTTATTTGTTTGGCTTAATAAAGATTTAACGTTTGAGGTCACGTGTGTAGTTACTTTGAGTCAATATTCCACATTAGCTTTCAAGGTTTTTTGTTTTTTATCCAACAAATAGTACTTGCATGGTACCAAGACAAATTGTATTTTCAATTTTATAGACTGGTAGTGTAAGGGATGAGGTGGTGTAAGAAAGGTATGGAAAATGTGTCACATTATCAACGGGTGGAAAAAAGATGGTGGCATGGAAGTGAAGCTCGGGGCATAAATACTTTATGTCAGAAAATACGTTGCTATTTTGATGGAATTTGCCCAGTTCCCTTTCACTTCAGTAATTTAGGATCATAAGTAGTACTAACGAAATCATAAACAAAGACCTCATGTTTACGTGATTAAAAATTTTACCTACTTTCTTGGTCGATGCTAAGATTATGCAGTGATGACATAATATGAACTTGAGGACTATTCGTTTTAGATAAACTTTATAAATGCTTTACTTAATCGCGCATTTAGAACAATCAATTTCAGTTCTTAAAGAATCTGTAAATAAGCCAATCCAAAATTTTATAAAATTTTATTAATTTTGAAGTAACAAAAAAGAAAAAGAAAAAAAAAAGAGCCTAAGCTCTGTAAATAAGCCAATCCAAACACCCACTTAGAGCAATCACACTTAAGACAATACAAACACACATACACGATGTATATATACTTGGACAGGTTAGAAAATGACTCTGCAGCCCTCCAAACCTCCTCAACTTGTCACTTTCACTTCTTAAAGAATCTAGAAGTAACGGCATACCATCAACCTTGACTTCAAGCCTGCAAGTTTAAAAATCACACAGTAAGTCACTGTAAACTCATAACCAGTTTTAGTATGATAAAGTATGCTATATTTTAACACAAATACAATAGAAGCGTTTGCTGATACTCAAATTAAACACATATTTCGAACAGTATGGGAATATATTCTTACACTGGCCGGAACTCGAGACCACATATGATGAGGCCAGACATAGTTCCTTCATGGCTTGTAAATTTTATATTCAAAGAAAGAGAGTCATCCTTGAATTCATGAGCTGAGTTAAACTTCCACACTTGAATCTCCATACATCCATCTTCTCTTTGTTTTGGAACCCGAGTGATACCATTTATATTCAGTGGGCTTGGGGTTATAAAATAAACAAATTCAGCCTCATTGTTTTCTTTGTGGAGTATGTCTCGTACTTCTATTGGACAATGCAGCCCCTCACATTTTTCTGAAAGCTTGAATACAAGGTAACACACGTATTCTGTATCTGGTGACAACATTTGACTTTTGATTGTGCAATTAAGATGAAATACTTGTTTTGGTAAAAGCTCAATCACCTCTTGAAATCTGCATGTAGGATGGATTAAGGACGAAGTACTATATATAGATAGGAAACTAAATCCAAGAAGTTTAACTTTTGTCAGCCATTTATTCACAAATCTTTAATTGTTAACCATAAAACGAAAAACATTGAGCTAGAAATATAGTTTTTTGTTTGAAATCTATATATTTGGATGTACAATAAAAAAGTTTAACGGTTAAAGGTAGGGATGGCAATCCGTGTGGGGTTCGGGTTGGTGGGTCAGAATACCCCTACCCGAACATGACCTGTTTAAATAATTGTTTCAGACTTGTAACTTCTTTAAATATATTTTCTGAGCACGATTCATTTAATCTGCTTATCTAACTGGGTTGGCGGATTAGCGAGTTACACGGGTTAAATAGGTTAAATGTGTTGGCAAGTCGACCCATTTATCCTACCCAACCTGAACATGGCCCAAACTTGTTTACAACCAACCCTAACCCGTTTATTTCCGTATCGGTGTCGAGTCGTGTTTCATGTAGTGTCACAAATTGCCGCCCCTAGTTAAAGGAAACTGTAAGAAATTTATTTGGCTATAATATAAAAAACGAACCTGGACTGGGCTGATGGTTTTGAAGTAAAAAGATCCACATTAGAGAATTTGTATAAAGCTGCCTTTGCCGAAAGCACAAGAAGTTTCTTTTTGTTGACTTCGCCCAACCAGAACAACTCATCGTAGTTTCTACATATCTTGAATATTTCTTCAAAGTTAGTCGGAAGTTGTTCTACCTGATCCACTTTGAAGTTTGATTTCAAGACATGTTGGACTTCCTTCAATTTTCCGATTTCTTCATGTTTCACCTGTGTGCAAACCATATTAACTATGCAACATAGATCATGGGTTTAGTTTAATTTTTGGCACGCATCTGACCTCTTTGTATATTATAAACAATAGAGTATATACTGGAAACACGGGATATTATTTTAAACTTACATTGTCAATCGCTCGAAATTCAATTCCTTCAACATAAACCACACTTTCTCCACAATAGTGTGATGAAAAGCTCTCAAGTAGAAACTCAAAAACAACCTCTTCGTTCTGATTCAAGAATTGGTACAACTCAATCATCATCCAGTCCTTGTCTCTCCATGTTGCAAAATATGCATGTAGAGTTTCGAGTCCCTTTCTATACTTTAAGTTAACACACATCGGTTTACTTGGAAATTTTCTTGAATCACTAAGTTTGAAGACTAAATAGACCCCATAAACGACATTTGGAGATAAAAGTTGAGCGTTTGTCTTTATTTCAATGTTCAATTCGGAAACATCTAACATCTCCGCTACTGACTCAAATCTGCACATATTATAAATATTCAAGTCCCGGTCAGTCATAACAATTTATTTCTTTAAACCAAATAAATGAGAAAACTCTTTTGGAATTGGGAAAAAACTTAAATTCAAAACTGAAACTTATTGTATCAATAAATGCATAATCAACTATGATCATCTTCTGTTAAGTTTTAAGCATTAAGTTATCTTTTGTTAGAGTGATAATATATTGAAATACACAAGTAAGATGCTAGCAAAATTTATGATTCATAGCCGTGCAAACAGAGGGCGAAAACAGGGCGTACCTCTACCATGTTTTGAAAGAGTAAATAAATACAAAATCAAGCTACAAAGTAGATATCGACTACAAGCAACATGTTAATATCATATAACACCTTTGAAGTAGCTCTACTCATGATATTCACCTTTCATTAGTGTTATATAGGAAGAATAGTCATTTTAGTTAACATAAAATACATTTTTTTTTTTCAAAACCGGCACTATGTAATTTTGTGTAAGATTGAATTTCCATTCCTTTTGATGAGCAAAAAAGTACATGTCATGCAACCTTAAGCTTGATCATTCTTATGTTTTAAACTTAAAGAGATTTTTTTGTGTATTTTCAGTAAATATCAAGGTTCAGCGTATAAATAAACTAAAGCTTGAAGAGACTTTAGAGTTGATAAGAAAAAATCTAAGAAGCTCAGGCTAACCCTGAAAAGGTTACGAAGCATCTACTTTTACTGTTCTCTTCGAGTCTACTAAGTATTAACCATTTGATAAACAAACAATTTTGTATAATATCTAATTATGAAACTCAGTTTTTTTTTTATATTTCTTATTCTTAAAGTTGTTGATCATATTAGATTGTAGATTAAAACAGAAATTTGTGCATCTAACAACAATATATATGTACGAACATAGGTAGAGAGAATAACCTTGATTCCGGAAGAGATTTCCACTCATGTGGACAGCTATTTTTGTAGGAAAACAATGTCGCTGAAACCATTGCATTTCTTTCTCCAATATTATCGAATGACGTCAACTGTAATACAACAAAAAAACAAGTTAGACTCAACGTTAGGATCTGTAAATGCATGTATGATTTCGATGCACCCCTAAACTAAAGGATACATAGGACACAAGATGCACACAAATATATATGAGATTTGAGAATGAAATGACTACCATTTTGTCTTTTTGAAGGAGGATTCGCTTTGAAAATATGTTGTAAAGATCCTCTTTCTTGATGGTAGAATAAATTTCAGGGCACTTTGACTTCTGGATTATTTCTTTATAGTCTTTAGGCAATTTGGGCTCCCATTTCTCATAATCCTCCTGTACATACATTAATCAGTTAATAAACTCATGTTTCATACATTTACTTTCTTACAATTTATGAAATTGTTAAAGGCCATAGTTTATATATACATGTATAAAAAATTAGCAAATTTTGCCAAAATATAGAAACTTACCTGAAATTCCAATGCTTTCTTGAGCTGTATTACCACTTCATGAGCTGTTGGTCGTCTTTCTCTCCTATGATGTAAGCATTTAAGGGCAATCCTTGTAAAGGTAATATATGACTGGCACAATTTGTTCTTTGATACCCTCAAACACTAACTTATCAAGTTTTTCAACATAATAGTGGTGTTTAGCCAAAAAGGGTAAATAAAGATACTCGTCATCTATCTTTTCGGATGATAGTTTCCCACACAATATGTCAAACATGACCGCACCCAATGAGAATATATCAGACTCTTTGGTTAAGAAGCCTGTTTTTGAGTACAGTGGGTCACGATAGCCAATTGTGCCTGTAACATTGTCGATGACATAGTCTACATCCTGATTTTTTGGACATACTAAGGAATGCCCGAAATCACTAATTTTAGCTTTCCAATCATCAAGCAATAGAATGTTGCTGCTGCTGATGTCCCTATGTATTACCATTTCTGGACTTGAAACACTTCCATGAAGAAACTCCAACCCGACTGCAATATCGATGCATATTTTAAGCCGCATCACCCACGTAAGACTATCATCGCTCAAGTACTTATCAAGACTTCCTTTGGAAGCATACTCATAGAGAATAATTTTCTCATCCTTTTCATCACAGTAGCCCAAAAGACCAATTAGATTTTCATGTTTATACTGCATAAGGATTTCAAGTTCTGTCATAAATTCAGCTTCTCCTTCGGCAGATTTCTTACCCAACCTCTTTGCAGCAATGAAGTTATGCCCATGAGTGTGACCCTTGTATACATTCCCAAAATCTCCATGTCCAATGAGATTGTCTTGATTGAAAGTTTCAGTAGCCGACTTTATGTCTTGAAGTGACAGTTTGAGGTTGTCCGTGTGGTTCTCCTGCTAATCATCAGACAACCAGTCGATAGATAAGTAAAAAATAATTGAACCATTTTCCATCTAAAACTCCTTTAAAATTTCTAATAAGTTCAAGGTTACGGTTGTAAATCAAGCTTAGATGTTTCATTTTAGAATTAAAGAAGAAATATTTATACATCATGGTCAGAAGGGGGGGGGGGGGGGGGGGGAGGGTTGAAGATTAGGACTAAATGATTTAAATGGTAAGATCATTAATTTGGTAATAGTTTGAGGATTAAAAAATTAGTTACACAGTATAATGCAAGAAATGTCAAGTACTACTATGAAGTATATATGAGGAGATTGTAAAGTTATTTGAAAAAATTACGCACCTGACACTTTAATGCTCTCTTGAGTTCGCTAATGACAACATCTATTGATGGGCGTTCGGCTTGAGTCATTGCTAGACATCGAAAGGCGATTTTTGTAAATATGTCCAAAGACTCGTCATTGGGTCCTTTACTCAGAGAAAATACATGTTCATTTGTTTCTTCCTTTATCTTGTGATCAACAATTTTTATTAGTGTTCCCTTCTGAAAATGATGTCATGCAATAGGTGCAATCCCACGCTCATCGATGTCGGTGAAAATACGATCATAGGCCACCTTCCCAGTCAAGATCTCAAACAACACAACTCCAAAAGAGTAAATGTCTGATTTCTTATTTAATCTTCCAAACTTCTGATACTCTGGATCCAGATACATATTTGTACCTGCGACCGTACTTTCAATGAAAGTACTTGCATCTTGATCTGCTGGGATTTTGGAGAGCCCGAAATCAGCAATTTTCGCCACCCAATTATTGCCTAACAGAATGTTCGCGCTCTTGATGTCACGGTGTATTATCTTTTGTTTTTCGTGATCTGTGTTGGTGTGAATGTAATTCAAGCCATAAGCGACATCAAGACATATTTTCAAACGTTGCATCCAAGTAAGATTAGTCAATTTATCACTGCTTCCCAAATATTCTTCAAGACTTCCTTTCGAAGCAAGCTCATAGACAAGGATCATGTGATCAGGACCTTCATCACAAAAGCCAAGAAGCGAGATTATATTTTTGTGTTTACAACTCATCAACGTTTCAATTTCTACATTGAACCCTTGTTCTCCTTTTGGACTGTTGATTCGTTTTATAGCGACAGTGCTTAGTATTTTGTGAAAACCACAATTATTTTTCCCATCTATCGATGATGAATCGCTGCTATCAAAGTGTTCGAGTCGTGCCTTGTATACCGTACCAAATGCACCTGACCCAATGAGATATTTGTCGGAAAAATTGTTGGTCGCCAACTCGATATCATTAAGTCCAATCTTCAAGTGTTCCAAGTTCTTCCACTGCAACATTAACAGCATAAATGCTAGTAAGATATGGGAGTGAAATTATAAGGAAATTGATTTTATAACTGATAGAAATCTATAGAATATGTGAACATTTCAATACAACACTCACTGAAAGAAACAATTGATGATAAGAGATTCAAAATTTTTACTAATTGTGATGTTAATTAATTATTATAACAAACTCTTAGTCCCCAATATATCCTCGGCTAATGGATTCCTTAGACTTCAATATATACCATTAACGGCTTAAAAATGATTTGTGATTTGTGAGTGTGACTATGTGTCAGGTCTAACAACAATTAATTATGCATGTTAGTTGATTTTACTATAATTTATGTGTGATGATTAAGAAAAATATTAAATATTGTCACTACGATGAAAATACTATTAATATGGATGTACGAGCGTAACTTATAAAGTTACGATGTATGTATATACTTGACAGTTGTATGGCAATCTACTGTGGAGAATGTGGTTTTAACATATTGTTAACTTAATATATAGCGGTCTCGTTTTGCTTTAGACTACAATTTAATATAGCAAAGTAATATTTAATCCAATCTCTTTGGGGCTCTAAACCATATGGGTTTTCAGTTAAGAAAGCGGAAGGAAATCGGGTGGAATTATAGCTATTTGGGATGCTTATGTGTTTAAACCGATCTACACTATTGGTGGGATGGCTTCCTTGTAATATTGGGCAATTGGCGTGTGGTGGATATGTCCCATGCCTCATGGTGGTGGTTTATGCCCCGCAAGATCATTGCAAGAAAAAGAAACTTTGGTCCGAGATCTCTAATCTTATAAACAGTCATGATACCCTTTCTGTCGTGCTTGGAGATTTCAACGAAGTTCGTAATGCCAACGAGCGTATGGGTTCTCAATTTTTTCAAGAAAGTGCATTATCCTTCAATGTCTTCAATGTTGGGATAAAGTCTGACCTAGCCTATGGACAGTCAAAACAGTTTCCAAGCATATGGAAGTTTACAATTCTAGTCTAATTAGGACTCCTTATTTGTTAAGGACTATCTTGCTTTATTAGAATTGTAGTAGGATTAGAAAGCAAATTCTAACACCTATATATACAAACCGAGCTGTGGTTTGTTATTAGTGTATTCAATATCAGTTTTTGTAAGCAAGTAATTTTCTGATTAATTGGAGAGCTTATTCCAAGTTACTGTGTTATTGTTTTCTGCTTGTGAACTACGATCAGTTGTGGGTCTTGAATTGGTATCTAGAGCAAGGTTCCAAGAAGTTGATCACTGAAGGTGTTCCAAGTTCAGTCGATCACTAAAGGGTTCCAAGTAGTCGATCACTGAAGGTGTTCCAAGCTTAGTCGATCACTAAAGGGTTCCAAGAAGTTGATCACAGAAGGGTTTCCAAACAGAAGGGTTTCGAACACAAGTTGACTAAAGGGTTTCCAAGAAGTCGATAAAGTAGCAAACTTTAACTTGGTTTACTTAGGCAAGAAGTAAAACAAGCGTGTTCTAGGGCTGGAAGACAATCCAACTACACCGGTAACTTACAAAAGGCGTTCAAGAAGGATGGTGCAAGGCGAGTCGAGTCAACCACCAATTGAACATTCTAAAACGGCTCTTCAATGTCCAATGTTAACAAGCACGAACTATAACATATGGGCAATAAGAGTTAAAGCGGTATTCCGAGTCCATGAAATACTCGAAGCACTGGAACCAGGGGAAGGAACACAAGTTGTTGCTAAGCAAGATCACATGGCAGTTGCGTTACTTTTCCAGGCGATTCCAGAAGAACTTGTTTTTCAAGTTTCACAATTCAACACAGCCAAAGAAATCTGGGGAGCTTTGAAGACCAGGTATGTGGGTGTTGATCGGGTTCGAGACGCAAGGTTGCAAACCTTGGAGACGGAATTCGAATCTTTAAAGATGAAAGTCAACGAATCAATCGATGACTTTGCGGCTAGGTTGGGCAAAATTGTAACTGAAGTCAATAGCTTGGGAACAATTTATGAAGACAAGAAACTTGTTAAGAAGCTACTTGCATCCGTTCCGGATAGGTATGTTGCAATTGTTGCCTCAATAGAACAATTTGCTGACTTGAATACTATGTCTTTTCAAGAAGCAATTGGAAGGTTGAAAGCTTTTGAAGGAAGAATGAAGGGTGTTGACACCACTTCTGAAGATCAAGGCAAGTTGATGTTCGGAAGGGCTGAAAGATATGATAAGAAAGGTCGAGGAAGGAATTCCTCTGGTGGCAACGGTAAAGGTCAAAACTTTTCTTCTCAAAACAAATCTCGTGGTAGTGGTCAAGCTAATAACCACAACCGTGGAAGACAAAACAACTCCGGGAGCAATACGGATCAAAAGAAGAACAAAAGTCGAGACCTTTCAAAGATTCAATGCTTCAGATGTGATGAATATGGTCACTTTGCTTCTAACTGCCCTGAACGACGTGAACAGAAGCAGAAGCATGAATCAAAACTTTTGAAAACGGAAGATGATGATGACCCGACACTTTTTATGATGAAAAGCGTTCAAGAAGTAATTTTCTTGAATGAAGAAAAGATTATCCCAAACCAATTGAATACTAAGCCAAACGAGGAAGACACTTGGTATTTGGATAATGGAGCAAGTAATCACATGACGGGGATCCGAGAATACTTTTCGGAGTTGAATGAGAATATCTCCGGCAGAGTGAAGTTTGGTGATAACTCCTACATCGAGATAAAAGGGAAGGGTTCGATAATCATTGAAGGGAAAACGGGTGAGCAACGGTTAATCACTGGAGTCTATTACCTACCCGAGCTAAAAAGCAACATAATTAGTCTTGGGCAAGCTACCGAAGGCGGATGTGACATTCGTATGAAAGGTAACCTTCTTACTATGCGTGACTCAGATGGCAAGCTTTTGATGAAGGTTCCTAGAACAAGTAATAGACTTTACAAGATTAAGCTCCAAGTTGGAAGTCCGGTGTGTCTCAAAGCAAAGATGGAAGATGATGCTTGGTTATGGCATGCTAGGATGGGTCACATTAATTTCGAGACGATGGAATTAATGGCAAGGAAGGGCATGGTTGAAAAGTTGCCAATAATTCATCAAGAGAACAAGTTGTGTGAATCTTGTTTGGTAGGAAAACAAACCAAGAAGTCGTTTCCTAAAGCAGCGAAATTTAAGGCAACACATTCTTTTCAACTCATACATGCCGACCTATGTGGACCAATTTCTCCACCATCCATAGCACGGAACAGGTACATATTTGTTCTTATTGATGACTTCTCACGCTTTATGTGGACTTTTACCTTGAAGGAAAAAGGAGAAGCATTTGAATACTTCAAAAAGTTCAAAGCTTTAGTTGAGAAGAAGTCGGGAAAGAAGATTATAACCCTAAGGACCGATAGAGGAGGTGAGTTCACTTCAAAAGAATTTACCAACTTTTGTGAAAACGAGGGTATAACAAGACATCTAACCGCTCCCTACACACCGCAACAAAATGGAGTCGTGGAAAGGCGAAACCGTACTCTTATGGGAATGACTAGAAGCATCTTGAAAGCACGAGACGTACCAAACTACATGTGGGCTGAAGGAGTTAGACACGCCACATTCTTGATTAATAGAGTTTCAACTCGAGCTCTAGATCAAACTCCTTACGAGGCTTTCAAAGGAAAAAAGCCTAACTTGGAGGGTTTGCGGGTATTTGGATGTGTGGCTTATGCAACGGGAACCAAGCCATATTTACATAAGTTAGACGACAGGTCAACACGACTCATTTACATCAGAAACGAGCCAGGTACAAAAGGTTTTCGACTGTTCAATCCAAAACTAAAGAAGATAGTGGTATGTCGTGATGCGGAGTTTAATGAGGAACTTGGCTGGAAGTATGTTGCTGGAAGCGAAACACACGAGCTAAACCCAGGTATGTTTATTATAGAATGGCACGGTTCTATTGATACGGGTTGTGGATTTGTTAACCCAGGTGTGACCGATGAAGTTGAGGCAGAAGATCAAGAGGCTGAATATCATCATGATGTTGATGAAAATCAACCGGTCAATACCGAACAAGAAGCTCAAATCGAGGCAAGTAATGACCTTAATCCTGTGACAGAAACTCAACCAATTATGAGGCGTTCTTCAAGGGTTTCAACTAAGCCAACTAGATTTAATGACTTTATTATGGGGTCTAGTTCAAGAACCTCAGTTGCTAATGAAGATCAAAATCTACTTTTGATTGAAGATGATGAACCAAGAACGTTTTAAGAAGCAAAAGTCTCAAGCAAGTGGATGGTTGCTATGAAGCAAGAGATTGAGTCTATCGAGAAGAATGATTCATGGGAATTAGTTGAAGCTCCGTTTAATGTTAATCCCATTGGATTAAAGTGGGTGTTCAAAATTAAGAGAAATCCGGATGGTTCAATTAATAAGTTTAAAGCTCGGTTAGTAGCAAAGGGTTATGCTCAAAAGGAAGGAATTGACTATGACGAGGTATTTGCGCCCGTAGCAAGGATTGAAACGGTGCGTTTATTGATCTCATTGACCGCAAAAGAAGCATGGGAGCTACATCATCTGGATGTAAAGTCAGCTTTTTTACATGGAGAACTAAAAGAGCAAGTGTTTGTTACACAACCGGAGGGGTTCGTGAAGAAAGGAGAAGAAAGGAAGATCTACAAGTTGAAAAAGGCGCTTTATGGACTTAAACAACCCCCAAGGGCATGGAATACAAAACTTGATAGAGAACTCAAGCAAATGTCTTTCAAAAGATGCCAACACGAACAAGCGGTATATGTGAAGAAGACAAACAAGTCAATCTTGATTATTGCGGTCTATGTAGATGATCTCTTAGTAACCGGTTCGAAGCTTGTCGAAATTGGTGAATTTAAGAGACAAATGCAAGAAAGGTTCGATATGAGTGATTTGGGAAAATTGAGCTATTATCTTGGTATTGAAGTAAAGCAAGAGGATTCGAGTATCTCAATAAGTCAAGAAAGCTATGCAAAGAAGATCTTGAAAGATGCTAGGATGCATGAAGCAAATCCTACTCAATGTCCATTAGAACCTGGAATGAAGTTAAGCATGGACAAGGAAGGAAAGCCGGTTGATGCAACATTATATAGGCGACGAGTTGGTTGTCTAAGGTATTTACTACACACTCGACCTGATTTATCTTATTCGGTTGGTTTGGTTAGTCGTTACATGCAAGAACCAAAAGAATCACATATGGCAGCTGTGAAACAAATACTAAGGTATATCCAAGGTAGTTTGAACTTTGGAATACGATACAACCAAGAGAAAACCAAGGAGTTAGTGGGGTTTAGTGATAGTAGTTTTGCTATGGACCAAGATGATGGTCGAAGCACAACTGGGCACGTATTTTATCTAGGTAAATCACCTATCACTTGGTGCTCACAAAAGCAAAACACGGTGGCTCTATCGTCTTGTGAAGCCGAGTTCATGGCTGCAACTTCAGCCGCGTGTCAAGGGATATGGTTACGTGGATTGTTGAGTGAAATAACCGGAATGGAAGAAAGAGTGGTGGTCTTATTTGTTGACAACAAATCGGCTATTGCACTTATGAAAAATCCAGTCTTTCACGGGAGAAGCAAGCATATAAACACACGTTATCATTTTATCCGAGAATGTGTTGAAAGAGGCCAAGTACAAGTTGAGTTTGTAAGAGGTGATTTGCAACGTGCTGATATTCTGACGAAAGCTCTCGCAAGGATTAAGTTCAAGGAAATGCAAGAGTTACTCGGAGTTGAAGACCTCCCTATCTCGAGTCAGAAATTAGGGGGGTGAATGTTGGGATAAAGTCTGACCGAGCCTATGGACAGTCAAAACAGTTTCCAAGCATATGGAAGTTTACAATTCTAGTCTAATTAGGACTCCTTATTTGTTAAGGACTATCTTGCTTTATTAGAATTGTAGTAGGATTAGAAAGCAAATTCTAACACCTATATATACAAACCGAGCTGTGGTTTGTTATTAGTGTATTCAATATCAGTTTTTGTAAGCAAGTAATTTTCTGATTAATTGGAGAGCTTATTCCAAGTTACTGTGTTATTGTTTTCTGCTTGTGAACTACGATCAGTTGTGGGTCTTGATTCAACAATTCTACAGGTCTAGTTGATCTACCTATGGGAGGTAAACGTTTTACCCGTATGAACAATCTTGGTTCTAAATTAAGTAAAATCGAGCGCATTTTTTTTCTAACCATTATATAAACCGGTGGCCCAATGCACATACACTTGCTTTGACAAGAGAATTCTCAGATCATTGTCCGCTTCTTCTCTCTAATTCATGGCTGTGCATGAAGAGTTCGATAGCATAATTTGTAACAGTTGGTCGACTTTGGGCTCAGGCCAACACACGCACTCGGCCATTATCCTTAAACAAAAGTTTCATATCTTGAAAAGTGCTATCAAGACTTGGAGAAAAAAGGTATCTACTGTGGAATCTGCTACTGCCTCAACCACATCGACTCAAAGGCTGAACTAAACACTTTATCACAATCCGACATTAAGGAGAGAACAGAGACAGTTAAACTCCTTACCACTCTCTAAAATAACAAAATAAATGATCTTCGCCAAAAGGCAAAAATCCGTTGGGCTCTTGAAGGTGACGAAAACACGGGTTTTTATCATGGTATCATCAACAACCGTATCAATCATTCAAGAATATTTGGTCTTAACATTCATGGTATATGGACCACAGAAAATCCCACATATTCTAGTTTTTTGAAACTAAATACCTTGAATCTAATACCTCAAGACCCCGTTTTTCTTGCAACCTCTTCAAGCACCTATCTCCCGATGATGCCACATTTCTAGAGCTACCTTTCACCTCTCAAGAAATCAAAGATGCCGTTTGGAATTGGGGGGGGGGGGGATAAGGCCCCCTAGCCGGATGGATTTACCTTTAAACTCATAAAAAAACATTGGAACATCCTTGGTAATGATGTGATTGCTTTTGTAAAAGACTTTCATCATTCGGCTCATATTCCACGTGGGTGTAACTCCTCATTCATAACTTGAGTTTCCAAATTTGAAGACCCAATTGTCATCAGTGACTTTCGTCCCATAAGCCTCATAGGTTGCCAATACAAGATTCTAGCAAAAGTTCTTGCGAATCGGCTTGCTTTAGTTATCCCTTCGGCTTTTGGAGAAACCCAAATGGCGTTTATTAAGGGACGCCAAATCACCGACGGTCCCCTCATTGTTAATGAAACTATGTCTCGGGCAAAAAAACACAGAAAGAAACTTTTACTTCTTAAAGTTGATTTCAAAAAAGCTTTCGAAACCCTTAGTTGGTCATTCTTGGATTTGGTTATGATTGAAACGGGGTTTGGTCCTAAATGGAAAAAATGGATTCTTTCTTGTCTTAGTTCGGGTTATGCATCAATTCTCATCAACGGGTCACCAACTAAAGAATTCAAAATTGAGCGTGGTCTAAGGCAAGGTGACCCTCTTTCTCCATTCCTTTTCATCTTGGCAATTGAAGCTCTTAATGTGGCTATTTTGAAAGCTCAAAGTTTGGATATTTTCCATGGAGATGAAGTGGGAGTAGACAAAGTACCCATCTCCCATCTTTAATTTGGGTACGATGCTCTCATTATTGGTAAATGGTCTATATCTAATGTTTGAAACCTTTCAAGAATACTCAGATGTTTTAAAGTCAATTTCAACAAAAGTAAGCTTTTTGGCTTACGTGTTCCATTTAATGAAGTATGTTCGGTTGCCTCCTTGATTGGCTGTCAACCTTCTCAACTCCCTTGCATTTATCTCGGTCTACCTATTGGAGCCAATATGTCAAGATGTGTTAATTGGAAGCCTTTGGTTGATCGTTTTCACAAACGACTTTCCAAGTGGAAATCTAAGTCGCTATCCTTTGGAGGTCGTTTGACTTTAATCAAATCCGTCCTCGGTAGCCTTGGAGTGTATTTCTTCTCTTCTTACAAGGCTCCTAAATAAGTTATTAGCGAGCTTGAAAGTCTTAGACGTTCCTTCTTTTGGGGTGGATCAAAGGAGGATAGGAAAATAGCTTGGGTTGCTTGGGAAAAATTAATGGGTTAATCCCAATCGACCCAAGTCAACACCCAAACGACCCAGTCAACAGAAAGTCAGAAACACAAAAAGTCAACCAAGGCAGTTTCTTGACAGTTACAAACGGTTACAAATTAATAGACACAACTGTTTGATGGGTTTGAACCATCACAACGTTTCACTTGTACCCATTCATTTAGTATATATACTTTGAACATAGATTGTAAAGAAATGATGACTGATATATAGAAAAGCTTTTACGATTCAATTGTTTCTTGTATTTTTGGTATATCTTGATTTTAGATCTAGAAAAACGGGCCAACAAAAAGTTTTATCTCCTCGTAATCAAGGGGTCTTGGTATAGGTAGTTTAAAGGTGAGTAACTTAGCCATGTTGGCTAAATGGTGGTGGCGCTTCCTAAACGAGGAGGAATCCCTTTGGTGCAAAGTTATTCGCTCCTTATATGGTCGAGATGGTGGTTTGCTAGACAATTCGGTTTCTTCCCTTAAGACCGGATGCTGGTCCAATATTGTCAAGCTAAAAGATGACCTATGTGATATTGGAATTGATCTCACTTCTCTTTTTAAGAAAAAGACCGGGAACGGTTTAAGCACCCGATTCTGGCTCGATCCCTAGTTGGGTGGCTCACCTCTTTGTACCACATTCGTGCGTATATTTCAGTTGGATTCGAATCCAAACAGCGTGGTCAGTGAATGTGCTCCTATTCCAAACAACATCAGTAGGTTACATGGCTCACAATACACTATAAACAACACTTTGGTCCTTTCTTCTGATTGTGTGGGGCTAGCCATCAACCATTCAGATCTCATGCTCCCTCCAGGTATTTCCTTCCAATGGGCATGGTCTAGACTTTTAAGATCCACAACTGAAAAGATAGAATTTGATGATCTTATTAGCTTAGTCTCACATCTTCGTTTATGTGATACTCAAGACACTTGGGAATGCTTAGTCGATAGCTCAAGGGTATTTTCAGTCAAAGGAATGTGTCTCCACATTACTCGTTCTAACCACACACAAAGCCTTCAGCCTACAAGATGGAATAACCTTCTCCCTATAAAATTAAACATTTTTAGTTGGAGATTATCCCTTAACAGATTGCCAACAAGATCGAACCTAGATTATCGTGAAGTGGACTTCGATTCTGTTTTATGCCCCTCATGCCATGATGCTATCGAGACGAAAGAACACATCTTCATCTCGTGTGAAATCGCGAAAGAGGTATGGTCTCTAACTTTTAAATGGTGGGATATCCGACTAAACCCACCCACTCATCTCCTAAAAACCATTTCTCTTGCAGACGCCAGACGAAGACGTCATTTCTAAATCCTTCACTCGCTTCTTTGATGTTGTGGTTCAAACAATCCTGTGGCACCTTTGGCGATTTAGAAACGAAATGGTTTTCGCCGTAAAACGCCCTTCAAAGAATCTCATTTTAAATGACATTAAGCTAGCTTCCTTTACTTGATTTCAAGTAGACATAAGAGAAACTCTCTTAACCGGGTGGAATGGTTCATAAGACCTTGTAATGCCATTTTCATCTCTCATTTGTAATTTTTGCCCTTAGCTTCTTGCTAGGTGGCCTCTTGTTTATATATATCTTTCTTTCCATTAAAAAATATATATAATTTGAGCAACATCCAAATTTTATATCAGTTGACAGAATTTCACGATGTTTGGGGCATAAAACAAACACCCAAAACATCTTTGAAGGAAAATCTATTGATATAAAATGATTCATTAGTGATATTTTTTTTGATGGCAGATATTAATTAAAAATACTAGCAAGGAGCTAGGAGAAATTACAATCTAATGTTACTGGGTTATTTCATCCAAGTACCCAATCAATGTTAATATCAATGTAATATCACTAGGAAATTACAATCTAATGTTACTAGGAAATTACAATCTATAGTCTCAATATAATATCAATGTTAAAAAGATTATAATGTAAAATAAAAATCACATACGTTTAAAACCATAATTGTTTGGTACTTAAAAAAAACGTAAATGAAAAGTTTAAAGAGTTTAATTACCTTCAAGTGATTAGATGATGTACCGTCAACTACATTCCTCGAAATATCCTGTAATAATATTTGCAAGAGAAAAGGAAATGAGTTGATAATATAACAGTTATTGTTACATGAAGTTGATAAACAAGTTAATGTTCTTACTGCATTTTCGTGTTTCCGTTGAAGCTCAAACGCTTTCTCAAGTCTTTTGACAACCTGATCTATATATGGGCGATCTGCTCTTTCCTCTTTTACGCAGCAATATGCTGTTTCTAAGAATATCTCTAATGATTTTGGGACTATCTGTTTCCGTAAATGTGGATCGATCATATCATCCAAATTAGATTTGCCCAATTTACTTAATAATCCATCTCCCAACTCTTCATTCGGAAGAACGGCACTCCGTCTGCACAAGACTTCGAATAACACAACACCGAATGAATACACATCTGACTTGTGGGTCACACCGCCAGTCTTTTTATATTTTGGGTGCAGGTATACATTCTCGATAACATCACGAGTAAGAAGAAGACGGTGTCTCTGACCTACTGTATTTTTCAACGAAAGTTCAAAACCAGATAACTTGGATTCCCATTTGTCATCTAGTAAAATTTTCGAGCTCCTGATGTTGCAATGTATGACACTAAAATCACGTCCATCATCATAATGGATGTAACTCAATGCCTTCGCAACAGCAACGCATATCTTCAACCTTTGCATCCATGTGAGGTTCTGGTCACTTAGATATGTTTTGAGACTTTGGTTGGCCTCCTTCTTGTATATGATGATCTTCTCGAAATCGTTATCAAAAAAACCGATAATAGACACTAGATTCTTATGTTTGAGACTAGAAAGCATCGAAACTTCCGTCCAAAACCTTTTGCTCTCATCTCTTACATACTCTTTATAAAGCCTCTTTACAGTAATATTGATGAATTGTTGAGAACGTAAGAGGCGGCCTTCGTAAATTATTCCAAGCTTAAACTTTTTAATAATATTCTGAAAAGCAAGATTGTTGGTTGCTGCTTTTATATCTTCCCAACTGAGTTTTAAGTGAGAAAGATCTTTGAGGAAAGACTTTGTCTCTTTGCTGACATGGGACTCAACACGTGTAGATATGGATGTCAATGATCCCTATATGTAAGAAACAAGATAACGTTACCCCGTGTTCCAAAAATGATACATGTAGATATGGAGCTCACTTATCTAAAATCCGTGACTTGCAACAATAGTAATGAGTAAATAATTACCTTGTCATGAGTGGTTGATGTATCTTCAACTTCACGCGAAACTATTGAGCGTTCCTTTAATATCATGAATACAGTAATAAGTAAATAATTTTACTCGTGTTACTACCAATAATATAAATAAATAGAGATTATTTTGAAAAGATAAATGATAGAGAAAAAACAATCTTACAGCATTTTGACGTTCCATTTGAAGTTTCAATGCGCTCTCAAGTCTTGTGACAACCTCATTTATATCCGGGCGTCGAGATCTTTCTTCATTCAAGCAGTCATATGCTGTCTTCACAAAAACGTTGAATGCTTGCGGATCCATTTGTTTCCAAAGAAGAGGATCAATTATTTCATCTAGTAGTTTCTTTTTATAATGGAAAATGGCCACCGAAGCCAAATACTTATTATCTTGCTCGTCAATTATTGATTCCCTACCACACACTAGTTCAAATAATACTATCCCAAAGGAGTAAATATCTGTCTTGTGGTTCACACTTTTAGTCTCAATATATGTTGGGTCTCCATACCCATACACATACTGAAGTTTATTAGTATGAAATGAATGGTGCCTTTGAGAAGCTTTAATCTTCATGGAACATTGAAAATCACATAACTTGGGTTCCCAATCATCATTTAATAGAACTGTGCCACTGGTAATGTTCTGATGTATTACGCTGAAATCGCGTGGCCCGTCATAATGAATGTAGCTCAATGCGTGCGCAACACCGACAGATATCTCCAATCTTCGCACCCATGTCAACATCGGGTCACTTAGATAGTTATAAAGACTTCCCCTGTTCTCATCCTTGTAAATGATGATCTTCTCATCATTCTCATCACAAAACCCAACAAGAGAAACCAAATTTTTATGCTCGAGACTTGAAAGCATCGAAATCTCTGTCCAAAACCATTGTTCTTTTTCATCATCCCATACATCTTTATTAAACCTCCGAGCAGTGATATCAATCAACTCACCGGACCACAAGAGCTGTCCCTGGTATCTCTTTTCAATTCCATCTTCTCCCATGACATTTTTTTGTGATACTAAAATTAAATTTATTATTATAAATGAAGTACTCATAAATCCTTGAAAACGAACAGTGTCATATTTATCTGGATAAATTGTGAGTTTGTAGGTTTTGCTGTCATGATAGTAAACTCTTGTGAGTATATGTATGCTAATGTTGTGAGAAATTGGATAGATTTGAGAATTTTGATGGACTATAGTAAAATGTCATAATAGTAAATGCACGTCTTACCAGAATTCTTTCCGAAAGCAGTCTTTTCTACAATGTTCTAACTTGCACATACGTGCCCCTTGTTAGGTGGTCTTCACCATCAAACCAACACAAAATTCTCTTCAATGTGCGCGATGCTAGACACCCGTTATGGGAAACCACGCTTGGAGAGTGCCTACCGTGGGTGATGATGACTCCATTATGCATGGTCTAAGAAATGTGACTTTTTAAAACCATCACCATATCAGTTTTTACAAAAAAAAAATATAATAAAAAAATAAATTAAATAATACTTTTCACTAGTTTCATTAAAAAAAAAAAAAAAAAAAACCCCTTAGACAATACCTTTCCAATCCTAGAAGTTTAAAAAAAAATGTTTCTAGTCATTAATTGCTAGACAACAAAACAGGGTGAAAGATGTCTGTTTGCATTGATGAAGCCTTGTTGGATGGCCACTCTGAATCAGACTTGGTGAGTCTAGAGTGGACTGCTACTATGGTTTGGCTTGTGCTATTTCAGTCCAAGGAAACGTCGTCACATCCTCTTCTTAGCCCGACATCAAAGGCCTACCACGCAACATAATTCTCCATACATTGGATGCGATGGTTGGCTCAATCCGAAATGAATGTTAATCAATAACAAATTAGATTTACATAACTTGATTTTGCTAGCGAAAAATGAGAGTACTGAGATTAAATAGAAAACAAACTTACAAAACTATTACGGCAAACAAACCTGTATTAAGCTAACATCCCCTCAAACTCACAAATGCTACTTTAAGATGTACTGAGAGGTTGACATAAAACTCAAAATAGAATTGAAAAATATACTAGATGGAACCAGGGTAGCAGACACATGCACAAGCAAAATTAAGCATATGTAGACGAAACAGAATCAGACGGAACATGGTAGAATCAGGCAGAGAACCATAACGTAACCAGAGCGAAGGCACAACCAGTGCGAATCAGAAGGAACATGGAAGAATAAGACCTACAAACCATATGCAAAGCCATATCATAACCAGAGCGAAATCAGGTAGAATGGGATGCAGAGCCATGCAGAATCATAGCAAAATCGGACATACTTCTGTCATCTTTTTGTCTTTTTTAGGCTGAATGTACGTGTGGGTTTGGGTTTGGTAACTTCATCTTGCAGCCTTTTCTTCATTCTCTCTTTGCCTTTGAATACCATCGTTGTTTCCAGAAAACATTGGTCGGAACTCAAGGCCACATACAATGAGGCCAGACATAGTTCCTTCATGACTTGTAAATTTCATATTCATAGAAAGAGAGTCATCCTTGAATTCATGAGCTGAGTTAAATTTCCATAGTTGAATCTCCATCCATCCATCTTCCCTTTGTTTCGGAACCCGAGTTATATCATGTATATTAGATGGCTCTGGGGTTATAAAATAGAGAAATTCAGCCTCTTTGTTGTCTTGGTGGAGTATATCTCGTACTTTCACTGGACAATGCATTCCTTGGCAGTTTTCTGAAAGCTTGAACAGTAGGTAGCACACGTATTCCGTATCCGATGACAGCATTTGACTTTTGATCGTACAGTTGATATGAAATACTTGTTGTGGCAAAAGCTCAATCACCTCTTGAAATCTGCATTTACCATAAATTATATGATTACATTATGTAATTTACATAATTCTTAAGAACATGAAACTAAATCCAGGAAGTGAAACTTTTGTCAACCATCTATTCACTGTTTGCTAGTTAACTAGAGAGCGAAAAGTATTTGAACCTTGAATAATCAAATCTAGTTTTTCGTGACTGTAACAAATTAGTTATATAAAAATAAAATGAGAACAAACCTGGACTGGACCGGTGGTTTTGAAGTAAAAGTATCCACATTAGAAAATTTGTATAAAGCTGCCTTTGCTGAAAGCACAAGAAGTTTCTTTCCATCGACTTCGCCCAACCAGAACAACTCGTCATAGTTTCTGCATACCTTGAATATTTCTTCAAAGTTAGTTGGCAACTGTTGCACTTGATCCACATTAAAGTCTGATTTCAAGACTTGTTGGACTTCCTTCAATTTTCCGATCTCTTCATGTTTCTCCTGTATACAGTTATTTTAGATATGCAACTTATAACATGATTTTTTTTTTGTTACCGTGCATTCATGTTCCCTTTATACAACTTTAACAAAAGTACATAGAATGTAACCAAGGGATATTTTCAAACTTACTTTGTCAATGGCTCGAAATTCAATGCCTTCAACATAAACTGCAGCATCCCCACAATAGTACGATGAAAAGCTCTCAAGTAGAAACTCAAAAACGACATCTTCATTTTGTTTCGAGAAACGGTGCAACTCAATCATCATCCACTGCTCATCTCTCCATGTTGCGAAATATGCATGCAGACTTTTGTGTCCCTTTCTATACTTTAGGTTAACATACACAGGTTTACTTGAAAAGTTTCTTGAATCACAAAATTTGAAGACTAAATAGACCCCATAAACAACACGTGGAGATAAAAATTGAGCTCTTGTCTTGATATCGATGATCAAGTTGGAAATATCTAACATCTCCACCACTGTCCCAAACCTGCGCATATGATAAACATCCAAGACTAAATCAGTCATAGCCTTTATATTCACATACACTTCTACTTCTGACTTTCGTAATTTTTGGAACAAGAGTTTAAATTCTATATTAGAATTTATTGTACCATACAAATCTCTATTTAAATAAAGGTAAGAACATTATAAAAAAACATTATCAAGATGCTTAGCAAAATTTATAATTCACGGTCATGAGAACAGAGGACCCAAAACATTAGAAGGTTTATAACATTATAGTTCCCAACCATATAGTGAGTATTAAAATCTATTTTGTCATGTACAACATCAGTTCTCATTGTTGATATGTATGTATGCAGGACTAATCTTGTTATTAACGTGATGAGATGAGGTCTGAAGTGTAAAAGAGCTAATGATGAAGCACTACTCCTTTGTTGATTAACGCAGAGGATTAGTAGTTCTAGCAGAATATAGTCAAAGGGGTTCTTAAGTTTGATCCTATTTGATCATAATTATAATTATATGATTAATAATCATATTATGCAACCAAAAACAGTTTGTCATGCATTAAACGGTGAAGAGAATAACCTTATACTTTAACATTAAAAAGCGTAACATAATTCTTCCAATAATGCATATGTTTGCTTATCATTAAAAACTTAGTAAGGTGGAGAGGTAGAGATAATAACCTTGATTCTGAAAGAGATTTCAACTCATGTGGACAACTGTTTATGTACGAAAACATTGTGGCTGAAACCATTTCATTTCTTTCTCCATTACCAACGAATGACAACAACTGTTATACAACCGAAATGCAAATCAGACTCAATGTGTATGATGTATAAATGCATGTGTGATTTTGAATTATCTCTTAATACAGAGAAGATACATAGAAAATGGGAAACGCCAAATAAACAAGCTACAAGAATGAACTGAATACCACTTTGTCCTGTTGAAGGAGGATTCCCTTAGAAAAAATGTTGTAAAGTTCCTCTTTCTTTTTTCTAGAATAGATTTCTGGGCACTTTGACATCTGGATTATTTCTTTATAGTCTTTAGGCAATTTGGGCTCCCATTTCTCATAATCCTCCTGTATATACATTAATCAATTAATAAACTCATGTTTCATACAGTTACTTTCTTACAATTTATAAAACAGTTAAAAGCCACAGTTTAGATATATATATCAATCAAAAGTTAGCCAATTTTGTCATTATATAGAAACATATATACCTGAAATTCCAATGCTTTCTTGAGTTGTTTGACCACTTCATCAGCTGTTGGTCGTCTTTCTCTCTGGTGATGTAAGCATTGAAGGGCAATCCTTGTAAAGGTAAAATATGACTGTGGCACAATTTGTTCTTTGATACCCTCGAACACCAACTTATCAAGTTTTTCAACATAATAGAGGTGTTTAGCCAAAAAGGGTAAATAAAGATAATCGTCATCTAGCTTTTCGGATGATAGTTTCCCACACAATATGTCAAATAATACCGCACCCAATGAGAATATATCAGACTCTTTGGTTAAGAAGCCCGTTTTTGAGTACAGTGGGTCACGATAGCCATTTGTGCCTGTAACATTGTCGATGACATAGTCTACATCCTGATTTGTTGGACATACTAAGGAAAGCCCGAAATCACTAATTTTTGCTTTCCAATCATCAAGCAGTAGAATGTTGCTGCTGCTGATGTCCCTATGTATTACCATTTCTGGACTTGAAATAGTTCCATGAAGAAACTCCAACCCGATTGCAATATCGATGCATATTTTAAGCCGCATCACCCACGTAAGACTAGCATCGCTCAAGTACTTATCAAGACTTCCTATTGATGCATACTCATAGACAATAATTTTCTCATCCTCTTCATCACAGTAGCCTACAAGACCAATTACATTTTCATGTTTATTCTGCATAAGGATTTCAAGTTCTGTCATAAATTCAGATTCTCCTTCAGCAGATTTCCTACCCAACCGCTTTGCAGCAATGAAGTTATGCCCACGAGTGTGACCCTTGTATACATTCCCAAAATCTCCATGTCCAATGAGATTGGCTTGATTGAAAGATTCTGTGGCCAACTTTATGTCTTGAAGTGAAAGTTTGAGGTTGTCCTTGTGGTTCTCCTGCGAATCATCGGACAATCAGTTGATTTGATAAGTAAAATATAATTGAACAATTTGGCATCTGAAACTTATTTAAAGTATAATGTAGGAAAAGTCACATATATACTACGATGAAGAATAAATGCGGAAATTATAAAGTTATATTTTAAACCCATTACTTACCTGAAAGTTTAACGCTTTTTTGAGTTCGTTGATGACAACTTCTATTGATGGACGTTCAGCTTGAGTTTCTGCTAGACATCGAAAAGCGATTTTTGAAAGTATGTCCAAAGACTCTTTATTGGGTCCTTTACTTAGAGAAAAGACATGTTCATCGGTTTCTTCCATGATTTTGTGATCAACTATATCCATTAGTGTTCCCTTCTCAAAATGATCTCTTGCAATGGGTGCAATCCCCTTCTCATTGACATCAGTGAAAATACGATCATGGGCCAACCTCCCGGTCAAGATCTCAAGTAACACTACTCCAAAAGAGTAAATATCTGATTTTTTATTTAATCTTCCAGACTTTTGATATTCTGGATCCAAATACACATTTGTGCCTGCAATCGTGTCGGTATTGAGAGTGCTGGCCTCTTGATCTGCTGGGTGGATTTTGGAGAGCCCGAAATCAGCAATCTTAGCCTCCCAATTTTCGCCCAATAGAATATTTGCACTCTTGATGTCACGGTGTATTATCTTTTGTTTGTCTTGATCTGAGTTGGTGTGAATGTAATTTATGCCATGTGCGATATCAAGACATATTTTCAAGCGTTGCATCCAAGTAAGATTAGTCATTTTATCGCTGTTTCCCAAATAGTCCTCAAGACTTCCTTTAGAAGCAAGCTCATAGACAAGGATCATGTGATCACGATCTTCATCACAAAAACCAAGAAGAGAGATTATATTCTCATGTTTACAGCTAGTCAGAATTTCAATTTCTGTAATGAACCCTTTTTCTCCTTCTCGGTTATTGTTAATGCGTTTTATGGCTACGAAACTGCGTTTCTTGGGATGATCACATTTATCTTTCCCTTGTATGGAAGATGAATTACTGCTATCAAAATGTTCGAGTTGTGCCTTGTATACCATACCATATCCGCCTGACCCAATGAAATATTTGTCGGAAAACTTCTCTGTTGCTATCTCGATATCATTAAGTCCAATCTTCAAGTGTTCCAAGTTCTTCCACTACAGTATTGTGGACATTCAAAATACAACATACTTAATCAAATACATTATTGAATGAAACAAAATTCACAATCTGTACTGATTGCGATGTTAATAGAAAAAAGTGATACAACAACACTTTATTCTCAGCCAATGTTAACCGTTAGCTTCGATATCAGTTACTGTTTAACGCTTAAAAATACTTTGTGATTTGTTACTAGTGTGCAGGTCCATGGTAGTTGGTGTCGATGGTGTTTTGATTTCTAGTTTTTGGGTGTAGATCGTGTGGCGTGGAGGTGGTCATCTCAATAAGGTTATAGATGGTGTTTCGATTTCTGTCCGCATAAAATTTTTGAACGGTCATTTATCATTTTAGAGTGCGAAGGGTTATGAATGTGAGATATTAGAAACGTCTTGTCTAATTTCTTCGTAACAGGGATCAAATGTGAAAAGCCCCAAACCACATAGACCATTCATGTAATTTACTTTTTTGTTTATTAGTTAGGAAGACCAGCTTCGCACTAAAACTATAAAGAAGTAAATTACCCTCAGGTGATTGTATGATGCACTGTCAACTGCACTCCTTGGAAGTTCCTAAAATAATATTTGCAAAAGAATAGGAGATTAGTAGATAAACATAACATTTATTATCACATAAAGTTGATAAGCAAGTTTATTTTCTTACCGGATTTTCATACAGTGATTGAAGTTTCAACGCTTTCTCAAGTCCTTTGACAACCTGATCTATATGTGGACGATCTGCTCTTTTCTCTTTTATGCAGCAATATGCTGTTTCTGAGAAGATTTTTAATGCTTCTTTGTCCATCTGATTTCGTAAATACGGCATGATCATTTCGTCCAAATGAGATTTAGCCACTCGACTTAAAAACCCCTCTCCCAACTCATCTTCGTTTTCGTTTTCGTCTTCGTCTCCATCTTTGTCTGCACTCCTTCCGCACAAGACTTCGAACAATACAACACCGAATGAATACACATCAGACTTGTGGGTCACTCCACCAGTCTTTTCGTATTTTGGGTCCAGGTATACATTCTTAGCAATATCATGAGTAAGAAGAAGACGGTGCCTCCGAGCTACTGTATTTCTCAACGAAACTTCAAAACCAGATAACTTTGGTTCCCATTTGTCATCTAGTAAAATATTCGAGCTCATGATATTGCAATGTATGACACTAAAATCTCGTCCAGGATCATAATGGATGTAACTCAATGTCTTCGCAACACCAACGCATATCTTTAACCTTTGTATCCATGTGACGGTCGGGTCACTTAGATATGCTTCCAGACTTTTTTTGGCCTCCTTCTTGTATACAATAATCTTGTTGTTTTTAGTATCCCAAAACCCAATAAGAGACACAAGATTCTTATGTTTGAGACTAGAAAGCATCGAAACTTCCGTCCAAAACCTTTTGCTCTCATCTTTTACATACTTAAAAAAAAACCTCTTTACAATAATATCGATGAATTGTTCAGAATGTAAGAGACGGCCTTTGTAAATTGTTCCAAGCTTAACTTCTTTGATAATATTCTCAACAGCAAAATTGTTGGTTGCTGAGTTTATATCTTCCCAGCTGAGTTTTAAGTGAGAAAGATCTTTGAGGAAAGACTTTTTCTTTTTGCTGGCATGGGACTCAACATGTGTAGATATGGAGGTCAATGTTCCCTATTAGTACCAGAAAAGACAACCCATTTAGCAAGTGTTCCAAATATGACACATGTATATATGGAGTCACTTTTCTAAAATTCTAGTAATAAGTAAATAATTACCTTTTCATGATCAGATGGTGTAACTTCAACTTTTTCCGCAACTATTGAGTGTTCCTTTAATATCATAAATACATTCATAAATCATAAGTAAATAATTATGCTCTTGTTAATATTAATATTATCAATAAACAGAGATTAGTTATAATAAAATAAAAAGATGAAAGAGAAAAAACGGTCTTACAGCATTTTGACGTTCCATTTGAAGTTTCAAGGCTTCCTCTAGTCTTGTGACAACCTCAGTTATATCCGGGCGTCGAGATCCTTCTTCATTTAAGCACTCATATGCTATCTTCGCGAAAACGTCGAATGATTGCGGATCCATTTGTTTCAATAGAACCGGATCAATTATTTCATCTAGTATTTTCTTTTTATAATGGAAAATGGCCACCGGAGCCAAATACTTATTATCTTGGCCGTCAACTGATCTCCTACCACAGAGTAGCTCAAACAGTACAATCCCAAAGGAGTAGATATCTGACTTGTGGTTCACACTTTTAGTCTCAATATATGTTGGGTCTCCATACCCTTTCACATTAACAACTCCATTAGTATGAAATGAATGGTGCCTTTTAGATGCTTCAATCTTCATGGAGCATTCAAAACTAGATAACTTGGGTTCCCATTCATCATTTAATAGAACTGTGCTACTGCTAATGAGCCGGTGTATTACGCTGAAATCGCGTGACTCATCATAATGAATGTAGCTCAATGCATGTGCAATACCAACAGATATCTCCAATCTTCGCACCCATGTCAACCTCATTGGGTCACTTAGATAGTTGCTGAGACTTAATCTGGTCTCAAGCTTGATAATGATGATCTTCTCATCATTCTCATCACAAAACCCAACAAGAGAAACCAGATTTTTATGCTTGAGACTAGAAAGCATTGAAATCTCCATCCAAAACTCTTGTTCGCATTCTTTATTCCACCTCTCAGCATGGATATCAATCAACTCACCGGACCACAAGAGCTGCCCCTTGTATTCCTTTGTAAACCTAGATTCTCTGATGGCATTTTCTTGAGCAAAGTTGTTGGTGGCAGACAGGATACTTTCAAGGGGGACTCTGAGGTGAGCAAATTCTTTCATTATCTGTAAAATAGTCAAGTTAAAATGTGAGTTAGAAAAAGGGAGTCTAATAATGCGTACAACGTGTTTGATAAAATTCCTGAACCATGTCTAAGACATGTTAGTTAGAAATTTAGGAAGTGATCAAGTTAATGATCTTATTAAGTTTCATTGTTTTGGTTAGTGACTTCATGTTGATATTTGGTCTTGGTTAATGTAGTCAATATTTGCTCCTAAGGTGTTTTTTAAAGCATTTGGTCCTGAATCAGATGATGTAAGTATGGATTACATGGGCGATACTTTGTCTACCTGATGCAGTTTTGATGGGATAATATGGATTGGAATTGTTTTGTTTTTCCCTCATTGCATTCAAAGTGGTATTCAGAAGGAAAAAAACTATGGCGTGTGCTTTGTGTAATAGTAAACTTTTTAACGTTGCAATATACTTTTGTTTAGTGTTGATGTTTAGTCATTTGATGTTTGAAGTTGTTTCCAGTGACATGTTTTCGTAGCTGTTGCAGCAGGATACTTTATTTGACAATAGTGGAATTGGAGGAGTTTTCAGGATATTGAAAGGAATGGAGAGACATTAATGGAAACTTTAAAGCCAAGTTGCTGATTTTGAAAGGGAATAACTCTCCTGTTGTGGAAAGAAAAACTAGTAGTAAGATGTTGGTATCTAGTAATCTGAAATTCAGTGTATTAGAGAGCAATGAGACACATGAATATGAAGGAAAGTATAATTATATTCCAGGTTGATGATGTTCAACTCATACTTTGAGATTTGTTCATCCCATTTAACTGTATATACTTAAGTATGGATATTTGTTGAGTTTGAGTAATCTTTCTATAGACTTTTTTAAATCAAATGATTATGCTATTGCTGCATGCCTGCATTCATTCCAGTTCTTATATACTACTCATTCTTGTTTCAGGCACAAAACAATTTTCCAAAGCGTATGAGAAGGGGACCCATAATACCAAGGACCAATTGAAGGACTATATGGAAAGCCTTGAAAAGTGGCAAGGTAATGTTTCAAAGCAGAACAATAATCCCAAAAAGTCAACGGATAAGTGCTTATGTAATACAGTAAAAGAATAAACGCTGAAATTAGAAGGTTGTTACCCATTTACTTGCATGCAATATTGATAAGGAGTTCGGGTGTGTGTTGAGTTTAGATGTCATACATTATTTTGTTGAGTATTCTTTCTGAAACTAATACGAGTCTTATGTTTTCCGTTTATGCCTCTGTTAAGGCGAATAAAGAGGCCAAGGGATCATATAAAATAAGTATACTGACAAAACTGAAGGCTAAGATAACCAAGGTTAAAAGGATTAATATGGGTAATATCGAGAAGGTACTTGTTTCATTTTCGTATTGTATTGTTTATTGACCGTCATTTAGCTACCTTTTTCGTCTTTTTAATGTTGCTTATATTGGTTGAGGTTACTAGGTATGTTGTATTTAATCGCTTACAATAACTTCAGTGTGTGTCACTCGGGTTGACTTGAAAAAAAAGAATTTGTCCAAGAAAAACTGATAGTCAAATATGTTTTATAAAAAGAATTTAGAAAGTTTTATTCACTAAAAATACACTGTGGGTGACTATCAAGTCTTAGCAAGTGACCTAATTGACCTTTTTTCTTATCAGTTATTCGTTTCTTATCGCCACATAGAGACAAACCATAACCTGGACAAACGAATTTACAAGTAAAGGAGTTGAACCCGTATAATGGAAGTTGCTTCTCTTTCGGTCAATGTGTCATAACTCTGTGAATATTTGTGGTTTTCTTCGTAGATAATTTTGAAATGGGAAAATACTTTGAAGATTAGAGTTCCTAAAAATTTACATTTTGAGGTTAAAGACACAAACAAAAAGGGGATGTACAAGCTATAGTGCAAGGCCATCAACAAGTACTTTTACTATACCACTTTTCTTCTTTTCAATGTTTTGAAACCCGGTTCGACCCGTCTGGTTCAACTGGTCGAACCAGGTCCGGCTTAGATAATGGGTCAAAATAAACCGGTTTTAAGAATTCAAAACCAGCGTGACCCACCGGGTTTTACCCGTTTCTATAATTCCGGCTGGTTTGTCATTAAATCTTCTATATGTGTTCCACATTGCTTTTTACAAGTTTTTAAAGGCTTTAAAAGCTGTTTAGACAGAAAGATGGGCTGTTTGGACATGCTTATATGCTGTTTTAACAGCTTTTATATGTTGTTTGGACATAGCCTTTACATGGCTGTTTGGAAACAAGTATTTGCAGCAATTGCATGCTCTTTTTTTTAAAATAAATTACGTATTATATGTTGTGTTTTAGCAGCAATAAGTGTATAGTACGAAAGGTTAAAAGAATTTGAAATCTGTAAAATTTACATTAGGTTTTATTCATGAATAATTGTTAACCCAACCGATAAAACCACACATTAAAACAAAATATGACGGTGTGTGCGAAAGAGAGCTCAATACATAATTTTTGATCATATATTTAAATTATTAGAACGGAAATTCTATTAAACCATTTATAAGAGACATTCTAATAAATTCAAGAGAAAGAACAAGGTTGGCCAAGTCCATGTAGATATGATCAAATTTATTATTATAGAGAAAAATACTAATAGTATACATTTTACAAAACGTTAGGGTGGGCCTTGGCCAACCCAACCACTAATGTGGCTCCGTCACTAAGCAATTATAGTTTTTAAATGCTGTTCCAGCATAGTACTACAGCAAACATGTTTTTTTTTGCAGCAATTACATGTTTGTAAGCTGTTTTCTTACAGCGATTGGCAATTACATGCTTTTAAAGGTTTGTATGCTGTTTTTCGGAGAAATTACATGCTGTTTGGACATCAGAAAGATGGATGTTTGGACTCTAAATGAGACTATAAGTGTGTTAAACTCATCAGAGTCTAGTAAGGTACTAGGAATTTATAGTGTCTAAGCTAAACAGCAAACTGATAGAGTGAAGGTGTATACACTCAAACAAATAGATAGTACTGTAGTACTTATTATTATAGAAAGAGGCCAGAGGAAAAACCATCTTACCTCATTCTGATGCTTGAGTTGAAGTTCCAACGCTTTTTCAAGTCTTGCGACAATCTCATCAATATTTGGGCGCTGTGATCGTTCTTCATTCATGCAGTCGTATGCTATTTCCGCGAACATGTTAAATGATTGAGAGTCCATTTGATTCCAAAGATCCCAATCAATTATTTCATCGAGTTTCTTCTCCCTATAATGGGTAACAGCCACAGAAGCCAAGTACTTATTATCTTGGTCCTCGTTGATTACTGCTTTCCTACCACACAGTAGTTCAAACATTACTACCCCAAAGGAGTAAATATCTGACTTGTGGCTCACTTTGTTAGTCTTTCTATATGTCGGGTCTGTATACCCCTCCCTATTCCAAACTTTATCAACGAGGAATGAAAGATGCCTCCTAGATGCTTCAATTTTCATGGAAAGTCTAAATTCAGATAACTTGGGTTCCCAATTATCATTTAACAGAATTATCTCGCTGTCGATGTTTCTATGTATAACGCTAAAATCACGTGGCTCATCGTAATGAATGTAGCTCAATGCATGAGCAACACCGACACATATTTCCAATCTTCGCACCCATGTCAACATCCATGTATAACTTAAATAGTTGTTGAGACTATCCCTCTTCTCACGCTTGATAATAATGATCTTCTCATCATTCTCATCGCAAAACCCAACAATAGAAACCATATTCTTATGCTTGAGAGAATAAAGCATGGAAATCTCCATCCAAAACTGTTGTTCTTTTTCATCATCCCTTTCTTCATTTAACCACCTCCGAGCTTGGATATTAATCAACTCACTGGACCACAAGAGCTGTCCCACGTAATGATTTCCAAAATCATCTTCTCCCCAGAAATTTTCTCTGGCAAAGTTGTTGGTGGCGGATATTACATCTTGAAGGGGGATTTTTAAGTGAGCAAATTCGTCATGATTGACTGAAGACATCATGTATGTATCTGTTTGTTTATCTGAACAAAAAAGGGTGAGTGGGTTGTTACAAAAAGAAGCGAATGAGTGTTTGGGTAATATACATAAAAATCTGTTTGGTTTGTGTTTGTATATATAGAAGATGTGGACAAGCGTGTGGGGTTCTGCCTTATTCTTGTAGTACACTATTGACTTATTGACCATTAACATTAGACAAATTGTCTACAGCGTATAGGCACCTTCTCAGCAACATGTCTTCAATGGCCGCTAGTGCGTAGTGGCTTTAGTTTATTGTTTAGGTGAACTTTATACAAGACGAGATATGCGTTTGCAATTAGAATTGTGACCATTGTCTGCCACTAACTAAATGACCATATATAATACTTCAATCTAATACTCTACATTGCTTTTACAAGTTTCATTATTAACCGCACCACAAAATAAAGCAAACTCATTGTTCAACTTTTTTTGACTGAAGCCATCATGTTTCTTTATCTGAACAAAAAAGGGTGTGTGGGTTGTTACAAAAAGAAACGAAGGGGTGTTTGGTTGATATACATAAATATGTTCGATCGGTTTGTGTTTGTATGCTCCTTTAATGATGGTGGTCGGCCTATTTTTTGCGTTAATGTAAAGACAAATTCACTTTTTGACTTAATGGTGAGCAAAGACTATTGACTTATGCAAGGAAACTTCTATCTCTGCTGTACAAACGGTGAAAAGAAATTTTGTAACTTTTCGTATGTTGCTTTCTAATTGAAACGTCGCTAATATTAGCGAGTATCAACATCTTGACAAAAATTTACTAAAGATGCTTATAGTATCCTTTTTTTAGAAAATTCAGCAATATATTACCACAACAAAAAAGAAATAATATAAACGAAGACATCCAACTTTTGTAATCGAGGCAATTAAAAAAAAGCGAGTCCCAAGAAAAAAAAAACCATTAGGGCTTACAACAAAACATATACAAAATAAAACTGAAAGATAAATGAGAAAAAAAATACTACAATATTCCTTTAAATAATGCATATGAACAATCTCGAACACAACAAAAAATATGCATAAATGAGATATGTGGTATGAACTATGAAAGAGGATAGCGTGTGTTTTAGACAAAAGAGACTGGCAAAGCGAGTATAGTGGACTATAAAAGATAATGGTAGGCCTCTCTTCAATTTTCAAGTAAGAAGAGGAGTACTAGTCCATCATTATTCGTTGCTTATATCTAAACTTTTGGAGCTACAATATGAAGAAAATTTGGCATTTTACAGAAAAATGTAGATAAACAAGTATAGTTGCGGTCCGTGGTTCGCTACGGGTTCTATCTTTTGCATAAGTTAAAATTATAAATTGTTTCAGCTTATTCGCAAGCTATTATTGTTGACTTCTTGTTGTTCTGCTACCTTGCTATCTATGTATTTAGCATTGTTTTTTTTAACGGCAAAAATATAATATATAAAAATAACTAGCAAGAAGCTAGAGAAAAATTACATCGTTTTCTTAAGCCAATCATGCCAAGCTAAACACTTAGAACTTCTACCAACTAACCAAGTAAAAGAAAAAAGCATAATATTATTAAACAAATCAGATTTCCTCATTATTTGAGAGTTGAATGTAACTGAATTTCGATACTTCCAAATGGTCCACTAAGTAGCCACCACAATCACTTGAATTCGATTCTTGAGATCATTTGAATTCCTCAGACTATCCATCGAGTACGACACCTTGGGAAGTGCATATTACACCGTACACTAACTAGGCGCCAAATGCTTGCAGCCACTTTGCATTCATAAAAGATATGGTCGTTTGATTCCACACCGTTCGAACATAACAGACACATAATAGATTGAATATCCAAACCCCGTTTCAAGAGATTTAGATGAATAGGATGTCTATCCTCCCGTAATCTCCATAAGAATATGTCCACCTTTATCGGGTTACTTTTACACCAAATAGTAGGAGCATCAAGCATCAGAAGAATGTTATCATCAATATGCTCTCTCGTTTCTTTTACCGTGAAAGTGTCATTGCCACCAAGTTTTCACCTTAGATTGTCTTGACCAGTAAAACTTGAAATCTTTTCCAGATCAGAGTTCAAACTAATGACATGATCCAAGTTCAATTCCGACCAGAAGCAATTGGTCTAGACCACTTCAGATTCTATTCCGCATCCACGAACCAAGCAATTGGTCTAGACCACTTCGATATCAGTTACTGTTTTACGCCTAAAAATGATTTGTGATTTGTTACTAGTGTGCAGGTCCATGGTAGTTGGTGCAGATGGTGTTTTGATTTCTGGTTTTTGGGTGTTGATTGTGTGGTGTGGAGGTGATCATCTCAATAAATTTGTTAACGGTCGTTTATCATTTTAGAGTGCCAGGGTTATGAATATGAGACATCAGAGATGTCTTGTCTAATTTCTTCGTAACAGGGATCAAATGTAAAAAGCCCTTAACCACATAAGACCATTCATGTAATTTACTTTTTTGTTTATTAATTAGGATGACCAGCTTCGAACTAAAACTATAAAGAAGTAAATTACCCTCAAGTGATTGGATGATGCACTATCAACTGCACTCCTCGGAAGTTCCTAAAATAATATTTGCAAAAGAATAGGAGATTAGTAGATAAATATAACAGTTATTATCACATAAAGTCGATAAGCAGTTGATTGTCTTACCAGATTTTCATACATTAATTGAAGTTTCAACGCTTTCTCAAGTCCTTTGACAACCTGATCTATATGTGGACGATCTGCTCTTTCCTCTTTTATGCAGCAATATACTGTTTCTGAGAAGATTTTTAGTGCTTCTTGGTCCATCTGATTTCGTAAATGTCGCATGATCATTTCATCCAAATGAGATTTGGCTAGCTGACTTAATAACCCCTCGTTCAACTCATCTTCAAGTTCATTTTCGCCTTCGTCTTCATCTTCGTCTTTGTCATTATTTGCACTCCTTCCGCACAAGACTTCTAGTAATACAACACCGAATGAATACACATCAGACTTGTGGGTCACTCCACCAGTCTTTTCGTATTTTGGGTCCAGGTATACATTCTTAGCAATATCATGAGTAAGAAGAAGACGGTGCCTCCGAGCTACTGTATTTTTCAGCGAAAGTTCAAAACCAGATAACTTGGGTTCCCATTTGTCATCTAGTAAAATATTCGAGCTCCTGATGTTGCAATGTATGACACTAAAATCTCGCCCAGGATCATAATGGATGTAATTCAATGTCTTCGCAACACCAACGCATATCTTCAACCTTTGCATCCATGTGAGGGTCTGGTCACCTAGATATTTTGCAAGACTTTTGTTGGTCTCCTTCTTGTATACGATAATCTTACTGATCGTGGACTCATAAAACCCAATAAGAGACACTAGATTCTTATGTTTGAGACTAGAAAGCATCAAAATCTCCGTCCACATCTTTTTGCTCTCATCTTTTACATGATCTGGAAGAAACCACTTAACAATAATATCAATGAATTGTTCAGAACGTAAGAGACGTCCTTTGTAAATCGCCCCAAGCTTAATATATTCGATAATATTCTCAACAGCAAAATTGTTGGTTGCTGATTTTATAACTTCCCAGCTGAGTTTTAAGTGAGAAAGATCTTGGAGGAAAGACTCTGTCTTTTTGCTGACATGGGACTTAACACGTGTAGATATGGAGGTCAATGATCCCTATATGTACCAAACAAGACAACATTAACAAGTGTTTCAAAAATGACACGTGTAGATATGGAGTTCACGTTTCTAAAATTCCAGTGACTTGCAACAATAGTAATAAGTAAATAATTACCTTGTCATGATTGGATGATATATCTTCAACTTTGGCCGCAACTATTGAATGTTCCTTTAATATCATAAATAGAGTACTATAAGTAAATAATTTTACTCGTGGTAATATTAAAATTATCAATAAATAGAGATTAGTTTAAAAAAAAATATGATAGAGAAAAGCCTCTTACAAAATTTTGACGTTCCATTTGAAGTTTCAACGCGTTCTCAAGTCTTGTGGCAACCTCACTTATATCCGGGCGTCGAGATCTTTCTTCATTCAAGCAGTCATATGCTATCTTCGCGAAAACGTTGAACGATTGCGGATCCATTTGTTTCAATAGAACCGGATCAATTATTTCATCCACTATTTTCTTTTTATAATGGAAAATGGCCATTGGGCCCAAATACTTATTATCTTGATCGTCACTTACTGCTTTCCTACCACACAATAGTTCAAACAAAACTATCCCAAAGGAGTATATATCTGACTTGTGGCTCACACTTTTAGTCTCTAAATATGTTGGGTCTCCATACCCTTTCACATATTCAAGTTCATTAGTATGAAAAGAATTGTGCCTTTTAGATGCTTTAATCTTCATGGAACATTCAAAACAAGATAACTTGGGTTCCCATTCATCATTTAATAGAACTCTGCCACTGCTAATGAGCCGGTGTATTACGCTGAAATCGCGTGGCTCGTCATAATGAATGTAGCTCAATGCTTGCGCAACACCGACAGATATCTCCAATCTTCGCACCCATGTCAACAACATCGGGTCACTTAGATAGTTGCCGAGATTTAATCTGGTCTCATACTTGTAAATGATGATCTTCTCATCATTCTCATCACAAAACCCAACAAGAGTAACCACATTTTTATGCTTGAGACTAGAAAGTATGGAAATCTCCGTCCAAAACAATTGTTCTTTTTCATCATCCCATACATCTTTATCAAACCTCCGAGCATAGATATCAATCAACTCACCGGACCACAAGAGCTGTCCCTTGTAACGTTTTTCAAGTTCACCTGTGCCGATGACATTTCCGTCAGCAAAGTTGTTGGTGGCTATCAGGATATTTTCAAGAGGTATTTCTAGGTGATCAAATTCGTCAGATGAAAACATCATGTTTCTATCTTTATCAAAAAGTGGGCGAAATGAAGGAGATGTGAAAGAGTAGCTAGCGGTGGACTGGTAGTCAATAGTCAAAAAGGAGTGAGGTAGGTAGTGGTGATATGAATGTGTTTAGCGTGCGTTTGTACATATGTGGTTGTGGATGAGTATGGATAAGTCTTTACATAAATTCTATTAATAATAAAAGACTATATTGAAGTTCAAATAAAATAAAAATAAAAGACTATATTGACTTCTGCAGTGTATAGGAAACTTCCTTGATTTGTTATGTTAGTAGTTACTCTTGCAAATGGTAAAAACAAAGGGCATTGATACTTACATCATTACAATTGATGGATATAGTATAACATGGTATGTGCATAATTGTGGTGTATGCATCAATTGTGACGGTGTAAGTATCAATGGCTAAAAACAAATGGTTTTTAACATGCATATGTATTACTCTTACTTTGAAAATAAAACATCACTGACACCATATATGAACATCTCGACAAAATTTTATGAAAGATGCTTATGGTATTCTTTGTTTATACAAATAAAACTTCAAAAAAAAAAAGAAAAAAAAAAGATCCTACAAAATTCTTGTAAATATTGCATATGAACAATCTCAAACACAACAAAAAATATGCATAAATGAGATATGTGGTATGAACTATCAACTATGAAGAGGGACAGTGTGTTTTAGACAAAAGAGATAGCAGAGCGAGTATAGTTGACCATAAAAGATGATGGTGGGCTGTCTCTTCAACTTTCAAGTAAAGAGAGTGATAGTCCATGATTATTGGTTGCTTATATCTAATTTTTTGGGGCTGCAACATGAAAAGAAATGGCATTTTACAAATAAATGTAGATATATACTTCATAGTTCAAGAAGATAAAACTTGCGAGAAAATTAGTATTGAAAATACGAAGCATTTTACATATAAATGTATATAAATAATCCAAAGTTCCAGAAAATCAAAAAAAACACTTGGAGAAAATTGGTATTGAAAATATGAATATAATTTTATGGAAAAATGTTACATTCACGTAAATTTTGCAAAAACGTTTTCACAAAATGATGTGACATGATAAATTTAACTTTGAATATTACCTTTCTTTTTTTAATTGCCCACTAGATGTAATAGTTATAATGACACATCATTTAGTGAAAATATTTTTTAGAGTAAAATACATCGTTCGTCCCTAATCTTGTACACACACATCACGTTGAACCAAACCTAGGTGTTTTCATCGCTTGAGGTCCAAAACATGGGTTTTTAATGCTAAACAAGTCCCTTGACCACTAATGCCAAAGTCAATGTCTGATTTTTGTTATGGAGTTGAGGGTATTTTAGTCCATACGCATTTATACTTTGATAACACATTTATATTTTAGTCCTTCATCTTCTCTGTCGTCGTCATCATCATCCTCGTCATCATCTCCCCACCTGTACCCGCTATGTGAACGTGGAACTGGTGGTGGCACTCTTGATTCTTCCACGATCTTCATGATCTCATCTACACTTTGTGGGGAAAATGTCGGGTTTTCTTTTCGGTAATATGCAGCCTGTGATGCTTCTGTTAGTTCCCGGGGCAAGTTCTTCAGGCTGGTTCCAGTAAGGGGATTCAATCCCCTTACTTTTCACTGCCACGTCAGCTTTCTCTCTCCAGCGACCTTCAGGCGATTAGGTGCCCCAGTAAGGGCGACCAAGTTCAATTTTTTTTTTCTTTTTTTTAAAAAAAAAAAAAAAAAAACATTTTTAATATAAACTAAAATTTCATTAATAATTAAAATGTTACATAATAATTCTAATAAAATAAAAATATTACGAAAATTATTAAAACATTACAACACTTATTAAAAATCTAGGTTGTGGCGTGCCTTGATCGAGTCTTTGATTTTCTGCATTGTTTCTTGTTGTAGTGCGGGCAAAGATGGGTCGATTGGCGTGCAATAGAATATGATATCTTCATCATATTTCTTTTGTCGATCAAATTCAAGTTTTTCTTGTTCTAGTTCCAATTTTTTGTCTTCCCTTTCTGATCTCTTTTGCTCCAGCTCCAACTCCTTTTGCCGTTGTTCTAGCTCTTTCTTCTTCAAATCATAGTATCCGTCTGCCAGCTCCTTCTTCTGTACGAATGCCTTGGACTTGATGACTTTCCATTTCTCGGCAACACCTTCCATGTAGGTAGCTTTTGAAAACTCCGAAGATTTATTTTTATTCTTCTTAGCGGTATCACGACCAATTGGTCGATCAGGCACAGACGCAGGCACATCCGAGTCGGTTGAAGTCCTTGCTTTTTTGCGACCCTCATCTTGGCTTAAAAAAGTCGGCATCTCATTATCCTTCCAAACCGAATGCTCCCTCAAAATTTCCCAACAATGCCCCAAAACAAACGCATGATTACACACTACTTGGTATTCATCACACGCTCGTGTATAAACAGTGAGGTCATTCTCACCACTTCTGTAATTCTTGTAAGCATTTTTGTAAATAGCACAAAATTGACCAACTCTAGGACGAATCTTATTTTTCCACTTGGTAATTGTGGAAACGTAGAGGGGGGTGAATACGTTACCGTTTAAAAACTTTAGATCTTTAGTATCAAATCGCTTATGAAGCTTGTTATAATATGAAAGTTCCAATTATTGTTTGTGACCAATGTAAAGCATAGTAAACCATGTTGTCACACAAGCATTAACATCAAACCACATCACAAGCAATAGTATAGTGTAACTATAAAAGTAAAGAGATAAAGAAAGGAAAGTGCAAACCGAACACGATGATTTATAGTGGTTCGGTCACGGATCTCCTTTCCGCCCTACTCCACTCCCCGAGTACCCAACTCGAGAGTTACTTCACTAAATCAACAAGCTCCCTTCTCGGCGGAGAAAACCTTACAATCGTCGCTTACACTTTTTCCGGTACAAAGCTAAATACCGGGTTCTAGTTCGAGGTAGAACCAACCTAACGTCGCCTATACAATATTTCCGACACTAAGCTAGATGTCGAGTTCTTTTACAAGGGTACAACCACTCCCAATATGTTTTATGGCCCAACATAACAAACCTTGTGTTTTATGGCACAAACACATAAACCATCTAATCTAGTTTGGTGAAAGTGTTGTGATGATGCAATGCTATTCTACACTAATGATCCATGACACAAATGTCTAATGGATATGAATAACTACTTCTAAATGAACTTCCATTGATAGGAAGCCTTCATGATGAAGATCACAAGTTCCCTAAACTTGTTGTGATAGATCTTCAGCTTGTGGTGAGTGGGGATGGCTAGATCTCCAAGCTTTCCTTGGTTGATCAATGTAGAGTATGCTTACAACAAAGATGAATGTTAGAAGCATTATGATCATGATCATTAGGGTGTTTAATGTATGTTACTACATTGTTAATGATAGATCTAAATGTATGCAAGAAGGTGGAGAAGGTGTGTTTTCAAGTGGTTAAGAAATGAGAAAACAATGGGCTTCTATTTATAGGCAAAAGGGGACAGGAGCGTCCACGGACCACGGTACCAATTAAAGGGTTCCGCCCTTTATGCATTTTGGTGCCGTGGGTGCCTGACAAGAAATCTAAAAAATCTTTCTTCAAATCTTTTCAAGATTTTACCATATCTTACCAAGATCACATTTGATATATTGAGTGTCAATCTAACCAATATATTCAAGAGATCTTCCAAGGATTTCAAAGATGATGCATGCCATGATGTAACATGTATTTCCATTTTTAGATTAAAATGTTTATCAAAGTAAACTTGTAAAATGTATTATGTAACTAGTTAATAAAATGTCTAGTTACCTTTTGAAATACTTGTGAATGCAAGATGTAAAATGAGGTTCTAAATAGAATGGTTAACCTATTAAAATACTTAGTGACTCTAAATGTATTTTAAACATTCTAAATGATTTGTTAATGGGTTTGATCATAATGCCACATAACAAACATGTACGAACCTGTGTTGTAACATACGAGGACTTGAGACATCGAGAGGTGTTGAATGTATGTTGAGACAAACGTAATTACAAGTAACTTGTACATTTTACGTTATGTATTACAAGTTACATGTTTGTCATCAATCAAAACAAACAAGACTGTATAGATTAAATATCGTAATATTTGCACTAACAATCTCCCCCTTTTTGATGATGACAAAGATATGTAAACGTAATAGAAAGTAAAATGTAAAAAGTTACTTGTATCCTTACTTCCTTTACATTACCTTCTCCGTTTACACTCTTCTCCCCCTTTTGTCGAAACAAAAAGGGCGTGTCCTTGGAGTTTAACTTCATTTCTCCCCAAAAAGGCGAGCTTGCATCATCTCTAGTGAAGTTAAATCGTCTACTTCAATCCGTTCCTTGTTAGGTAGCGGATCCATGGATCAAATTAAGAGGCTTAACCTACATCAAGGTTAGTTTTATGCAACAAAAATTATGAGAAATATATGAAAAAGAAAAAAAAATTGCATAGCAATGTTAGCCTATTCTCTCCACTTTTTATCGAAGCACAAATGCTTGTTTGAAAAGTGAGAATGATGCTAAATGCGTGCATGCTCCCCCTTGACGGTTGCTCCCCCTTGTTTGAGGCGTCAGGGTATGATTAAAAACCTACAAAACAACTATTAGTGCAAAACTATATTCGTCATTGGACGAGTAAGTGATATACAACAAAATGTGTATAAGATGCATTCAGTAAATTCTTGACGGAAACTCCCCTTGCTCTAGGGCGTCAAGATGAACCTTCAAAATAAATATTAGTATAATAGAAGCTTTGTCTTTAGACAAATATATCATATACAACCAAGTGTATAGACGATGCAATGTGAGTGCTTATAGGACATTCCTCCTTGTTCTAGGGTGTCAAGAAGCACCTAAGATAAGAAAAATAATTGATGCAAACTTCATCCTTATATGAGTAAATTATATACAATCGAGTGTATATGATGATGAACCTACAATGAAAAACATTAGTGCAATATATTTCATCTTTTTCACAAAGTAAAATAAGATGTATATATGTGATAAATGATATAGTCAAAGATCTCATGAAGTGTAGTCTACTAATTACAATCATAAGAAAAGTGAGAATATAATATGATAAAAACCTCCAAAATAGTTCCTATAAAGAAGATATGAAGTCTCCTACCGGATGTGCCACTAGTGGTGCTAGTGTTGGTGTCGGTTTACTAGTAGGATTCATGTGGTGATGGTAGATGACTCGAGATTTACAAAAGTAAGTTTTCGCTAATCTATGGTGGTGATGATTAGTGAAAGTGGTGATGGAAGGTGGTGGTGATTAGGTAGGAAACTATTAAGAAGTTAGAAACTCATACTTATAGCAAATAAAAAAAATATGGACTCATGCAATCCTTTCGTCATGTCAAGTGACCAAAGCTAAGAAAAAAATATGAATGGACATTGCATTTCAATGATGCATAAGGGTTATGATTTTAATGATTTATTGATGCTAACAACCTATTGTTTTGAGCAAGTTCTCATATGCTTCAACCCAAGAGTAATCAATAATGCGTTCTATCTAAGAATATATAAAAGTGATAACATGAAGATAAATTCGTTCATTGATTGACACGAATTATAAAAATGACCTATTCTAGGTGACAATGGGAAAGGTAGTATTAGCATGGTTTTGACCGACATGGATGATTATCACTTTGAAAAGAAGTGAAGACAATATGGAAAATACTAATAATAATAATAATGAGTACCTATATGAGGATGAGAATGACATCATATAAGTGAGAGTTGGATGGACCAACGTGTTGGAAATGGCTGTTTTGATTAATATATCGTTTGCACTGACAATGACTGCATGATATATGTCAAGCGAGAAAAGGATAAGATCCTATGATGGTGTTCTAGATAGTGAAGTTGTGAGGTGCTAGGTTAAGGAAGATCCTAGATTCGTTAATTGTGGAAATGAAGAAGTTTGTAAAACACATGATGTGTTTTTCACTTGATGAGGTATTGGTGCGAAAAAGGTTGAACTAGTTGTGGTTTCATGAACCAGTTTTAGCTAAGTGGTGTTTACCTATGTGTTGGTATTGTAGAGTCTAAGAGACATAAAATTTGACAAAAGACAATTATGTGAATGAATTTCTCTCCCCCTTAATTGGTGGACATCTAACATAATGTGTAATGTATCAAATGACAACAAAGTGTTTAGGAGGTTATTCGGGTTAACGAAAGAGATGAGCTTAGTGATGTTTTTCTGGATGATGGTTAGCATACAATGAACTTCATCCTTAAAGTCACGTACCTCTTCTCGATTAATACGAGATGATCGTATGATGATGCATGTGGTTTCCTAATAGGAAGTGAAGAGGATTAGAGTATTGTCATAACTAAATAATGATAGAGGTGATTTTTGGAAAGCGGAAGCAAAATGAGATTTGCAAAGAGGTCGGTTGAAATACAAAAATGCAAAGCCAACCCGTTAGAACTTAATTTTATATGCTTTTAAACTATATGCAAGTGTAGGGGGTCCCATAAAGCATATTACTAATCTATGTAGCAATAAAGGGGATTATGCAAAATGAGCATATAAAAGTTAAAACCAAGTGAGATAACAAATAATTTGTTATCGACCTACAAAACAAATTTGTTAGTGACAAAAGATGTTAACATGATAAAAATCAAATGATAACATATTATATAAGCAAAAACAACACGTTGTACTTAGTAGACAAGAAATCACCACACAAGATAGCATCAAAATAATCATATTATGCAAGAATACGACTTTATTCAAGACATTTCATTTTGAGATTGTTTTGTCGTTAGACTTAGACACTTAAGCACACTTGGCTATACAACAATCCATGTGATTAATTTGTAAGATAAAAAGGCTTCTAAAAGTTTGTCATACCAAAAGCATTTTGACAGATTATATGTGCACATGTAGCAAACAAATAGTGTGACAAGAAGCAAAAGAAACAAAATGAAAGATTCATGCAAGCCATGTTTAAGACATAACAATTTGGAGCATGTATCATTTGGATCGTACTACACATAGATGTAATGAATGCCAACTAATAGCTTTCAAAGACAAATATATCATATCAAAATTATCACATAACAAAATGGCATATTATGAGTTCATAAGTAACATGTTAATCATGCTAAAAATAATTCAAAAGTAAGAATCATGCAAATAAAGTTTAGGTTTAAACGTTTAGTAGCATGAAACAAGAATACAAGAATTATGAAGATAAAACCATACCAAGGTTTATACATTATGACTTGTTATCAAACACTAAGATAATGTCAAATCAACTTATCGTATTAAACAAGAACATGTAATCAACACATGTAAGTGCAATGCAAGTGGTTTTACTAAGGTTTACACTTTTGACTAGTTATCAAACACTAAGATAATGTCAAATCAACTTATCGTATCAAACAAGAACATGTAATCAACACATGTAAGTGCAATGCAAGTGGTTTTGAAAGAAAAGTCATATATACTACTTGTTTGATTAGTATTCCTTAGGCGAGGCAAACTATCAATGTTTTAACACTTACTTTAGGCAAGTATAGGAAAACATATTTTTCAAGTTGGAGAATGAATATGAGACTATTACTAGCGGTGCTCAATTAAGGCTAAACACGACCATTTTTACGGGTGATTCCATATACCCAACTTCTCTCCAGGAAGCAATTCAACCGTTAGGTCAAATTGAGTTTCTAGTGCAATAGGTTCTCCAGTAGTCATTCTCATGTTAGAAAGATGGGAACTCCTACTTTTGCATATTAAAGTGCATAAAAGATGATAGTTTACCAATACTTGGTTTAATGTGACTTAACTAATATGCAATATAACTAAGGTGATGAAGACGTCATGTTATACACATGAAGTTTAACACTGGTGTGTTTGATAAACAATGTGTTTGAATCTTGTGTTTAGAATCTAAAGTTGTTCAAATTACACAGCTAATTGTATGATCTAATGGATGACATCTTTTATGTTGAGTTGAAGTGTGTACTTTAAATGTGAATTGATCATCTAAGACTAGAGAATGGAATATGTTAAACTAAGAACGTTCTCAAGAAAGCTCTTTGGAATATTATTTAACAAGAATCTAAGTGAGGTTACCAACTTCAATAGATCTTGTGTATGCTCTAAAGATGTGTAGTTTTAACCTTGGATGTGCACTCGGTTTGAGCAAGGTTAGGTTATGATGTACGCTTGAAAGGAAATAGATACAAATAGTATCTTTCAACAAATCAGATTATCCCATGGGATAAAGTTATCATGCTTATGAAAACAAGTGTGACAAGATGAATTGGATATGCTAGTTCATAGAACTTGTAGATGTTTGTTTCAAGATCATTTAGCCGATGAGGTGTAATGAAATCTCTTGTAACACAACTATTTATGTCGCAAGAGTGATGCATAGGATATACAATATCCTTTTAACAAAATGAAAGCTTAACACATGAATCTTAGTCATAATGTTCTTCAAAACAACATGTTTTCCTAAATGAAGATATGAAGCCAAAGTGTTTGAATCGGATAGTCCCATCTAAATAAACTTGGTCTCAAGATTATATTCACTAGATGATGACAAGAGGAATGTATACTCCTCAAAAGTCATTGTTGCTTGGGGTGTATGATGTTGGCTTTGAGATTGCATTTTAACATATGTTGTTAAAATGTTGATTTGAGGTTTAACGAAGTTTATGCAGAAGTTTAACGACAAAGTATTACTAATACTTTGATAATTTGTGAAGGTAGTACTACTTATACCTAGTGGAAATTGACAACCATTACCAAGAGCACCATGCTTATTTGATAGTTGAGGTTCTAGCCATAATGAATTATCTAAGTCCTTATATGTGGAAAAGGATGTTTGAGTTTGTTCAAACGTGCATTTGATTCAGTACAAGTGTTGGACACAAGGGCTTTTTGAGCAATATACTCAACGAATTCAAATGATGGTAAGGATGGTGGATTGGTTGATCTAGGTGGTAGGTCTTCTAGTGTGTCTAAATAAGGATGTGGTGATGTAGGGGTTTGTTGTGCTATGGGAGTACTTAGGTTGATTATTTGTCCATAGATGTTTGAACACAAAAAGTACGGATACTAATTCTTATGGTTCATTGGTTGCTACAACTAGTGGGTGAAGTGCTTGAAGTTTTGGTTATGTCTATGAAGCTTAGGGGCTGAGGTATAGGTTCACCTTGAAAGGGCACGTTTGATTTAAAGGATGCTCTTGGAAGTTCATGAGCAATACGCTTAATGGTGCCAAAGGATGGAAGAGGGATAGTAGGTGTCAAAGAGGGATAAGTGGCAAAGTGGGTTGTTTGTTTTGGATAAGTGTTTCAACATGTGTTGTTAAAATACTTGGGTGTTTGATTTTTCGGATATGACTTTTAATGACTACAATCGTAAGTCGCATATACTTGAATATTTCGGATGAAATACTTAAGTTGTCAATCCTAATTTGTTTGAGATTATAAAGCTTAGATTGAACTCAAGGATAACAAGACTTGATAGTATGTCTTTAACATATGTGTGAGTTATGACTCTATGTAAATACTTATCGTCTTGAAGGATGACACATTATTTTCATGTTAACCAAGTGAGGTAATACATGTAGATACAAAACAATATCTATAGTCATATGATAGACTTGTGTATGATATATTTTCAAATAATGAGTCCAGATTTGTTAGTCTCGGTAAGTCATCTAAGTCATCCGCAAACGGGTGAGGAGATGTTGGTGGTGTTTGCACAAAGTACAAGTTTTGGAGACTTTGGTAGTGAAGGTGTTTTGGATGGTTGTGAAGTAGTCATAATGGTGGGTGATTTTGGTGGTGGAGTTGGAGTACTTAAGTTTAGAAAGTTCACATCTTGAATGGGTGATGAGATGTTGAGAGGTAATGAGTCTAAGGATGAAGAGTTCAAGTTAATGTAGCAACAAGATCGAATGCTAATCCTAGTGGTTTTCTTAAGTGGCTTATTTGAGGTTGAGGATTTAGTCATTTTGACTTTGCTTTAAGAAATGCTAAGCTTGAGGAAAAGTAACAGTGAAGGTATGAAAATGACCATCCTGAATGTGTCGATTTATGGAATTAAGGATTCACGGATTTGATGTTAATCCATACAAAGATGGTAGTTTCTAATGAGATGGAAGTGTCTAAGATCATGTCAAACATCTTAAGTTAATCCATTGAGGATGTGTTGAGTAAGGTATGAAAGATATACATTAACAACTATCCTAGAAACGAAATTTGGTAAATTAGATTGCGGGATTTAGTAAAATTCAACAACTTACCTGTAGGATTCACGGCACCATTTCCTTACACAGGCGGAACCCTTAAATTGGTGCCGCCTGGTCCGCCTGTACAGGTATGGCGGTACCAAAATGCATAACAGACGGTACCAACATTTTGGTGCCGTCTGATCCGTGGACACTAGAAAAGTTCACAGACCCATTTTTTAGGTGTCGGGGAGTTTTCCGAAACCTGAAATTTTGCTTAAAACATGTGACATTAATTACTTCTAGTTAGGAAAAGTCGATAACACATATACAAACATAGTGGAGCATAGACTTTGACCAAGGGCTAACGATTTTCACATAAAAGTGAAAATGGGTAAAATTTGATAACACACTTGTGCTATCCACCTGCATAAACCGGTTAGCTTACAGCATTGTTTTAAGTCATATTATCATCCTAGAAAGTAAAAACAAATAAATTACATTATACAACATTGTTTTTGTCCTTGTACCAAACACTCTCTTAAAACCTCCATTTTTCAAAGTACTTGACTAATTTACTTAGTACTCATTGCTAAGCGAGTCATGACATTTCATAAGTTATGCGAGATGTTAGTATAACCTATGCAAAGGAAGTGATCTAAGTCTATAAGTGATGGTAAAACAATTTTCCAACTTAGTGCACAAAATCTAACAAAGTCCTATTGTGCATAAACAAGAAATCGTCAAACAAGCAAATAAATAACATGGCAAGATTGACACTTGTATTATGCAAACAAACAAGTGTAAACCACAATAAGCAAGCACCATATATGCAAACAACATAAACAAGTAGTCATTTAGCATAGTAGACAAGAAAAACACATTTCGTCATTTAGCGTTTAAATATGACGATGTATACCAAGCTTGATTAGTTTTCTTTAAACATATTACCAAATTAATTAGTTTCAAAAGAAGTTGTATCAAAGTTCTAAGAATACCAACTTAAATTGTTTGATTAAAAAATTTGAGTTTTTATGTTAAAGCGAAACTTAACATTTTAAACAAACTGTAGTATTTGGTCTATTTTACTTATTTAAATTTAGACTCAGGTCATGAAAGTATTTTTAAGTAAAAGTAGACTCAATTCCCTTTAAAATGATAGGTGGCTCGACTCGTACGGACTTACGGTTAATTAGTTATGATTTTTTGAAGTTGCCCAAAAAAACTGCATACTGTACAGACGGATTCCACGGAACCAAATAAAGGGATCCGCCCTTTATAAGATTTGGTGCCGTGGTCCTCTGAGACAGATTCACAAAAACTAGTATTTGACATAGATAAAACGTGTGTGACTTATTAGATTTCATAGTAAACATATAATACACATATTTAACAACATATCTACTTATGTAACTTATCTTAAACATTTACGGAGGTGATTTTTCAACTAGATTTATAGTTATCCCAAACACTCCTATAAAATCATATTTCTTCGTAAATTTTCTATAAGCACACAATACAATACTTACTAGTTCTTTTAACAAACTTTTATTTTATTTTTCAAGAAAACTTTCAAGCTTGTATAAAAAGTTACATTAAACAACAAAATTTCTAAGTATAACAAGCAAAGCATTTTTCATATTATTTTTCGCTTCAATGGTAATTTGATACATGGATCGTACTCTATTTTAAAAACCATTTGTTTTGAAAATAAGAGCTACGTGGCTCTGGTACCAATTGTGGAAACGTAGAGGGGGGTGAATACGTTACCGTTTAAAAACTTTAGATCTTTAGTATCAAATCGCTTATGAAGCTTGTTATAATATGAAAGTTCCAATTATTGTTTGTGACCAATGTAAGGCATAGTAAACCATGTTGTCACACAAGCATTAACATCAAACCACATCACAAGCAATAGTATAGTGTAACTATAAAAGTAAAGAGATAAAGAAAGGAAAGTGCAAACCGAACACGATGATTTATAGTGGTTCGGTCACGGATCTCCTTTCCGCCCTACTCCACTCCCCGAGTACCCAACTCGAGAGTTACTTCACTAAATCAACAAGCTCCCTTCTCGGCGGAGAAAACCTTACAATCGTCGCTTACACTTTTTCCGGTACAAAGCTAAATACCGGGTTCTAGTTCGAGGTAGAACCAACCTAACGTCGCCTATACAATATTTCCGACACTAAGCTAGATGTCGAGTTCTTTTACAAGGGTACAACCACTCTCAATATGTTTTATGGCCCAACATAACAAACCTTGTGTTTTATGGCACAAACACATAAACCATCTAATCTAGTTTGGTGAAAGTGTTGTGATGATGCAATGCTATTCTACACTAATGATCCATGACACAAATGTCTAATGGATATGAATAACTACTTCTAAATGAACTTCCATTGATAGGAAGCCTTCATGATGAAGATCACAAGTTCCCTAAACTTGTTGTGATAGATCTTCAGCTTGTGGTGAGTGGGGATGGCTAGATCTCCAAGCTTTCCTTGGTTGATCAATGTAGAGTATGCTTACAACAAAGATGAATGTTAGAAGCATTATGATCATGATCATTAGGGTGTTTAATGTATGTTACTACATTGTTAATGATAGATCTAAATGTATGCAAGAAGGTGGAGAAGGTGTGTTTTCAAGTGGTTAAGAAATGAGAAAACAATGGGCTTCTATTTATAGGCAAAAGGGGACAGGAGCGTCCACGGACCACGGTACCAATTAAAGGGTTCCGCCCTTTATGCATTTTGGTGCCGTGGGTGCCTGACAAGAAATCTAAAAAATCTTTCTTCAAATCTTTTCAAGATTTTACCATATCTTACCAAGATCACATTTGATATATTGAGTGTCAATCTAACCAATATATTCAAGAGATCTTCCAAGGATTTCAAAGATGATGCATGCCATGATGTAACATGTATTTCCATTTTTAGATTAAAATGTTTATCAAAGTAAACTTGTAAAATGTATTATGTAACTAGTTAATAAAATGTCTAGTTACCTTTTGAAATACTTGTGAATGCAAGATGTAAAATGAGGTTCTAAATAGAATGGTTAACCTATTAAAATACTTAGTGACTCTAAATGTATTTTAAACATTCTAAATGATTTGTTAATGGGTTTGATCATAATGCCACATAACAAACATGTACGAACATGTGTTGTAACATACGAGGACTTGAGACATCGAGAGGTGTTGAATGTATGTTGAGACAAACGTAATTACAAGTAACTTGTACATTTTACGTTATGTATTACAAGTTACATGTTTGTCATCAATCAAAACAAACAAGACTGTATAGATTAAATATCGTAATATTTGCACTAACAGTAATGATAGAGTTGTACGTTCTTTCTGCACCAACCTCCTTCTCAAAGTAAGCAATGACTTTTTGCCAAAATCCCTTAGCATTTTGGTTGTTTCCCGTTATACTATTCTCGGATACATCACACCAAGCGTTGCACAAGGCAATCTCTTCTTCTTTTGTCCAAAGCGACGAATCATTCTTGGTTTTTTTCTCGACAACCTTCTTTTTCGCCTTTGTTGCTCGTTTCTTCGGTTTCACCGGTGACGTCTCTTCTCGACATTCTTCTTCTTCTTCTTCTTCGTCATCAATGTTAACCGAATCGTGATACGATCCATGAGCCGAACCGGTACCCGAACCGTGATACTCTTGAGCCGGATAACCCGAACCGGTTCCAACAAAAAAATCAGGATTGTTGTATAATTGTTCTTCGAAATCAAAACCATCAAGATTGATACGGTTAACCGGAGAACATTGTTGATAATTTGAATATGAAGACGTTGATGAATCCATTGTTGGACGATACACAGATTCGGGTGAGCCATACATAGATTGGTGGCTTCGACGGGAGTGGCTTTGTTGTTGTTGTTGTTGGATGTTTTGATACGGTGGAACAAATGGACGATTCATAAAAAATGGATTGTTAGTTTGTTGTTGTGGAGCTTGTTGGGATTGATATTCGAAAGCAGCGGGTTGGAAATTGATCCTTGGTGAGACACCGGTTAACCGGAAATTCGGATCCGGTGTTAAAATATGCGAGGCGTTTTGTGCCAAACGGGATTTTCGGCCTTTTTGTTGTGGTGTTTTCTTAGACATTTTGATAGAGATAATTATGAGATTTTTGATAGAGAGGATTGTGAGATTTGTGAGTTTAGTGTGTAAATATGTTGTGTATTTAAAGGGTAGTTTAGTAAGGGTTTTTTTTTTTTTTTTTTTTTTTTTTTTTTTTTTTTTTTTAATCAAACGGTAAAATAATTTTTCAAACGGTAGGATTTTTTTTTTGTTTGGATATGCAACGGCTAAAATACTTGGACGTTTGTGGTTTGTGGTTTCGATCGAGCAAGCGACTCATTTGATTGTCAATCTTGGCGATCGACTACATACACAGCAAGACGATCGATGGGAATCGATCGCCAGATTACCCTCGATCGATACTATTGGGGGCAGCCTCAGGAACCATGGATGGATCTTGATTTCATTTAGGGTGATTATCTGGACCACAAAAGGAATACCAATATTTAGATATCAATTCTATTATGTAATAAAGAAAGTATAATCAAATAGGTTTGGATGTGTGTTTTGAAAGTGATTGATTTTCTGAAAAAGTATGATCAGAATTAGATAATCAGCAGGTTAAAAAATAGAAAACAGTTTAGTGAGAATAGATAATCAAAGGTAACACAATCGTTTTGCAAAGATATAAAAAAAACACATGGCTTGACCTTCCAATTCCATAGTTGAATATAGTTTACTACTTCATTTTGGAAAATGGCAGCCACTCAGTAACTTGTTAACATGTTTGATTCTAAATCATGATGTATAGTTGGATATCTTTCATATGCAGTTTTTAGCAATTTTAAAGAAATATCCAATTGATAAATTCAAAAAAAATAATGATAGTTGGGTTGAGCACTTGAGCTTTAAACTAAGTTGTGGTATCATTTATTGCTTGTAGTTCTTATAGATGTAACAACATTGGTGTTATTACCAAAAAAAAGTATATGTTTAAGCTTTTGTATATTGCTTTGTCGTTTATTCCTCCATTTATTTCAACCTTTTAAGAAAAAGTTTCAAGTTCCGCCATTTGAGTATATGTAATTAGAAGACGTATCTATTGTTTCTTGTTTGAGTTCTAACCGAGTGAGCACGCCATTAGAGGCTGAAGTTATATGTTTGCTTTTTGCAATACTGTTTTAGTTGGGGAGAATGTTAATGATATTGAAGTAAAATATGATGTTAATCAGCAGAAGATTCTTTGATCGATGTTCTAAGAATTTGAATTGCCAAGATATTTCTTAATCATTAAGGACAGGGAAATTAAGCGGAAATAAAATTTATATTAGTGTAAAGGAACAAATAATACGTGTAGAAATCGAAGAAGTGTCGCATGAGGTTAGTTCATTTTCATATCAACAAACCACAAGTATCATTTAAATGTGTTGCAGTTAAAACTTAAATATACGGTACAAAATAGCAATATATTAAAGTCATTAGCACAATACAACGGTAGATATATGTTTTCAACTCTATGGCATATTCTTGTTGAACTGTAAAGAGATGTTATCTTGACTTTGGTATGATGATGACGACGACAAAGAAGATGAATGACTAAAATATAAATGTGTTATCAAAGTATAAATGTGTATGGACTAAAATACCCTCGACTACATAACAAAAATCAGACATTGACTTTAGCATTAGTGGTCAAGGGACTTGTTTAGCATTAAAATCCCATGTTTTGGACCTCCAGCGATGAAAACGTCTAGGTTTTATTCAACATGATGCGTGTGTACAAGATTAGGGACGAACGGTGTATTTTAGTCTATTTTTTATTAAATTTATGTGGATAGAGCATTACACATCTTGACAAAAATTTATCAACATCTTAACAAAAATTTACGAAAGATGCTTATAGTATTCTTTGTTTATGCAAATAAGACTGAAAGATAAATGAGAAAAAAGAAAAACTACAAAATTCCTTTAAATATTGCATATGAACAATCTAAACACAACAAAAATATGCATAAATGAGACATGTGGTATGAACTATGAAAGGAGATAGCGTGTGTTTTAGACCAAAGAGATTGGAAAAGCAAGTATATAATTGACCATAAAAGATAATGGTAGGCTCTCTCTTCAACTTTCGAAGTAAAGAGAGTAATAGTTCATGATTTTTGGTTGCTTATGTCTAATTTTTTGGGGCTTCAACATGAAAAAAGTGGCATTTCACAGATAAATGTAGATATATAATTCACAGTTCAAGAAAATTAAATTTGCGAGAACATTAGTATTGAAAATTCGAAGCATTTTACATATAAATGTAGATAAATAATCCAAAGTCCCAGAAGATAAGAAAAACACTTGGAGAATATTGGTATTAAAAATATGAATATGATTTTTTAAGGAATGTCATAGTCACGTAAAATTTGCAAAACCGTTTTTACTAAATGATGTGGCATGATAAATTTAACTTTAGATATTACCTCTCTTCTTTTAATTGCCTAATAGATGTAACAGTTACAGTGACACATCATTTAGTGTAAATATTTTTATTAGATTTATGTGGATAGAGCATTCCTCGAATCTAAAAAGTAATTGCAATAGAAGCAAAACTACATTGAGATGTGAATCAAATAGCGGTGTAAAATTCCAATATATTGGTTTTTCAAAACCAAGCTAGGGAGGTGGTTTTAGACCATTTCCTAGTCTTTTTTACTCATCTCCATTTCCTTTTCCCTAAAAAACACAACGTATTGCAATAATCGGGCCTTTTAGACGCAACTCAAAGTCATGGCTGTTCATGTTTATCAAAATATAGTGTATAGTGTCTAGTATAGAATCAAGTATGATTGCCATCAATCATCATTAATAACTTGACTTTTGTGAACATCACATACAAAATGCAATGGTTCCTCTATATTGAATAGTATGACACTAGTGCAAGTGTTGACCATTCAAGACCATTCCACTAAGCCCGACTTATCACGGTGCCTTTCTATTCAATCGATTGTATTGACAACCTATATACAAGGTGACATCCGGGGACAATATTCTATTTTAAGTCATTTGAAGTAAGTCTTATCACGTCCGAGACTATTTACGTGAAACCTATAGAGCACAAATATTGTAACAACTGAACCCATTCATAATATCACAATATGGAATGTAGTTTATTATTATATATAATCGACCATCATTAACATGATTTGTGTGAACATCATGTGTGTCTCGTTATTACAATATAGTGTGATTTACTGTTGTATATAATCAAGCATCATTACCATTCAATTATTATCACTACTTCATGAAAATCTTGTGTGATCACGGTTCTCGTTACTAGCTAATTAACCACCGTCATGTATTATTGAAGACCGCACATTCATTATCGCTTAAATTATATTGTAAAGGAATCATTACATTTCAATGATTGCATGCATTGAGAAAGCGTTCAAACTATATTGATGATACAAATAAAAAGCCAAATATAATTCGAAAACGTTATCTTTGTAAACAAGTGTTATCACATCCGATAATGATTAAGTTAAACATGTTAAGCAACTCTCTATTATATCCCGATTTTCATTAACCCGACTTACGTGATCAAACGGTATAATGCCGTTATCAACTACCACTTAATTACCGTTAGATATTATGAAAGATCACATGTATAATCTCGTAGTACGTATATCGTTCCCTATACCGTATATATAATCTCGGTTATCATTAACACGACTTACATGACTCACATTATTTTATACAAACATGATGAATACAAGTTAAACTTGTTATTAAGTTTTCATTGATCTAATCTGAGAAAATTATTAATAAAATTTAATAAATTAATAAATTTTAGTTTTGCGTATACCAAACTTCTTTTTTATTTAAATACACGAGGTGGAGAGCCTGCGCGTTGCCGCGGTGTGTTTTTTTAAAGTTGGATGCAGACATTAGAACCAGAATTAGTAGGGCTGCCTAATGTTGCAAACAAAGTAGCCAGACAAAAAAAGGAATCCGAAGTCAAAGCCATTGTTATCAATACTATTGACATATAATGTTAGAGATGCTAAATTGTCACATAGCACATCGCCTTTGGACAGGGAAATAAAAACTCATTTATTGCCAAAATTCAATTCATTTCAAGATTATAAACACATGTAGCGTAACATACATTTAACGATATTAAGATGCAACATCAGTGGTTTAGCCAAGAAGCTGAATACATAAGTGCAGTCGCTCTACTCATTTCTGCAAAGTGTAATCCTAGGCGCCAGTTACTTCGTATCAGTTACTTCATATTAGGCAATTCGCTTGCATGTTCCTTCTTAAGCAGCAAGTGCAGTTCCCTGATACCATATAAGCGAACATAATACCACTGTTATATTACATATTCAACACTTACACTGCAGTACATGAATTACACTGCAGTACATGAATAACGACTCATTAAAACTAAAGGATATAGTAGTTCAAAAAATATTTGTAAGCAGCATGACTGGACAAATTCTAACGTGTCTAAAGTTTATGGTCCATAGACATTATCATAAAGTTTGGCCAAGTTTGTCAACAATATATTTTGTAACCAACCTTTTACAAAATATATCTTGATAAACTGATAGTTCTTATTATTTTGTGCCCAAACTAACTTAGTCAAACTATTTTCTTGAATACGGAATGTCTAAAAACCGTACCTGTGTGTGAGTCTCTTCGCTTTCTTCAACCGTATTGATATATTTACGAATTCTTTTCAAAGCAATATGACAGATTTGATGAACCTTCAAATCAGAAGAAACTTTTATAAGTTTTACTTGATTTGCAAAAGACGGCACCACATAAAATTATATATAAAAATTACCACATTAAATCCAGACTACTATTACGAATTTGTGTGGCATACGGGCTTATTAATCATTAAATTCGCATATAACTGTAATTACCAATAATGTTTTTACTATAACTTGAAAACGGCTGACTCAATTGTTCCACGTGAAAAAAAGCCAAACTGTGACCAGAATAGAGGTGAACTAATTTTTCTATCATATCAATAAGATGGTTTTATCCCAGAATTCTCTTTCATATCAAATTAGCAGCTCCTTGGTTATCAGCATCTACTTAACCCCAAAATAAGCAAAACAATTGCAGCGATTTAAGTGACACAAACACTTTTACAGGGCGTTTGTTTGAGTTTATTTATAGGCTTATGAGCTTATTTTATTGCAGACCAAAACAGATATAACAATCTTTGCTTGAGCCTGATCTATCAACCGTGTTAAAAATGTAAAAACAATCTAAAGCAGTGGGCATATTATTCTAAAATCTAAATAACTTCAAACATGACTTGCATCTTAATATTCTGTTGTGGTGCCTTATGCAGGTGTAAAAGGAAAAATTGTATTGTATTTAGTCATGAAATTGTTTCTTAAGTATCATAAAGAGCAACTCAAGTTTATTCATTTCAAACATATGCAATAATACTTAGTTGCGGTGGCTTACCCAGCCCTCACATTGGTTTATCTATTGGATTAGCTGCAAATCGGTTGCCGAAGACGACAGATCAAATAACAGCCCTAACATCATACAGTTGGTTAAAAATGAAACTCAAACTAAACACCACCAATTAACTACTATTGTATATGCTTAGAGTGAGAAAAAATTGAGTTGCTCTTCATGACACTATGCAAACAATCCCGTAAAAATGTTAAACAAAAGATTGTTTCCACTTAAAGGAAAACTCACCACTTCAGTTGGTAGATAAGACACTAACCTTTTGTCGAATCAAAGTAATGGCTTCTAACAATCTCTAGCTCGTATTTCATTACCTAGAAACAAACAATGTTTCAAACAACAAAAGTCATCAGATACATACAGGTCAAAACGATCAGATTTAGAGAAGCAAGAAATCTGCTTATACGTAATCCTGGTTCCAACACCTCCTAAAACATTTGTGGAATTGTGACACAAATTTCAAAAATAGACTTGTTATCAACACTATTTCAGAACATAAAGGAAGTCCTTTTAAAAATACCTCTCAATGTATTGAGCAGCTCCATGTTTAAAATGGGTACCACCACCTGGAAACCAGCATAACTGATCGTTCTGGTGCACCCAATTTCGCCCTCCTTTTACTTCATCCATGTACATTTTGAAATGATTTTACTCGTACCTATGAAAATATTATAGTGTCAAAGGTTAAGACGACATAAAGAACAGTCCATAAGATGTATAAATATAATTAGCCACACGACCTTGGGCAACAGAACATTTGCATCTATCATTCTTGTATGAGTTATTACAACTCGCCGCTGCTCATCCATTCATACCTAAAACAACAATAACCATCAGCATATTAGTATAACTTTAGCCGCAGTTTATGTTGTTTTATGTAAAAAAAGATGTTTAATATTCACAAAGCTACAAACTGATTGCATCCATGTCTATTGAGTCCCATGTACAGCACCCTAACCCACCCATTGAGCCCCAAAAGTCAGCCATTTCAGCCCCCAAACTAACACCCATTTCAACCCCCGAGGCCACCAATTTGATGGCCCAAACCCACCCATTTCACCACCCAAAAGCACCCAAAACTCAGTCATCTGATATGCATTGAAATGCAAGGGGCTGACCAAGCTCTTACACAGCCACAATTCAAGACTCTATAGTGAATTTGGTGAGCGGATCACGTAAGTTTGGTCAGCAGACGGTGGTCTAAACCCCGTCACAATTCAAGACTCTATTATACACCAAAAAGCACTGCCTAAGCATGACAGTACTTAAGTTAAACCTATTAGCTTAACTAACATATGAACAAAGTCTAACATTTCATTAAAACACGTTACTTCCATCACAGTTGCTGCTAGTTAATCCCGTAAGAGCTGAACAAACGATGATATATTTTTTATCACTCAGCTTTACCTTTAGAGCTGAGTATGACAATCGTCAAAATACTGCCTATTGACTCCAAGCTTTTTTAGAGACTGAAAGTTCGACGTCACTGCATAAAGTAAATTTAATAAGTATAATCCACATAGAAAACTAAATAAATAAATCATGGTTAATATTAAGTAGTCGAAGGACCACTGATCTTACTTGTTCGCATTCGGGTTCTGTTGACACATCTGGTTCAGCTGCAGGTTCAGGCTGCAGTTGAGAACCGCAAAAATTAGTTTTTTTAAGCGTTTAATTATGCACTAAAATCCTGTAAACAAATTTCACTGAAATTCTTTAAAAGAGAACCTTACTTGTGTTTCAACACCGGTTCAGTTCATGCATTGATAACATCAGTTGCTGCATATAAGGCGCGGGCAAGCCTACTCGATGCATCTGTTAATTCAAGTGATAATTTAAATCTTCTGTAATCCATTATTGTTTAAATCCTGTAAAATAACATACAATTAGAAAACGTAAATTTTTCAAGCAAGTTATATGAACCTAAAGCCATTGCCATGTTTCTACGCTTATATAAAGCTGATAAGCTAAAGTGCTGAACTGAAAGTTCAGGGAAAAACTATAGCCTTCGGGATTTGCACATATTACATTAAGCCATGTTTTATATCTAAGGAAAACTATAATCCCAAAGCCAGTAGTTATATCAAAAAAACTTGATGCGTAAACTTTTATTTGGCACTTGTATTATTTAGCAAACTAAATTTCGTCACTCTACTATATAAACCATTTATCCACCTGTGGTATCATGAGTTGCAGGGATGGACGTTCGTGACCCATCAGTTGCTGAGTCCGAGATTCGGGTGGCATGTGCTCTAGAAACAAATGCTTGCGCATCTCATGAACTGCTATTGATACCAGTTTCACTTATAGGCAGCTATCAACTACGTCGTCTGCTATATTTCGCAAAGATGTGGCGGCTTTGTCCTGCTGCAAAGACCAACAAACAGATACTCAGTGTCTGAGAGGCAGTAACATACAACCTTAGAAACTCCGAAACATAAAATACATGGAAAACAATACCTTAATAAAAGCTGCCTTCAGATACATGTAACTGCCGGCGTGCAGGTATGTTGGATTGCAGCGAATCTACCACATCTTCCAATACACGTTTGCCCCTTTCAATATCCAATACACGTTTTCCCCTTGCAATTTGTAGCAAACTTCGGTGCATGAAACGCTGTCTGCAATCATCAAACATGACTTCTATTATCTACCAATAAGAAACTCAAAAAGAGTTGGTAATCTTATTACAATAACACCAAAAGAATCGCTAACATTGGGCTTTGCAATTTATCCATAGAACCCTTAATGAGATTAACGTATTAGGCTGTAATTATATCTGATTTTGAATAGGTACCTTGAAGACCTAGAAGATGATAAGTGACCTGATAATCAAGGTTTCACGTGACCTGATAATCAAGATAGCACCAAGAAGGTTAACCTTTTGCAAAGCTTTACGCAAAAGCTTGGTTCTTAACTGAGCAAGCTTTTGCACAACGTCAACCAATATTAGCAGCCCTGTCAATTTTAGTTAATGAGGAAAATGATATAAGCATAATGAATAAGAAATAAAGATTAAATGACCAAAAGGATATTTGTTTGGATATTTGTTTTAAAAGTGCAGCTTTAATGAGACTGATTATTGGGCATGATAATCCGAAGCGTATTTTGTTTAAACTAACATTGAAAACTGATTAAAAAAAAAAAAAAAAAAAAAAAAAAACACAATGGCTGATATTCAATCTGGGTCACTAACTTTTTCACTGTGATATCCTGAGAACTGAAATAATTTTTTAGTGGTCACTCTGCAATATATTCCATGTGAATATAACATTTATTTGACATATTCATTTTTACATGTTCACTAATACTCTCATATACCCAGTTAATCACATTTAGGAAGCTCACATTAGGAAAACAAAAGACTGACTATATACTAAAAAACTAATTCGAACCACTTTCTAGCCTCATTCACGCAAAACACTTTTAGGGCGTTTCCTAAGTACTAACATTATATATAGCTACCACTTACGACATACCAAATTAACATACATTGATCAAAGTTAAAAGATAATAACTTACAGGTCCACTTGAATCAAGGAATATGAGTGTAATAAAAGTTTGTACAACATACCTGCAAAAGCCAAAAAAAATCATATGTCAAACATAGTGGTTCTTTTCAACAGTCGCACAACTGCTCAAAAACCAACTATGTGAAAGCATTTTTTTAAACAGAGGTAATAAAGTTTGCCAATAAACTATTTTAAGTACCTTATAATCAAGCTCACTGACATTGTTAACTTAAGTTAATTCCATAAATTAGACTTACTTAATAACACATGCATTACATATTAGAGTTGCTTAATTATACACGCGAATGCTATTTTAAGGGTTTTAAAATCTGGTATATGCATGTTACTTTTAGGTATTATGATCTCTAAACAGGCAATCTGCCAAAAAGGAGTGAATATAATAGTTATCGATGTAATATGTGAAGAGGAGACTAACCATGGTGTCTTTGATGTCCGCGGCCAGCATTTCTACCCGGACCATTGGAAGTTCCTTTGCTCATGTTAGCTGTATCTGGAATAAATAGACCATACCACAAATCAAACTTAGTTAATAATACACGCGGATGATATTTTAAAGATTTCACCATATGGTGTTTCTAACCAACAAAGTGATAAACGATGGACGAGCTTCAGATTCTTACATGGTGTCAACTAAATAACGGAAAGGCATGTTGTTAAAGGACACATCCTGTACACAGTTTCATACTGCTATGTTTCCAACTATACATCAAGCATTCCAAACACAATGTTTCGCTCCATTTTATATATTCACTAACTAATCTCTTATCCAATTCATCCAAAAAATATTTTGACGGCTACCCGGTTACAGAATATAAAGTCACTTAAACCCCAACAACAACAACAACAAACAATAACAGATGATATATGAATCAGAGATCAGTTAGCTCGAAAACACAAAAACAAACCATTTACCTTTTAGCAGCTGGTGGTGGTGGTGGCTAGGTCGGTGACGGAAGTGAGCTGGTGATGGTGGGTGGGGTCAGCGACGATAGTGAGCTGGTGGTGGTGGGTGGGTCGGCAATGGATGTGAGCCGGTATACCTATTAAAGACGGTGAAAATTGCATAAAATGGTAACACATTGTAAAAAAAGATAATTACAAAGCACTAACAGATAACATTACCCTTTACCTGTACTCGCATATAGGTTTTTGTAATTATCGTTTTTTAGCACACTAACTTTTAGTGCTTTGGTGAAGATATCCTGAATATGATTACTTATGACAGCAACAACACCTACGGTCACAACTCTAACCATCTCTTAAAAAAAAAGCCATTGCAATTGTATTTTTTTTTCATTTACTCCACTAAGCTCATAAGCTCGGCTTTTTTTCGGTTATGAGTGCAACCTATTCAAGTACAAAAGCTCAACCTAATTACCTCATAAACAAAAAAAAACCAGCTCATGAGCTTTTCCAAATACAAATGTGCCCGTAAGCCGGTAAAATAAGCTAATCCAAACACCTCGTTAATCATTTTCCTCAATCTACCCCAAAATCCAACATAATTTACCAATCAAATGAATAACAAACAACCAATAATTTGACACCTTTAAACGAAACAATTAAACCTTAACAGTAAAAACATTAGCATCAAAATATATATAAATAAAAATAACCCTGTCACTTTTGACCCTGGTTCCGCCATATTTCAAGTCCAAAGTCAGAGTGCTTCACAATTAGGGTGTGTGCCTCTTCTTGTCTTCCAGAAACCATCAGCTGGGTGGCCAAAGTTAAACATCTCCCCTGTAACCATAAAAATTGAAAATTACCCAAAACTGACATAATCAAATGATAACCCTAAAAATCAATAACGGCAAAAAAAACCCCCAAATTAACAGGACCCTAATTTGAAAGAAAAAAAATAATAATAAAAGGCCTAAAAATTAAAAACCCTAAATTTAAATGGCAAGAAAAAAGATTCAGGAAGAAAAAAGAAAACGTGAGGAACAAATGGCAAGAAATTCAACATAAAAAAAATAATCATTGTTGATACGAACAGTGCACCCTCACAATCGACTGTAGCTGGAAGAATTTTTTGTTTTTCGGAGCCTCAAATGCCCCGGATAATTTTCTGAGTCACACCCAATCGGATCTAAAAGGTAAGCTTATCTTGTGAGTGAAGATGAATAGCACGGGTTCGGGTAGGCAAAAGAAAATAACCCACGGGGCCCGTTAGAAATAAAATTAAAAAAAAAACTCACGTTACTATTCCTAAGAGTCCCAATAAATGTAATATAGTTAAAATATATATATTAACTAATTACATTTCATTCTAAGTATTAATTGGAATATATTATTTTATATTAAACCTTTAACTATGATGTGTCGTCACTAAAGGTTGAGCTAATATACATTTTCGAGCCAATGTCTTTTAGGCAATTTTAGTTTTGCCAAAAGTATTAGGGTGCGTTTGGTATGCTCTCATGAATGACAATGGGTATGAGTTTGATAGTAGTGGTGGGTCCCTCACCTATGAAAGATCCATATCTAGCTAGTTTGATGTATATAGAGTATGGATTATATCCATCATTCATTACCATAGTGGTGGGCCTTCTCATCTTAAACAAACACCTTTAATCACTTTCATAGTGATAGTCTCATTCACATAGTGGGATACCAAACACACCCTTATATTTTTTACTTTTAGCTATGATTTTGTGGTCAATAATTTAAATTTTCTAATATTTTTTGGCCATTAACTACTTAGCAATAAAATAATATTTTTTTTCTTTTAGCCACAACCTGTTTCGTGGCTAAATATTTTAACATTTTTTATTTATTTATTTCCACTCCCAATTATCATAATAAAATAACGATTTCATACTTTTAACAAAGACTGTATTTTCATGATTGTAGTGTTTGATTGGGCACAAACATTCTTGTCCATACTTAAAGGTCAATTTGCCACCTATATATCAAAGGGGGATTTTCAAGCCTATCTCAGTATATTTTGTCGAAAGAAGGAAGAAGAATATAATGATTTCCCTAATTTCGTGAGAACGAAAAACCAATTTGTTAGAGTTGGGGCAAAGAAGCAATCAACAAAATGGGTCCTTGTTGTTCACAAGTGAAGGCACTCAACAAATCAAGATCTCGTAAATGCATAGTCTTTCTTGATTCAAATCAGAAAGAGCTTCTTTCGCTATTATATAAAACCGAAACCGAACCGAAAAATTTCGGTTTTTGATTTTTAGAAACCATTCGGTTTCGGTTTTGTGTCGGTTTGGTTTTTCGGTTGTCGGTTTTTTCCGGTTTGGTTTTTCGATTTTTTCGGTTTCTATACGATTTATCGAGCTTTGCTTTTTCAAAGCAGATTTGACATATATCATAAAATAGAACCATATCTTAAACCGGTACCGGTACAGCGGTACTAAAACGGGTAAAGAACCATCTTAAAGCAAGTGCCAACATTCTCAAAGTTGCCTCCAAGTTTCAAGGATTTGTTAGAGCTTGAAAGGTACACTGAAACAATTGAAGGGTGTGTAAATGAAAAAAGAATGATGTTGGAACAAGTTCTTCAATCTTTTGATGTAATTGCACCATCTTCAACGAGAACAACCATTAACATTCAAACTTAATGTGTTCTTGTGACATTTGTGTACCCATTTTTTTTACCTTAAAGCACATTTGTGTTGTATATTGTTATGAAATAAAATATTAGCAGAGTTATCACACATTTGAAATACATCATTGACAACGATAATGTAAAATGAAGAAATCAAGATAAAGTACTTATATTATTTATGAACAAGGCAAGATATATTATTTTGACTTTAAATGTCGGTTCGGTTTCTACTCGTCGGTTTTTAAAGCTAAAACTAAACCGAACCAAAAATTTCGGTTTTTTCAAAATATAAAAACCGAACCATCGGTTTTTCAATCGGTTTCGGTTTTTTTGGTTTCAGATTTTCGGTTTAGGTTCGGTTTTTCGGTTTCTTGCACACCCCTAATTAAAGCCATGTTGGAGATGTTAACTTATTACCATCCCTCTTCTGCATTAGGAATTGCCCGAAAAGGTTTGATTGAATCACATGCTTTCATGGTCCCTATCTCATCCGACACTGGCCGACACTAAAAGTAGGGGTGCGCATCTCCATCTACTAAAAGTAGGGGTGGTTTCCATAAATAGACTGGGTCATTCGTAACTAGAGTAATATTTGATGTTACAACATAAACTAAAGCTATATGTGGTGGCCCCTAAAGGCGCTTAATTGCCCATCCAAAAAAAGCAGATATGAGGTCTAGAGAGTGGGACAGATCTACCTGGCCAAGGTGCTAATGTCAAGGGGTTATCCGAAGTGTTGGAATATGCTCTACCTACGGTACTTAACTAGTCTTTCTTTTCGGTAAGTAAAAATATATTGACCGATGGAGGAATAAGAAACCAATCGGGATAAAAGAAGAGCGAGGTATACTGAGAAGGTTCATCCTTGCCTTTAGACCATAAAGCCCTCTTTTACATCCCATCCCCTAGACAAATGAATAGGAAATGCTACAAGTCATTGTTGTTCTTTTGACGATGAACCACTCCGGTATAACCTAAAGTGACTTCTACGCTTTGTCCCCGATGCGCAGGGCCGAGAAAGTTCCTCTTCATTTTTTGACCAAATATATGCGTTGAAAGTCATAGTCAAAGTTTGAAAAAGTTTTAATGACGGTATTATCGTCGTTAAAAGTGGTTCTCAAAGTCGTTGAAAATCTTTTATTTTGTCGTTTAGTGGACTTTTAACCACGACTTTGATCGTTGATGAGTGTCTAAACACTCATCATTTTTGTACCTTTTAGACTGCCAAAAACATCCAAAAACGCCCGTCAAAGCATCAAAATGATAAAAATATCACAAATAAGTGTTTTATGTGTTTCAAATGCAAAAATACCAAAACAGGTGAAAAACGTATCAAGTTTGCATAATTGGCAGTTTTAGTCCCTAAGTTTTAAAAGTTGTCAAAAATAGTCCCTGGTAAATCAAAATTAAGCAAAATATCATTTAAGGTCCATGGGATTCAAAAGTTGTCAAAACAAACCCTTCAAAGTTTAAAATTACAAAATGACAACTTTGGTCCCTCAACTTTTAAAAATGTCAAAAATAGTCCTCGGATATTTAAAAATGGAAAATTATCAAATATTACCCTTGTACTATTCATATATGGCATAATTGGTCCTTTTGATAAGTTTGGGAAAGTTGCAATTTCAGTCCCTATACTTTGCAGAAATTACAAAAGTGGTCCTTGTGATAATCCAAAACCAAATGGACCTTTTGTGTATTATTAACCCCAGCCAAAACCCTTGAGCCAGTCAAATATCCCACTTGAACCCCCCCAAATGAACCCTTCCCCTATTAATAATACGGGGTCAACAAAAGTCAAAACCAGCTCCACTGTTCTTCTCCCTCACACCCCGCCAAAACCAGAAACCACCATGGTTTCTCGCCACTTGCTCCTACCACCTTTCCACCTGTCTCCCAGCTGTTTAACCACTCCCCTAACACCTCCACAAACACCCAAAGTTCTTTAAATGCTAAAAACCTGCTTAAGACTTTTTGGCGCCAAAAATGACAAATGGACGAATTTGATGAGTTTGAATGATCCAATGGTTGGAAAGAAGTGGGAAAGTCTCAGAGATGTCGACAAAGCTCAAAAAGATGAATATAAAGACAGAGATGAAGCAATGTGAAGGATATCTAGAGTAATTTAATTTAGTTTATGTCGAAATAGTTAATTTTTAAATTCCAGTGTATGTTTAAGCTTTCAAGCTTTGTATTTCAAGTTCTTAGTGTATAATAAAGCTTTTGTGACATCAATTTCAATTTTAAGTACTCTTTTCTGTTTATGCAAAATTTCCTCCTTAAATTCTCAATATGATCAAATGTTGTTATTAGTTGTTGTTTTGGACTCATAAGCCCATATAAGCTCCTCATAAAGCTTTTTAAAGCTTTTAGTAACTTTAAAACACAGTTTACAGTTAAAAAGCAAAAATACCAAAAATACAAAAAAAAATAGTTAAAAATAAAAGAAAAAAATCAATGGAGAAGATAATCACAGCTGGAGCAGGGTGAATACTGGATTGCCTTGGGTTTAGAAGCTTCTTGGGAAGCTATAGGAAGTGTTCTCAGTTCTTGGTTCTCAGATTCCACTTGAATTCCAATTTGTAAGCAATTTTCTCAAAATTTGCATTTTCTAGTTTACCTGTTTAAAGTGTGTTAATTTTAGCTAAATTCTGTCTAAATATGGTTATTATAAGTTAATCAATGGATTCTGATGAGTGTCCAAATACTCATCATTTTTACATAATCTAAACTGCAAAATCATCTGAAAACACTCAAAAACACATCAAAATGATCAAAATATCACAAATCAGTGTTTTATGTGTTTTAAAAGCAAAAATATCAAAATCAGATGAAAAACATATCAAATTTGCAAAAATTGCAGTTTTAGTCCCCCAAGTTTCAAAAATTGTCAAAAATAGTCCCTGAATCAAAATTTCAAAAAGAAAAGTCACCAAAGGTCCTTTTAAAATCATAACTTGTCAAATTTAGTCCTTTGGTGAAAAATATAAAAAGTTTTGAGAAAATTACAAAATGGTCCTTCAAGTTTGAAAATTGGCAGAAATGGCCCCTGGAAAATTGCAAAGTGGCAATTTTGGTCCTGTACTTTTGAAGCTTGTCAATATCAGCCCTTGGATCAACTTTACAGAATTGGCAGGAATGGTCCTTGAGTTTTCAGAAATTACACATAAGTCCTTGTATTTATAAGCCCTTAAACCATTTTGGCCTGCCTTTACCTCTTGGACCCCCTGTCAAAATGAGTTATGAACCCCCTTGGATTATTAATACCTGTGGTCAAATATCTGGTCAAACAAGTTGGCGCCTAAGTCCTTCTTCCCCACCCAATCCCTGAAATCACTCCACAACACCACACCTCCACCTCAACAAATCAAACCCTTGTCCCCTCCACCTCTACACAAAACAAAAACCATTTATTGCACCCCTCCTCACCTCACTCAACCTCTCCAGCTGTTAAACCCACTTTGGCGCCAAAATTGACTAAAGTGCCAAAATCCACAAAAGTGACCCAATTGACCTGGAATCAAGTGGGATTATCTCAGAAGGCCACGTGGAGCTGTTTGGGTATAAAAGAAAGAAGCAAGAGGAGAACAAAAAAAACAAGTAGTGTTTAGATTTAGCTTATGTCGTTTTAAGTTTTTAAGTTTTTCAGTTAAAGTTTAAGCTTTCAAATTGTTTTGTAATCTCATCTCAGTGTATTAAGAACTTAATTTCATTGTCAATTTCAGTTTGTGTTTATGAATTCAGTTTATGCAGTTTTTACTTCAAAAATCTCAAATAGGTCAGTTGTTGTTTTAAGTTGTTATTTTGGATTATTAAGTTAAAATAAGCTCATATATAGCTTATATAAGCCATCAGATATCTCCAAAATCAGTTTAGAGTCTTAATTCAAAAAATCATAAAAATCACTAAAAAATTAGTTAAAATTCAAAAATCATGGGAATAATGATCAAGAGCTGAAGCAGAGCTGGAATTGGACTGCTATTGGGTTTAGAACCTCATGGGAGGTAGTAGGAGTGATCCTTTGATCTCAATTCTCTGTTTTGATCTTAAACTCATTGTGTAAGCCATTTTCTTAAATATTGCATTTCTTAGTTCAAGTATTTAAAACCTGTTAATCCAGTCTTAATATTGTCTCTTTGCAGTTAATATAAGCTAATTAATAGGTCCTTTGGTTTAAAAATCTGTTTCAGTGCTTAATACCTCAAAACAGTCTTTATAGGGGGTGTTTGGTTCTGCTTAATTATCTGTCTCAGAAGCTTATGCAGAAGTAGGTTTCTTTTGTTTCATGCTTATTTAGTCCTAATTGACTCATTTGAGTCTTAGTTTGTGCCTGCAATTAGCTCAAAGTCAAAATCCATGTCCTTGCTCTTTAACAGGCCACTGTTGGAATTTGAGCAAGTCCAAATCTTGTTTTTGTGTTCCAAATTCATAAATCTTGCTTGATTTAGTTTCATTTTATCATATTTCATCATTAGCAGTCCATAAATTAGCTTCAAACTTCATAAAAGTCAGCTTTTCATATTTGCTTAAAAAGTCAAAAAGTGGTAAAAATCTGTTTTTCAGCTAGATAGAAGGATTTTTATCAAACTCATTTCTGAGTCATTTTCTATGAAACTTGTGTTTTTTAAAAGCCCTACTGCTCTAGTTTCTTTTTGTTATTTTTGCATATTTTTGTGATTTTTCTACAAGCTTCAAACAAGCTTGTTCTTTTGGTCTTATTTGCCCTGCTCAAGAGCTCAGCAGATGCTGAGTTTTCTCAGTAACTTGCAGCCCTTGCCAAAAGCTCATTTGAGCTTGGCAAGGTCTGAATCTTGGTTTATAAACTCTCAACTAGGTCTAGTATTAGTTGCAAGTTTTAGTTTTTGGTTGGTAGCTTATTTAAGTGCTTAATTTTCTGCTCAAACTTGGTACTCAACCACTGTTTTCTGCCATAAGCTTGTCTCATCAAATCTTTGCATTTAGCTAATCAGTGGTTAGGGCTAGTTGTTTCTTGCTCCATTTTAGTTATCTTAGCTTATTATAGCTTGCTTATCAGTTGGGTAGCTTTTGGTGAGCTTTTGGCTTATCAAAGTGCTTATTGTTAAGCACTTTCCACATCAGATCCTAAATCTTCCACGCAAACCCATGTTTTTCTATTTTTCCTAGCTTCTTAATAATATTTTAGACTTTTCTTGAAATTTTCAGATTTTTCTAAGGTGTTTAGCTATTTTTCTTTATTTAAATTAGTTTTTAATCCCTTTTAAATAGCTTTTAATTCAAATAATTAAGAAAAGTCTCAAAAAAATAATTTTTCATTTTTCTAAAGTTTAGATAAATATAAGTAGCCTAAAAAGTATTTTTCCATAATTTTCTTAGTTTAAAAAGTATTTTTTAGTATTTTAATTAGTTTTAAATAGTTTTAAATTAATAATAAATACATAAAAAGTCTAAAAAATATATTTTCAGTTTTAAAATTAGTTTTATCATATTTTAGATTTTTCTAAGTCTTAAGTTTATTTTTCTAGTCTTATTTCATTTTTTCTTTCATTTTTGAGTATTTAATAAATAGTTAAATTAGTTTTTAATTAATAATAATTAATTAAATAGTTTTAAAAATAATTTTATTTTTCTAATAATTTTCTTATATAATTAGGATTGTAAAAATTTATTTTCTATATTCATAGGTATTTTCCTTCTTTAGTTTCACTTTTTATTTTGTACGTCTACGTAGTTTTTATTTAAACGTACGTTTTAGGTTTTAAACGTTCATCACTTTAAATATAGTGATAGCGTTTATTTAATATCTTTTAACTTTTTAATTTTCTTAATTTGCATTTAAGTCGCTTTTATTTATTTCCTTTTTCAGTAGTGTATTATCCAAATTCTAATCCTTTCTGATCGCTATCATTAGTGGTCATTCTATCGTCTGATTATGTGTTTAACACACCATTGAGTCTCCGTGGGAAATAACGACCCGGGAATTCACTATATTCTCCAGGACTTCATTGCATTTGTGTCTGAGCAGTTTTAAGTCTGTTTAGACTTGACGGTTTTGCGCGAATCAAAATTTTGGCGCCGCTGCCGGGGAGGCTTTAGCGTGTGTTTAGCCATTTTCAGACCCATTCTTGCACATATCCCATCTTTTGTATAAAAGTTTTTTGTAAAGTTTTCAGAAAATCCAAAAAGTTCCTTAACACTTTTTCAAAAGTGTTAAAAACGCCAAAAATATTTTCATTCTTTGTTTTTATCATAATGTTTTTCAAAAACACCAAAAATATTATTCTTTACCCTCTTACCTTTTTTGATTCTTCATTTCTTACCCTCTGTTAACCTTTGATTCTTTCTATGTCTTATCCTCACCCTCTTGGTTGTCAATGGTGTGGTGGTCCTTATAATGGTGGCAATTGCCCCAGTTGTGGCATGGTGGAGTCAGGAAACGGGTCTGTCTATAACCAAGATCCCTATTCCTACCATAACACGACTGATTTATTCCATCAGCTACCACACTGTGATACTCAGCAGTTTTACTGTTGTGAGTACTGTGGTGGTTCACATTCCAGTTCTGATTGTCAGTCAGGAAACACGCTTGTCTATGAGCAGGTTCCTGATAACAATTATGACTACAACACATACCACTCACAGCCACATCAGTTTTACTGTTGTGAGTATTGTGGAGGTCCTCACTCTAGCTCGGATTGTCAAATAGGAAACCCATTTCCTTGTAACAATTACGACTCTTCATATCATGACCAACCTCCACAGTACCAGCCTGATCCACTTCCTCAAAATCTTCTCCTTGATCTTTTGGATTTAGTGAAAGATTTGAAGGAATCTAAACACTCCCAAGATAATCCAAATGAGAAATCAATGGAAGTTTTGTTAGCTGAAGAGCGGGCTGCTAAATTAGATTCCCAAATTGCCTTTGAACAATCTGTTAGGGAATCAATTGCAAAAGAAAAAGCGGCCAAATCTAGCTCTCGATTCCGTTTCATTCCTGATGACGATGATGATGAAGATATCCTTGATATCCTACAGTTTTATAATGGTTCATCAAGTTCATCAGTTGAAACTCCTTCCATGAAGAGTCAGGGAGAAAAGACTATGATGGAATTACTAGCAGAAGAACAAATGTTAAGTATAAAACATATGTATGCTAGTCCTTCTAAACTCCCTCAGTCTGTTGCTATCACACCCGATATTCCCACTCACTCTCTAAACATGGGGGATGAGCTTCTTAGCACTATTCCAGAAATGGAATCGTCTAGTGTTGAGAGCCTTGTCTCAATCCCGAGAGAGTCACAGGGAATTTCTGATCATCTGTGTGATATTCCTTTCCCTCTTGAGTGTTCTCAAGATCATTTTGAAACTTTCTCTGATCTTAGTGACGATTGTGCTTCCTATGGAAACATCGAGTACGTTGAGGCATCACCTCCACAATCTGATGCTGATCCCCTTCTTGAGGAGTTCTCCGGTGAACTCACTCACATCAATCCACTCTTTGATTTTGAAGCCGATCTGGGAGAGACTGAAAGTCTCATTGATAATGATCATTCACTCACTTCTTATCCCAACAGTCCAATCGAGAATGTTGATCACTTTGTTCCCGAAACATTCAAAGCTACTTTCACTAATCCTCTATTTGAATTCAACTCTGAATTCACTTCAATTTCTGAGAATCCACTCTTTGATACTCAGACTGAGGATAGTGATGAGCCCACAATGGAGCAAGAGTTCACAAATTCACATTATGTGATTGATTCTCTTCATGAGGAGTTCTCCGGTGAACTCTCTCATATCATATCTCCGATGGAGTATGATTGCTTGGATGGCAAAAATCATGATCGGGAGGAGAAAATCTCAATTTGCATAGTTATGACAAATCTTCCCACCTTCCCTCCCGAGATGCCTTCCAACCCAAAGAGCTCAACCAACAAAATCCAAATAAGTGCAATTGCACTTAATCCCGAGGAAGAAGATCTAGTTATGATTGTTATCATGATCTTCCTTCTTTTCTTCACCTACTCGGTGACTTCCTCTCTTCTTCACTCCTTCGGGAGTGAGGACACTATCTTTGACCCCGGCATTTTCATTTACCATCTGTGAGCCGGGTCTGTCTCTGTTTTTCTCTATATCTCGTCGGTGTGGAACTTTCACGTGCTTCATATGTTTGTCCAAACATCTTGAATGAAAGTCCGATGGAGATTGTTACTTCCACTCTGCTTCCCCATGAACCAATGAATTCGGGGTCGAGTCAAGCTAGCGACTCGGAAATCAAAAACAGTAGCACACACCATATGGGTTTTCACCCATATTTCTGACTTCTCACCCCTTTCTACCACCTAAGTGTGGGGGTAATGCCCCACATGTTATATATATATATATTTCTTAAAAAAAAAAAAAAAAAAAAAAAAAAAAAAAAAAAAAAAATCTTCTTTCTAAATAATGGCCGTAATATTTCCCTTTTACGTTCCTTGTTTCGGCATAACCGCCGGTACTCTGAATATTGAGGGCAATATTCATTTCTAAGTGTGGGGGGGAATTCTCACGAATTTTATCATATATATTACCCAATTCCCCCGTTTTTGGCCAAAATTTTTTTTTTGGAGTAAGTGTTCTACACTTACTCATCTTGGTTATCAGTCCGCCATGTCTGTAAGACAAAAGGATTGGCTAATCCAGGAGCAAACGGCTCTTGGTAAAGATTTCTCAAATCCGTTTATATGGCTTGCAATTTGCCCAAAATTGTATGGTATTCAACTCACCATATCCTAAAAAGTGAAGAGTTGGCTAGCCCGCAAGGTTATGGCTTGTGGTAAAGGCAGTGGAAAAACCATAATTGGTAATCAGCTCACCAAAGATAATATTGATAATTTATCTAAGAGTTGGCTAGTCCAGAAGGGTACGGCTTCTGGTAAAGACAAATCAAATCCGTTGAAAGCTGGTGGTTTGCTCAAAATCACATGGTTATCGGTGTACCATGGTTCTTACTTGAACTGAAACATTTGGCTACTCCAGAAGTAATGGCTTTTGGTAAAGAGTTTAAAATCCATTATGTTTTCTCAAATCATTGCTAGGGACTAGCAATATCTCAGTGTGGGGGATTGATGAGTGTCCAAATACTCATCATTTTTACATAATCTAAACTGCAAAATCATCTGAAAACACTCAAAAACACATCAAAATGATCAAAATATCACAAATCAGTGTTTTATGTGTTTTAAAAGCAAAAATATCAAAATCAGATGAAAAACATATCAAATTTGCAAAAATTGCAGTTTTAGTCCCCCAAGTTTCAAAAATTGTCAAAAATAGTCCCTGAATCAAAATTTCAAAAAGAAAAGTCACCAAAGGTCCTTTTAAAATCATAACTTGTCAAATTTAGTCCTTTGGTGAAAAATATAAAAAGTTTTGAGAAAATTACAAAATGGTCCTTCAAGTTTGAAAATTGGCAGAAATGGCCCCTGGAAAATTGCAAAGTGGCAATTTTGGTCCTGTACTTTTGAAGCTTGTCAATATCAGCCCTTGGATCAACTTTACAGAATTGGCAGGAATGGTCCTTGAGTTTTCAGAAATTACACATAAGTCCTTGTATTTATAAGCCCTTAAACCATTTTGGCCTGCCTTTACCTCTTGGACCCCCTGTCAAAATGAGTTATGAACCCCCTTGGATTATTAATACCTGTGGTCAAATATCTGGTCAAACAAGTTGGCGCCTAAGTCCTTCTTCCCCACCCAATCCCTGAAATCACTCCACAACACCACACCTCCACCTCAACAAATCAAACCCTTGTCCCCTCCACCTCTACACAAAACAAAAACCATTTATTGCACCCCTCCTCACCTCACTCAACCTCTCCAGCTGTTAAACCCACTTTGGCGCCAAAATTGACTAAAGTGCCAAAATCCACAAAAGTGACCCAATTGACCTGGAATCAAGTGGGATTATCTCAGAAGGCCACGTGGAGCTGTTTGGGTATAAAAGAAAGAAGCAAGAGGAGAACAAAAAAAACAAGTAGTGTAGTTTAGATTTAGCTTATGTCGTTTTAAGTTTTTAAGTTTTTCAGTTAAAGTTTAAGCTTTCAAATTGTTTTGTAATCTCATCTCAGTGTATTAAGAACTTAATTTCATTGTCAATTTCAGTTTGTGTTTATGAATTCAGTTTATGCAGTTTTTACTTCAAAAATCTCAAATAGGTCAGTTGTTGTTTTAAGTTGTTATTTTGGATTATTAAGTTAAAATAAGCTCATATATAGCTTATATAAGCCATCAGATATCTCCAAAATCAGTTTAGAGTCTTAATTCAAAAAATCATAAAAATCACTAAAAAATTAGTTAAAATTCAAAAATCATGGGAATAATGATCAAGAGCTGAAGCAGAGCTGGAATTGGACTGCTATTGGGTTTAGAACCTCATGGGAGGTAGTAGGAGTGATCCTTTGATCTCAATTCTCTGTTTTGATCTTAAACTCATTGTGTAAGCCATTTTCTTAAATATTGCATTTCTTAGTTCAAGTATTTAAAACCTGTTAATCCAGTCTTAATATTGTCTCTTTGCAGTTAATATAAGCTAATTAATAGGTCCTTTGGTTTAAAAATCTGTTTCAGTGCTTAATACCTCAAAACAGTCTTTATAGGGGGTGTTTGGTTCTGCTTAATTATCTGTCTCAGAAGCTTATGCAGAAGTAGGTTTCTTTTGTTTCATGCTTATTTAGTCCTAATTGACTCATTTGAGTCTTAGTTTGTGCCTGCAATTAGCTCAAAGTCAAAATCCATGTCCTTGCTCTTTAACAGGCCACTGTTGGAATTTGAGCAAGTCCAAATCTTGTTTTTGTGTTCCAAATTCATAAATCTTGCTTGATTTAGTTTCATTTTATCATATTTCATCATTAGCAGTCCATAAATTAGCTTCAAACTTCATAAAAGTCAGCTTTTCATATTTGCTTAAAAAGTCAAAAAGTGGTAAAAATCTGTTTTTCAGCTAGATAGAAGGATTTTTATCAAACTCATTTCTGAGTCATTTTCTATGAAACTTGTGTTTTTTAAAAGCCCTACTGCTCTAGTTTCTTTTTGTTATTTTTGCATATTTTTGTGATTTTTCTACAAGCTTCAAACAAGCTTGTTCTTTTGGTCTTATTTGCCCTGCTCAAGAGCTCAGCAGATGCTGAGTTTTCTCAGTAACTTGCAGCCCTTGCCAAAAGCTCATTTGAGCTTGGCAAGGTCTGAATCTTGGTTTATAAACTCTCAACTAGGTCTACTATTAGTTGCAAGTTTTAGTTTTTGGTTGGTAGCTTATTTAAGTGCTTAATTTTCTGCTCAAACTTGGTACTCAGCCACTGTTTTCTGCCATAAGCTTGTCTCATCAAATCTTTGCATTTAGATAATCAGTGGTTAGGGCTAGTTGTTTCTTGCTCCATTTTAGTTATCTTAGCTTATTATAGCTTGCTTATCAGTTGGGTAGCTTTTGGTGAGCTTTTGGCTTATCAAAGTGCTTATTGTTAAGCACTTTCCACATCAGATCCTAAATCTTCCACGCAAACCCATGTTTTTCTATTTTTCCTAGCTTCTTAATAATATTTTAGACTTTTCTTGAAATTTTCAGATTTTTCTAAGGTGTTTAGCTATTTTTCTTTATTTAAATTAGTTTTTAATCCCTTTTAAATAGCTTTTAATTCAAATAATTAAGAAAAGTCTCAAAAAAATAATTTTTCATTTTTCTAAAGTTTAGATAAATATAAGTAGCCTAAAAAGTATTTTTCCATAATTTTCTTAGTTTAAAAAGTATTTTTTAGTATTTTAATTAGTTTTAAATAGTTTTAAATTAATAATAAATACATAAAAAGTCTAAAAAATATATTTTCAGTTTTAAAATTAGTTTTATCATATTTTAGATTTTTCTAAGTCTTAAGTTTATTTTTCTAGTCTTATTTCATATTTTCTTTCATTTTTGAGTATTTAATAAATAGTTAAATTAGTTTTTAATTAATAATAATTAATTAAATAGTTTTAAAAATAATTTTATTTTTCTAATAATTTTTTTATATAATTAGGATTGTAAAAATGTATTTTCTATATTCATAGGTATTTTCCTTCTTTAGTTTCACTTTTTATTTTGTACGTCTACGTAGTTTTTATTTAAACGTACGTTTTAGGTTTTAAACGTTCATCACTTTAAATATAGTGATAGCGTTTATTTAATATCTTTTAACTTTTTAATTTTCTTAATTTGCATTTAAGTCGCTTTTATTTATTTCCTTTTTCAGTAGTGTATTATCCAAATTCTAATCATTTCTGATCGCTATCATTAGTGGTCATTCTATCGTCTGATTATGTGTTTAACACACCATTGAGTCTCCGTGGGAAATAACGACCCGGGAATTCACTATATTCTCCAGGACTTCATTGCATTTGTGTCTGAGCAGTTTTAAGTCTGTTTAGACTTGACGGTTTTGCGCGAATCAGATTCCTTGGTTTAAAAATCTGTTTTAGTACCTTAAGCTTCAAAACAGTTTTATAAAGGGTTGTTTGGAACTGCTTTGTTAATTGTGTTAAAGGTTGTTCAAGACAGTGTTCTTGTTTGGTGTTTATCACACTTGGTCATAATAGCTCAGTGAAACAAATAAAACCAGTGCTCACTTGTTAAAAAGTCAAAATCCTTTTTAATCTTACTCTAGTTGTTCACTGTTAGAATTTAGCTTGTCAAATTCATCATAGTTGTTTAGAACTTGTTAATCTAGCTTAATTTCATCTTATTTTAGGTTAATATAACATAATCAGTTAGTAGGATCAATCCAAAGTTCATATAAGTCAACTTTTTAGTATAACTTAAAAAGTCAAAATTTTCAGTTTAAGTAGTTTTTTAATAATCTAGATAATTTTATATAGGATTTAATATTAAGTTTCAAGATTTGAGCTTTTGGGATATTAAAATTTAGTTGCTAATCTTTATCATAGTATTTTTTATAATTTCTAGTTAGCTTATTTAACTACTTATTTCTTAGCTTACTTTAGACCCTTTTCTAAAAAAGTGCCCTGTGCACAGTTGATTGAGTCTTTTTCACAAGCTAATAAAAAGCTCATTAGTAAACCTTAGCTTGTAAATTTTGGTTTTTTGGAAAGCTAACCTAGCTGTCTTAAAGTTCCAAGCTTAATTTTTTACTTTCTAGCTTATTTGATAGGGCTGCAAGTAGCTTTTAAGTTGTCCCATTTCTGTGTACACTGAACACTCAGTGCTAGCAAGCTTTTTCACAAGCTCACACAGAGCTTAATAGTGGGTCAAACCGTGTATATTTTGGTTTTCTGAGAAGCTCACCTAATAAGCTTGTTGCCTCAGTGCTTATTTTGAGCTTTGGAGCTTTTGCCCCTAGCTTAATCTAGCCTACAAAAACTGTGCAGGCTTGTTTGTTTTCTTGGTTTAGTAGAAGTGCTTATTTGCTTATTAAAAGCTTATCAGTATGATTCTCTGTGCCTTTTAGCTTAATATAAGTAGCTTTAGCTTATTTACATCTTATTTTACCTTTGGTTCCAGTTTGTAAGTTTATTCGAGCTTAAAAAAATCAAAATAAATAAGCTCTCAAATTGCTTATTTTTAAGTTGTAAAATTTTTGTCTTTATTAAAGTTGCTTATAATCAGTAGTATAATAGTTTTGTAAAAGAAAAAACACAAAAACATCATTTTAAAAATAGTGATAGCATTTATTTAATAGAAATTAGCTTTTTAATTTTTCTTTTCAGCTTATTATTAAGCACTTTCTGTTTTTATAATTTTCTTAGCTTTCTGTCATCATAGGATATTTTTAGAAAAAAATTTCAGAATTTTCTTAGCTTGTTTAGTATTTATTAGAATTTAAAATAGTTAAAAAGTATTAAATAATTAATAATAAATAAATAAAAAGCATAAAAAATATATTTTCAGTTTTAAAATTAGTTTTCTAATATTTTAGATTTTTCTAAGTTAAAATTTCATTTTTCTAGGTTAATTTTATATTTTCTTGTATTTAAGTGTATTTTAAATAATTAATAAATAGTAATTAAATAATAATAAATAGATAAAAAGTGTAAAAAATATAATTTCAGTTTTAAAATAAGTTTTATAATATTTTAGATTTTTCTAAGTCATAATTTCACTTTTCTAGCTTTATTTCATATTTTATTATATTTTAGGGTATTATTAAATAGTTAAAAATAGTTTTTAATTAATAATAATTAAATAAATAGTTATAAAAATAATTTTAATTTTCCAATAATTTTCTTTTATTATTAGGATTGTAAAAATATCATTTTCATATCCATAGGTGTTTTATTCTTTTAAATTCACGTTTTATTTTGTACGTTTACGTAAAATTTAATAAACGTACGCGTTCACGTTTGTTTAATCTGATTGTTGTACTCTATAATTCTGTATCCAAGTACATTCCAATCAATCAGTAGTGTAATTATAAACAAAAATCCTTACTGATCATTATCCTTAGTGATCATCCTACGTCTGAACGTGTTCACACACCATTAAACCTCTGTGGGACTTAACGACCTGGGGAAACACTATACTCCTCTGGACTTAATTGCATTGGTTTTAGACTGTTTGAATTTTATTACGGTTGACCATTCACAAGTGGTTGACTTGTGTAATAAACTTGACAGTTTGGAAGCGATCAAATTTTGGCGCCGCTGCCTGGGAGGCTTTAGCGTGTTTTAGACATTTTCATATCCATACTTGCACATATACCACCTTTTGTAAACAGTTTTTTTTTTTTTTTTGTAAAGTTATCAAAAAATCAAAAAGTTCATTAACACTTTTCCTAAAGTGTTAACAACACCAAAAAACAATATAAAACAACAAAACAATCGTAACGTTTTCTATCTTGTATTTTCTTTAAGGTGATTCTTAAAGCAGTACGATTTGGTTAAACGAGACGATACCAAAAATATTGTCCAAAAGTATTTAAACCCTTAGCACAAATCCATACCTACGTCTTTTTAGTGGTACTTAATAAATACATAAAAATCAACCACCGCAAATCAAGGCAGAACACCTACCAACTGGGGGTGTGAACATTAATAAGTTCCCAATCTTAAAGATCAAAACTTGCCTTTGTGTCCTTGTGATTTGGTGTACCTTTTTCAAAGAAGCCATTTCATTTGTGATTATTGGTTTAAGTTCACTTGTCGTTTTGCCTCGCATTTGATTTTGAAAACTGATTTTTATACTTAGTGCATGCGCACTCGTTCTTCCAGCTCCACAAGTCCACTTTCAGAGCTTGTAAGTATTCCTCGTAGACGTAGAGGACGTTCTGCTCCTTCAGCCGTGACTGAGGAACGTCTAGCACCACCACCCCCTGTCGTAATGGCAGAAGATAAACCGATGAATGAGCTTCTCCAAGCACCCATCGAGGGTTACGGAGATGCCATTGTTGTCCCAGCCATTGTGGCTGATACCTTCGAGCTCAAAACCGGGTTGCTTAATCTTGTAACCAAAAGCCAATTTTATGGTTTTGAGCGGGACGACCCTCATGCACATATTCGATGGTTCAACAAGATTGCATCGACCATCAAATACAAAAATGTCCCACATGAAGCAATTAAGCTTCTTCTGTTCCCATTCTCTCTAGAGGGACAAGCCCGAAATTGGCTTGAGAAACAACCCCCTCGTTCCATTGAGACATGGTAGGATTTAGTCACTAAGTTTGTTAACGAATTCTATCCTCCATCCCGAACTACAAGTCTTAAGAATGAGATAATGAAATTCACTCAAAGATTTGATGAATCATTCGGTGAGGCATGGGATCGTTACAAAGAGTTGCTCCGAAAGTGTCCACATCATGGTTTTACCGAGTTAATGCAAATGGATACTTTCTACAATGGTCTGAACCAAACTAACCAAGACTCTTTAAATGCCTCCGCGGGAGGTAATTTCCTGAGCAAGACCACAAAAGAAGCCTTGCAAATCATA